>NC_069444.1:6766620-6843370 GCF_026875155.1 Cherax quadricarinatus
TAAGCTGACGCTCTGTCTCGTCCTAATAATTATCATTTTTAATTAAATTAACGAATTTTTAAAATCCCAAAAACCCTTTTTTGTTACTTGCTATGAAAAATTTTCAGTAAAGTAACTTAATCCCTCCAGCCATATTAACTAATAACTCATGTCATGTCTAATTATTATATTTATGTATTCACAGTATTGTTGTGTGAGGAGGAGACAAGCTGAGTGTTGAGTGGGTAGTGTGGTGCGGGTGATGTACTGCGTGACGCAACATTGTCCTGCCGCAGACCTCCCCCTCACTACACACCTTAAGCTATTTCATACTCAGATGTTCATACTGCCTCGCATTCCACAACCACTACTTAAGAGTGGAATGCAGTCTCCTCTACTATGATCGAGCCTCAACGTGCCCTCCTTGTCAGCGCTATCCTGTCTCTACACTGATGTACATAACCACGAGTATGCAGAGATACGATACTGTGTACTGCCCTAGTACTAGGGGCATATCCTAATGACGGACGCTGTGAAATTGTAGCGGTGCTTGGCACAAGAGAGACTTTGATTAATATTTATATTAAATTGTATTGATATGAGTAATCAGTAATAATGTGAAAGACATTAATGCAACTAATAGTGCGACCGTCTGTCGTGTTGGGGGGGTGTTGCAACCCCTGAATGGGTTACAATGATTATTATGTATATATATATAATGTATATTATCTTTTCATATAATTATATATTGCTTATATTTGCGATAATAGCTAAATCGTAAATATATTGCTTTATATTCTTATTTGACTTATGTTAGGATGTACATAATATGTGCTCAGATCAAGTCTTGATTGTCAAACTACTGTAATTATCGCTTGTCGCTCGTTATACTGCCGGCTTCTGAGCTGTGCTGTCCACGGGGCTATCACGTGATCGAGGGGGGGTGTCCTCACCTCTCGTGAAGCATTCAGTCTGCTCTAGACTCGCTTGGTGGTTGGACAGATTGTCTGTCTCATTATTCTTGTTAGTTCTGTAGAACTCTGTTCACAGAACATTGTATAGACTTCGTGATTTTCGACGTTGTACTGAGGTTGTGTGTCGCTTAGACACTCTGAACATCTCAGGTCCTTAGCTATAGCTTCTGACCTAATTTTGTACTGGTCTCTGTGTATTGTCACAGTCAGGGTTTTTCCTATGCTGAACTTAGATTCAGTAGTATGGGAGTTTTGTAACTTTTGTGGAGGATCTGCTGATGGTCCCTACTTAGTGTCGTTATATTATCTCCTTGATCCTGATTGTGCCGCAGTCGCTTGTTATATGGCTATTGGGCTTAGCATTCTTTTCATTGTTCAAGCAGACTGTTCTGGTTGCCAGTCGGTCAAGAAGTTAGTTTGTGAGGACTTTGTCAGTCACTTGTTTAAGTCTAGTCGAGTCGTGAGACATAGTGAACTACTTAGAGCACTTACACGCATACACAAACTTGTACATATTTGTAATATCTTATTAAATGTTAATGTACCAGACGGTACTTAAGAATTATAAATGTGATATGTGCTTTCAGCACAATAATATTGAACTCGAGAGATTGATTTTATTTTGATTGTTGTGATTAATTTAATTTGATAATATACCTCTAGACTTAATACACTGTGTAACACCTGTGTACCCTCAACACTGTGTAACACCTGTGTGCTCACAACACTGCGTAACACCTGTGTGCCCACAACACTGTGTAACACCTGTGTGCCCACAACACTGTGTAACACCTGTGTGCCCACAAAAACTGTGTAAAAACCTGTGTGCCCACAACACTGTGTAACACCTGTGTGCCCACAACGCTGTGTAACACCTGTGTGCCCACAACACTGTGTAACACCTGTGTGCCCACAACACTGTCTAACACCTGTGTGCCCACAACGCTGTGTAACACCTGTGTGCCCACAACGCTGTGTAACACCTGTGTGCCCTCAACACTCTATAACACCTGTGTGCCCACAACACTGTGTAACACGTGTGTGCCCACAACACTGTGTAACACCTGTGTGCCCACAACGCTGTTTAACACCTGTGTGCCCACAACACTATGTAACACCTGTGTTCCCACAACACTGTGTAGCACCTGTGTACCCTCAACACTGTGTAACACCTGTATGCCCACAACACTGTGTAACACTGATGTGCCCACAACACTGTGTAACACCTGTGTGCCCACAGCATTGTGTAACACCTGTGTACCCTCAACACTGTGTACCACCTGTGTGCCGACAACACTGTGTAACACCTGTGTGCCCACAACACTGTGTAACACCTGTGTGCCCACAACACTGTGTAACACATGTGTGCCCACAACACTGTGTAACAGCTGTGTACCCACAATACTGAGTAACACGTGTGTGCCCACAAAACTGTGTAACACCTGTGTGACAACAACACTGTGTAACACCTTTGTGCCCACAACACTGTGTAACACCTGTGTGCCCACAACACTGTGTAACACCTGTGTGCCCACAACACTGTGTAACACATGTGTGCCCACAACACTGTGTAACAGCTGTGTTCCCACAATACTGAGTAACACCTGTGTGCCCACAAAACTGTGTAATACCTGTGTGACAACAACACTGTGTAACACCTTTGTGCCCACAACACTGTGTAACACCTGTGTGCCCACAACACTGTGTAACACCTGTGTGCCCACAACACTGTGTAACACATGTGTGCCCACAACACTGTGTAACAGCTGTGTACCCACAATACTGAGTAACACCTGTGTGCCCACAAAACTGTGTAACACCTGTGTGACAACAACACTGTGTAACACCTTTGTGCCCACAACACTGTGTAACACCTGTGTGCCCACAACACTGTGTAACACCTGTGTGACAACAACACTGTGTAACACCTGTGTGACCACAACACTGTGTAACACCTGTGTGACAACAACACTGTGTAACACCTGTGTGCCCACAACGCTGTGTAACACCTGTGTGCCCACAACACTGTGTAACACCTGTGTGCCCACAACACTGTAACACCTGTTTGACCACAACACTATGTAACACCTGTGTGACCACAACACTATGTAACACCTGTGTGCCTACAACACTACGTAACACCTGTCTGACCACAACACTATGAAACACCTGTGTGCCCACAACACTATGTAATACCTGTGTGACCATAACACTGTGTAACACCTGTGTTTCCTCGACTCTATGTAACAACTGTGTTCCCATGTAACACCTGTTTGAGCACAACACTATGTTATGCCTTTGTTCCCACAACATTACCTAACACCTGTTTTCGTACAACACTATGTAACACGTGTTTTCCCACAACACTGTGAAACACCTGAGAGATTAAAACACTATGTAACACATGTGCGACCAAAATACTATGTAACACCTGTGTGCTCACAACACTATGTAGCACATGTGTGCCCACAACAATGTGTAACACCTACGTGCCCACAACACTATGTAACAACTGTGTGACCACAACACTATTTAACACCTGTATGACCACAACACTGTGTAACACCTGTGTGCCCACAACACTGTGTAACACCTGTGTGCCCACAACACTATGTAACACCTGTCTGCCCACAACGCTGTTTAGCACCTGTGTGCCCACAACACTATGTAACACCTGTGTTCCCACAACACTGTGTAACACCTGTGTACCCTCAACACTGTGTAACACCTGTATGCCCACAACACTGTGTAACACTGGTGTGCCCACAACACTGTGTAACACCTGTGTGCCCACAGCACTGTGTAACACCTGTGTACCCTCAACACTGTGTAACACCTGTGTGCCGACAACACTGTGTAACACCTGTGTGCCCACAACATTGTGTAACACCTGTGTGCCCACAACACTGTGCAACACCTGTGTGCCCACAACACTGTGTAACAGCTGTGTACCCACAATACTGAGTAACACCTGTGTGCCCACAAAACTGTGTAACACCTGTGTGACAACAAAACTGTGTAACACCTGTGTGCCCACATCACTGTGTAATACCTGTGTGCCCACAACACTGTGTAACACCTGTGTGACAACAACACTGTTTAACACCTGTGTGACCACAACACTGTGTAACACCTGTGTGACAACAACACTGTGTAACACCTGTGTGCCTACAACGCTGTGTAACACCTGTGTGCCCACAACACTGTGTAACACCTGTGTGACAACAACACTGTGTAACACCTGGGTGACAACAACACTGTGTAACACCTGTGTTACCACAACACTGTGTAACACCTGTGTGCCCACAACACTGTAACACCTGTTTGACCACAACACTATGTAACACCTGTGTGACCACAACACTATGTAACACCTGTGTGCCTACAACACTACGTAACACCTGTCTGACCACAACACTATGAAACACCTGTGTGCCCACAACACTATGTAATACCTGTGTGACCATAACACTATGTAACACCTGTGTTTCCTCGACTCTATGTAACAACTGTGTTCCCATGTAACACTTGTTTGAGCACAACACTATGTTATGCCTTTGTTCCCACAACATTACCTAACACCTGTTTTCGTACAACACTATGTAAGACGTGTTTTCCCACAACACTGTGAAACACCTGAGAGATTAAAACACTAAGTAACACATGTGCGACCAAAATACTATGTAACACCTGTGTGCTCACAACACTATGTAGCACATGTGTGCCCACAACAATATGTAACACCTACGTGCCCACAACACTGTGTAACAACTGTGTGACCACAACACTATTTAACACCTGTGTGACCACAACACTATGTAACACCTGTGTGACCACAACACCTCGTAACACCTGCGTTCCTATAACACTATGTAGCACCTGTGTGCCCACAGCAGTATATAACACCTGTGTACCTATAACACTGTGTAACACCTGTGTGCCCACAACACCATGAAACACATGTGTTCCCACAACACTATGTAACAACTGTTTGCCCACAACACAATGTAACACCTGTATGCCCCCACCACTATGTAACACATGTGTTCTAACAACACCATGTAACACCTACATGACCACAGCACTATGTAACACCTGTATGCCACATTACTATGTAAGACCTGTGTCCACACAAAAAAATGTAACATCTGTGTTCCTACAAGACAATGTAACACCCGTGTGACCACAACACTATGTAAAACCTGTGTGATCAGAACATTGTAACATCTGAGTTACAACAATATTATGTAACATCTGTGTGACCACCACACTATGTAACACCTGCATGCCCACAACATTATGTAACATCTGTGTGCCAACAACACTATGTAACATCTGTGTGACTAAAACACTATGTAACACCTGATTAACAATAACACTGGAAGACCTGTGTGACCACAACGCTGTGTAACACCTCTGAGATCACAACACTGTGTAACACCTGTGTGACCGCAATACTATGTAACACCTGTGTGGTCAAAACGCTATGGAACAAGTGCGTGCCCACAACTCTATGTAACACATATGTGACCACAACTCTATATAACACCTGTGTGCCAACAACACAATGTAACACCTGTGTTCCAACAACACTGTGTCACACCTGCATGACCACAACACTGTGCAAGACATGTTTGCACGTAACACTATGTAACACCTGTGTGCCCGTAACACAATGTAACAGATTTGTGCCTATAACACTGCGTAACACCTGTGTGCCCACAACACTATGTATCTCTGTATGCCCACAACACTACGTAACACCTGTGTGACTACAACACCACGTAATACCTGTGTTTCTATATCACTATGTAGCACCTGTGTGCCCACAACACTGTGAAACACTTGTGTTCTAAAAACACCACATAACACCTACATGACCACAACACTATGTAACACCTGTATGCCCACATTACTATGTAACACCTATGTTCCCACAACAATATGTAACATGTGTGTTCCTACAAGACTATGTAACACCCGTGTGACCACAACACTATGTAACACCTGCATGCCAACAATACTATGTAACATCTGTGTTCCCACAAAAATATGCAACATCTGTGTTCCTACAAGACTAGGTAACACCCGTGTGACCACAACACTATGTATAACCTGTGTGATCACAACATTGTAACATCTGTGTTACAACAACATTATGAAACACCTGTGTGACCACAACACTATGTAACACCTGTGTTCCTATAGAACTATGTAGCACCTGTATGACCACAACACTATGCAAGGCCTGTTTGCCCGTAACACTATGTAACACCTGTTTGCCTGTAACACAGTGTAACACCTGTGGGCCCACAACACTGTGTGACACCTGTGTTCCCCCACAACTATGTAACACTTGCGTTCTCACAACATTATGTAACACCTACATGACCACAACACTATGTAACAACTGTATTTCGACAACACTATGTAACACCTGTGTTCCCACAAAAATGTGTAACATCTGTGTTCCTACAAGACTATGTAACACCTGTGTGGCCACAATACTATCTAACACTTGTTTGACGACAACAGAATGTAACACCTGTGTACCCACAAGACTATGTAACACATGTGTGCCCACAAGACTGTAAATCCTGTTTGCCCACAACATCATGTAACACCTGTGTGCTAACAACACTTTGTAACACTTTGTGCCCACAAAACTAAGTAATACCTGTCTGACCACAACACTATGTAACACCTGTGTTCCTACAACACTATGTCGCACCTGCATGACCACAACACTATGCAAGACCTGTGTGCACGTAGCACTATGTAACACCTGTGTGCCTATAACACTATGTAACACCTGTGCGCCTTAACACTATGTAACACCTGTGTGCTTATAACACTGTGTAACACCTGTGTGCCCACAACACTATGTAACACCCGTGCACCCACAACACTATGTAACACCTGTGTGCCCACTACACTATATAACACCATTGTGCCCACAAGAATGTGTAACATCTGTGTGTTTACAACACTATGTTGCTCCTGTATTACGTAGGAACTTTGTAACAACTGTGTGCCCACAACACAATGTAACATCTGTGTGACCACAACACTATGTAACATCTGTGTGACCAAATCACCACGTAACACCTGTGTTCCTATAACACTATGCAGCACCTGTGTGCCCACAACACTATATAACACCTGTGTGTCTATAACACCGTGTAACACCTGTGTGCCCGCAACACTATGAAACTCCTGTGTTCCCACAACACTACATAACAACTGTGTGCCCACAACACAATGTAACACTTGTGTGCCCCCACCACTATGTAACACCTGTGTTCTAGCAACATCATGTAACACCTACATGACCACAACACTTTGTAACACCTGTATGCCCATATTACTATGTAACACCTGTGTTCCTACAAAAATATGTAACATCTGTGTTCCTAAAAGACTATGTAACACCCATGTGACCACAACACTATGTAATACCTGTCTGACCACAACACTATGTAAAATCTGTGTGACCACAACATAGTAGCATCTGTGTTACAACATTATGTAACACCTGTGTTCCTATAGCAGTATATAGCACCTGTATGGCCACAACACTATGCAAGACCTGTTTGCCCGTAACACTATGTAACACCTACGTGCCTATAACACTGTGTAACACCTGTGTGCCCACAACACTATATAACACCTGTGTGCCCCCACAACTATGCAACACTTGTATTCTCAAAACATTATGTAACATCTACATGACCACAACACTATGTAACAACTGTATGCCCACAATACTATGTAACACCTGTGTTTCCACAAAAATATGTAACATCTGTGTTCCTACAAGACTATGCAACAATTGTGTGACTGCAATACTATGTAACACCTGTGTGGCCGCAATACTATCTAACACTTGCTTGACCACAACACAATGTAACACCTGTGTGCCCACAAGACTGTAAATCCTGTTTGCCCACAACATCATGCAACACCTGTGTGCTAACAACACTATGTAACACTTTGTGCCCACAACACTAAGTAATACCTGTCTGACCACAACACTATGTAACACCTATGCGCCCACAACCCTATGTAACACCTGCGTGCCCAGAACACTATGTAAAACCAGTGTGCCCACAACACAATGTAACACCTGTATGCCCAAAATATTATGTAACGTCTGTGTGCCCAGAACACTATGTAACACCTGTCTTATCACAACACTATGTATCACCTGTATGCCCACAACATTATGTAACATATGTGTGCCCACAACATTATGTAACATCTGTGTGACTAAACACTATGTAACACCTGATTATCAATAACACTGGAACACCTGTGTGACCACAACACTGTGTAACACCTATGAGATCACAACACTATTTAACACCTGTTGGACCACAACACTATGTAACACCTGATTAACAGTAACACCGGAACACCTATGAGACCACAACTCTATGTAACACCTGTGAGATCGCAAGACTATGTAACACCTGTGTGACCACAATGCTATGTAACACCTGTGTGGTCACAATATGTAACCAGTGCGTGCACACAACTCTATGTAACACATGAGTGCCCACAACACTATGTAACAAATGTGTGCCATCTACACAATATAACACCTATGTGCCCACAACACTATGTAACACATGTGTGAGCACAACACTATACAACACTTGTGTGACCACAACACTATGTAACACCTGTGTTCCTTCAACTCTATGTCGCACCTGCATTACCACAACACTATGTAAGGCCTGTGTGCACGAAAAACTATGTAACACCTGTGTACCTATAACACTATGTATCACCTATGTGCCTATAACACTATGTAACACCTGTGTGCCTATAACACTATGTAACAACTGAGTGACCACAACACTATGTAACACCTCAATGACCACAGCACTATGTAACACCATTGTGACCACAACACCATGTAACACCTGTGTTCCCATAAAACTGTGTAACACCTGTGTGCCCACAACACTGTGAAACACCTGTTTTCCCACAACATTGTGTAACAACTGTGTGCCCACAACACAATGTAACACCTGTTTGCCCCCTCCACTATATAACACATGTGTTCTAAGAACACCATGTAACACCTACATGACCACAACACTATGTAACACCTGTATGCCCACATTACTATGCAACACCTGTGTGACCACAACGCTAGGTAAAACTTGTGTTACCACAACACTATGTAACACCTGTGTTCCTACAACACTATGCAGCACCTGTGTGCCCACAACACTATGTAACACCTGTGTGACCACACCACTATGTAACACCTGTCTGACCACAACACTTTGTAACACTTGTGTGAGTACAACACTATGTAACATCTGAGTGCCCACAACACTATGAAACAACTGCGTGCCCACAACACTATGTAACACCTGTGTGCCCACAGCATTATGTAACACATGTGTTCTAACAACACTATGTAACACCTGTGTTACCTCAACACTTTGTAAGACCTGTGTGAAGAAAACACTATGAAACACTTGTGTGATGACAACACTATGTAACACCTGTGTGCCAACAACACAATATAAGACCTGTGTGCTCACAACACTATGAAACAAGTGCGTGCACACAACACTATGTAACACCTTTGTGCCCACAACACTATGTAACACCTGTGTGGCTACAACACCACGTAACACCTGTGTTCCTATAACACTATGTAGCACCTGTGTGCCCACAACACTATATAACACCTGTGTGTCTATAGCACTGTGTAACACCTGTGTGCCCAAAACACTATGAAACAGTTGTGTTCTAACAACACCATATAACACCTACATGACCACAACACTATGTAACACCTGTATGCCCACATTACTATGTGACACCTGTGTTCTCACAAAAATATGCAACATCTGTGTTCCTACAAGACTAGGTATCACTCGTGTGACCACAACACTATGTAAAACCTGTGTGATCACAACATTGTAACATCTGTGTTACAACAACATTATGAAACACCTGTGTGACCACAACACTATGTAACACCTGTGTTCCTATAGCATATGTATGACCAAAACACTATGCAAGACCTGTTTGCCCGTAACACTATGTAACACCTGTGTGCCTATAACACTGTGTAACACCTGTGTGCCCCTTCAACTATGTAACACTTGTGTTCTCACAACATTATGTAACATCTACATGACCACAACACTATGTAACGACTGAATTCCCACAACACTATGTAACACCGGTGTTTCCACAAAAATGTGTAACATCTGTGTTCCTACAAGACTATGTAACACCTGTGTGGCCACAGTACTATCTAACACTTGTTTGAAGACAACACAATGTAATACCTGTGTACCCACAAGACTATGTAACACCTGTGTGCCCACAAGACTGTAAATCCTGTTTGCCCACAACATCATGTAACACCTGTGTGCTAACAACACTATGTAACACTTTGTGCCCACAACACTAAGTAATACCTGTCTGACCACGACACTATGCAACAACTCTATGCACACAACACTATGTACCACCTTCGTGACCACAACACTATGCAACACTTGTGTGGCCACAACTCTATGTAACACCTGTGTTCCTACAACACTATGTCGCACCTGCATGACCATAACACTATGCAAGACCTGTGTGCACGTAACACTATGTAACACCTGTGCGCCCGTAACACTATGTAACACCTGTGTGCTTATAACACTGTGTAACACCTGTGTGCCCACAACACTATGTAACACCCGTGCACCCACAACACTATGTAACACCTGTGTGCCCACAACACTATATAACACCATTGTGCCCACAAGAATGTGTAACATCTGTGTGTTCACAGCACTATGTTGCTCCTGTATTACGTAGGAACTTTGTAACAACTGTGTGCCCACAACACCACGTAACACCAGTGTTCCTATAACACTATGTAGCACCAGTGTGCCAACAACACCATATAACACCTGTGTGTCTATAACATCGTGTAACACCTGTGTGCCCACAACACTATGAAACACCTGCATGACCACAACACTATGCAAGACCTGTGCGCCCGTAACACTATGTAACACCTGTGTGCCTATAACACTATGTAACACCTGTGTGCCCCCACAACTATGTAACACTTGTGTTCTCACAACATTATGTAACATCTACATGACCACAACATTATGTAAGAACTGTATTCCGACAACACTATGTAACACCTGTGTTCCCACAAAAATATGTAACATCTGTGTTTCTACAAGACTATGTAACATCTGTGTGACTACAACACTATGTAACACCTGTGTGGCCACAATACTATCTAACACTTGTTTGCCCACAACATCATGTAACACCTGTGTGCTAACAACACTATGTAACACTTTGTGCCCACAACACTAAGTAATACCTGTTTGACCACAACACTGTGTAACAACTCTATGCCAACAACACTATGTAACACCTATGTGCCCACAACACTATGTAACGCCTGTGTGCCCAGAACACTATAAAAAACCAGTGTGCCCACAACACGATGTAACACCTGTATGCCCAAAACATTATGTAACGTCTGTGTGCCCAGAACACTATGTAACACCTCTCTTATCGCAACACTATGTAACACCTGTATGCCCACAACATTATGTAACATATGTGTGCCCACAACACTATGTAACATCTGTGTGACTACAACACTATGTAACACCTCTGAGATCACAACACTATGTAACACCTCTGATATCACAACACTGTGTAACACCTGTGTGACCACAATACTTTGTAACACCTCTGTGGTCACAACACTATGTAACAAGTGCGTGCCCACAACTCTATGTAACACATGTGTGCCCACAACACTATGTAACATCTCTGTGCCAACAACAAAATGTAACACCTGTGTGTCCACAACACTATTTAACACCTGTGTGGCCACAACGCTGTGCAACACTTGTGTGGCCACAACACTATGTAACACCTGCGATCCTACAACACTATGTCGCACCTGCATGACCACAACACTATGCAAGACCTGTGTGCACGTAAAACTATCTAAATCCTGTGTGCCTATAACACTATGTAACACCTGTGTGCCGTAACACTATGTAACACCTGGGTGCCTATAACACTGTGTAACACCTGTGTGATCACAACACTATGTAACACCTGTGCACCCACAGCACTATGTAAAACCTGTGTCCCCACAACACCAAATAACATTTTTCCCCCAAAAGACGTGTAACACTTTTTGTGTTCAAAACTCTATGTTATCTGGGTTCGTCAGCACTTTGTAAAAACTGTGGCCCACAACACATGAAACACTTTATGGCCCCCACCACTTGTAACACGTGTTCTCTCAACCATTTGTAACACAACATGAGCACAACGTTAAGTAAAATGTATGCCCAAAATAATGTAACACCTCTGTTCCCAAAAAAAATATGAAAGTCTGTGTTATTACAAGATTATGTAACACTTTAGACCCAACTTTAACACCTTTTAGACCACAACACTTGTAACACCTGTGTGACCAACGCGGGGTAACACCGGGGTAACCAAACACTATGCAGCCCTGTGTGCCCACAAACATGTAAACTTGTGTGACCACCCCCCTATGTAACCCCTGTTGACCAACAAATGTAACATTTGTGTGGGTAAACACAGTGTAAACTTGTGTGGGTACAACACAATGTAAACTTTGGGGGGTACAACACAAAAACCCCACTTTGGGGGCCCCACAATGTAACATCGTGTGCCCCAACCTATGAAAAAAAACGGCTTTGCCAAAAACACTATGAACACCTGTGTGCCCACAGCATTATGTAACCAGTTTCTAAAAACACTATTAACACCGGTGCCCAAACACTATGAAAACCCGGGTGTTACCTAAACCTTTTGGAAAACCTGTTGAAGAAAACATAATTAAAAAACTGTTACAAAAACCTTATAAGACCTTTGTGCTCCAACACATGTACCACATGTTCCCCCGCAACGCTATGTGACACCTGTGTGCCAAAACAAACTAGTATCCCTGTGTCCCCAAAACACTATTAACCCTCTGTGCCAAAAGCTATGTAACCCTGTGTGACCACAACATAGTAACTCCTGTGTGCTCAACACTAGAAAAAACCCCGGTTCTCAAAACAATGTAGCACCTACTGAGCACAAACTATGTTATACCTGTTTCCCCAAAAATATTGAACACCTCGTTCCCACAAAAATATTAACATTGTTTCCTAAAAAGACATGTAACCCCTGTGTGACCAAAAACCTATGTAACACCTGTGGACCAAACAATAGCCCCCTGTTCCCCACAACACTTTTAAACCCCTGTGTGCCCCACCACTTTGTAAAAACCTCTTTGCCCACGCAATGTAAAATTGTTCCCCAACAATATGTAACCCCTGTCTGACCACAAATTGTGCCCTGTGTGACCACACACATGTAAACCTGGTGCCCACAACACTAGTAACCCTGTGTGACTACAACACTATGAAAACCCCTGATGCCCCAACACTATGTTACACCGTGGCCCAAAAACACTATGTAACCTGTGCCCCACGTTTTATGTAAGCAGTGTTCCAACAACACCGAGTAACACCTGTGTCCCAAAGGGCTTTATGTAACATTTTGGTTACCCAAACTTTGTAAGCCCTGTGTGCCCAAAAACCACTTGAAAATCTTTTGAGCAAAATTGTTAACTGTATTCTCCCCTTTATCAAACACCTTTTTCCCCCACAACCTATGTAACCCCTTTTTTCCCCACACACTATGTAAATTTGTTTTCCCAAAACATTTTGTAACCCCTGAGAGATCAAACTCTATGAAAACCCCTTTGTGAAAAAATACTTTGAAACCTTGTGTGCTCAAAAACATGAAACGTGCGTCCCCACAACACTATTAAAACCGTGTCCAAAAAACATGTTTAACACCTCTTGCCCACAACACATGTAACACTTTGTCCCACAACATATGTAAATTGGAGCAACAAACCTGTGTAAAAAACTGTGTCCCCACAACCTTAACAATGTTGACCGCAACACTATTTAACACCTTTTGTGACCACAAACTAGTAAACTTGTTCCCCACAAAATTTATAAACCCCTGTGTGGCCGAACACTATTAACCCTGTGTCACCAAAACACTTGTAATTTCCTTATCCCACAACATAATAAGCCCTTTTGTGCCCACAACATTTTTGTAAAACTTGGGGGCCTCCACCACTAGTAAACCGTGTTCTCCAACACTATGTAACACCTATTCCCCCCAAACACTATGAAAACACTGTATCCCCACAATACTAAGTAAGAATGTTTCCCCAAAAATATGAAATATTTGTTTTCCCTTCAAGATTGTAACACCTGTGTGACCACAACACTATGTAACACACAGTGTCCACAAAACTAGTAAACTCTGCGCCCACAAACTTGTAACAGGTGTGCCACAGCATTATGTAAACACATGTGTTCCAAAAAACCCATGTAACACCTGTGTGCCAAAACGTATAAACACCTGTGTTACCTCAAACAATTTGTAAAAACCTGAGTGACCAAAACATATGTAAACTTGTGTGGTCAAACACTTGTAACAAGTGCTTTGCCCAAAACACTATGTAACACCTGTGCCCCCACAAACACTATAACACCGTTGTGCCCACAACATATGTAACACTTGTGGACCTAAACCTTTGTAAGAGTGTTTTGATACAACATATGAAACCCTTTGTGTGCCCAAACAACACTATGTAACACCCGGTGCCAAAACACAAATGTAACACCTGTGTTCCAAGACTTATGAACACATGCTTGAGCAAAACACTCTGAACACCTATGTTCTCACAACATTATTAACACCTGTTTCCCACAACACTATGTAACACCGTTTTCCCAAACCTATGTAACCCCCGGTTTCCTACAACATATGTTCACGCTTGGACCAACACTTAACACATGTGTGCCACAACACTATGTAACACCTGTGTGACCACAACACTATGAACATGTGTACCACACAACTATGCAAGACTGCGTGTCCCAAGACTATAAAACACCTGTGTGACCACACAACTATGAAACAACTGCGTGCCCACAACACTGCAACAAACTATTTAAATACTTTATCACACAAACGTTACTTAAACCTCAAATGCAGGTCCGTTTTACATATAGCAAAGTTTGTATTGATTTGTTTATAGCAAAGTTTGTATTGTTTTACTTATAGTAAAGTTTGTATTGTTTTATTATAGCAAAGTTTGTATTGTTTTACTTATACCCAAAGTTTGTATTGGTTTTATTTATAGTAAAGTTTGTATTGTTTTACTTATAGCAAAGTTTGTATTGTTTTACTTATAGTAAAGTTTGTATTGTTTTACTTATAGCAAAGTTTGTATTGTTTTACTTATAGCAAAGTTTGTATTGTTTTCTTATTAGCAAAGTTTGTATTGTTTTTTACTTATAGCAAAGTTTGTATTGTTTTACTTTAGAAAGTTTGTATTGTTTTACTTATAGCAAAGTTTGTATTGTTTTACTTATAGTAAAGTTTGTATTGTTTTACTTATAGCAAAGTTTGTATTGTTTTACTTATAGTAAAGTTTGTATTGTTTTACTTATAGCAAAGTTTGTATTGTTTTACTTATAGCAAAGTTTGTATTCATTTACATATAGCAAAGTTTGTATTGATTTGTTTATAGCAAAGTTTGTATTGTTTTACTTTAGTAAGTTTGTATTGTTTTACTTATACCCAAAGTTTGTATTGTTTTACTTATAGCAAAGTTTGTATTGTTTTACTTATAGTAAAGTTTGTATTGTTTTAAACTTATTAGCAAAGTTTGTATTGTTTTACTTATAGTAAAGTTTGTATTGTTTTACTTATAGCAAAGTTTGTATTGTTTTACTTTTAGCAAAGTTTGTATTTTTTTTACTTATAGCAAAGTTTGTATTGTTTTACTTATAGCAAAGTTTGTATTGTTTTACTTATAGTAAAGTTTGTATTGTTTTACTTATAGCAAAGTTTGTATTGTTTTACTTATAGCAAAGTTTGTATTGTTATACTTATAGTAAAGTTTGTATTGTTTTACTTATAGCAAAGTTTGTATTGTTTTACTTATAGTAAAGTTTGTATTGTTTTACTATAGCAAAGTTTTTTATTGTTTTACTTATAGCAAAGTTTGTATTGTTTTACTTATAGCAAAGTTTGTATTGTTTTACTATAGCAAAGTTTGTATTGATTTCTTATAGTAAAGTTTGTTTGTTTTACTTATGCAAAGTTTGTATTGTTTTACTTATAGCAAAGTTTGTATTGTTTTACTTATAGTAAATTTTTGTATTGTTTTACTTATAGCAAAGTTTGTATTGTTTTACTTATAGTAAAGTTTGTATTTTTTTAAACTTATAGCAAAGTTTGTTATTGTTTTACTTATAGTAAAGTTTGTATTGTTTTACTTATAGCAAAGTTTGTATTGTTTTACTTATAGCAAAGTTTGTATTGATTTACTTATAGCAAAGTTTGTATTGTTTTACTTATAGCAAAGTTTGTATTGTTTTACTTATAGTAAAGTTTGTATTTTTTTACTTATAGCAAGTTTGTATTGTTTTAACTTTATAGCAAAGTTTGTATTCATTTACATATAGCAAAGTTTGTATTGTTTTACTTATAGTAAAGTTTGTATTGTTTTACTTATAGCAAAGTTTGTATTGTTTTACTTATAGCAAAGTTTGTATTCATTTACATATAGCAAAGTTTGTATTCATTTACATATAGCAAAGTTTGCATTGATTTACATATAGCAAAGTTTGTATTCATTTACATATAGCAAAGTTTGCATTGATTTACATATAGCAAGTTTGTATTCATTTACATTATGCAAAGTTTGTATTGATTTACATATAGCAAAGTTGTATTGATTTACATATAGCAAATTTTGGGATTGATTTACAGTTTGTTTGTAAGTCCAGGTTTCCCATTTATGGAAAACACTGGGGAATATTAAAAAAATTATTTTCTTCCAATTAAATTTTTTCATTCAGCTGTATTAAGTTGGTAATCCCAATTTGTAAGCGGCTTTAAATTTTAATGTTTTGGTGTATTTTATCTATGGTCTCTCTGCTTAAACTTTTAAAGGTTGATCGCTATCACACTCAGGTCACACGCTAACTCCGGGTTCAGTTCTCCTCCGGTTATGGCTGAAAGACTTTAGGGACGTGTTTCCATAAGACACCTGCTGCCCCTGTCCTGTTCACCCATCAATTCAAAATGGGTACCTGGGTGGTAGTCGGCTGGTGTGGGTCGCATCCTGGGACAAAAACTTATCTAATTTGCGGGAAATGCTCAGCTTAAAAGGGGCTTTTTATATAGTAGTATGTCATTGATGTCAGATAGGCCTGTGTACCTTGCACATACAGTAAATAACAATGAAATCACGAAAGAAGTGATTTTAATTTCATTTACAAATTGGGCTGGCCAGGACTCGACCCTACGAACCGTTGGTAGTGGTGAGGTGATGGCGTGCATTGTTCTGTCTCTTGGAAGCAGTACAAGGTTCGTAGGGTTTCGAGTCTGGCCTGCCGCAGTTTGGTAAATGATATAGTAAATAAGGATATTATATTATTATTAATTTTCACTTTTCTGAAGACATTGGGTATTATTGTCAATGGGGATGTCTTTGTGAATATATCCCCCGCTTGGAGTGTACCTGGCGGGTTTGTTCTGAGCCCTGATGGATCAGGCTTGATCAACCAGGCTACTGCTCCTGGCCACACGCAGGCCAAACTACAGGCTGGAACTTAAGAACCTATCAATTTTTCCTCTTAAAGACAGCCCGGGGTCTCATGGTAATCCCATTTATGTATGACGGGAGGCTGTTGAATAGCTTCGGGCCTTTAAATTTATTGTGTTGTTTCTCAGCGTCTCTCAAGACACCTGCTTTTCAGCGAAGGCTATTTTGCACTGTCTTCCATGTCTTGTGCTGTCTTAGTGAGTGATTTGTGTTTTAAATAAGTGACTAATCCCTCTAGGTATATTCAAATATTAAATTTTGATATATCTTTCTTGATTGCTTTTCCAAGGAGTTCAAGTCGAAGGCCCTTCACGACCAAGTAATTAAGATAATTGATAAGCTTATAAGAGTAGGGGATATTTTTCTATGCATTCTCTAGATCTGTAATTTGTCATGTCTTAGAAGAGACTTTTTTGTTTAGCGTATTTAAGGGTAAAGAGAAAATGTGTATAACTGATCTATTTTTTATTTTCCTCAAGTTTTTATAAAAAGGGTAAGTGAAATTTGTGGTCATTGGGCATCATATTGTTCTCTGTGTCCCACTGGAAGACTTGGTTTATGTCTGCTTGCAGATTTGCACTGTTCTGAATGGGCGTCCTCTTTTATACAAACTGTAGTATCACCCGCAAATGATATGCTGCCTTGATATACGTCTTGTCTTTGTTAGAAATCGGGATTAGTAAAAGGATGAAAGCGGCTGCTCTTTCCTTGGGGAACAATCTTTACCCTGTGGCATCACCTGAGTTAACTCTTGTGTTTCTGTTTGTTAGAAAGTTCAAGTCCATTTCCCAACTCGCCAGTTTTTCCTATTGCAATGTATTTGGTGTGTATTACACCGTGATTGTTAATTCTAGAATGTTTTAAACAACCTACAGCAACTACATCTGCATTCTGTTTGCCTTCCAGTGAATCCAAGAGCATGTTATAGTCTTCATTAGTTGTGAGAGGCAGGAGGGACCAACTGTAAACCAATGCTGTCCTTTCAAGATTTTTATAACGTAGGACGTTAGTGCTATCGGTCTATGATTCTTTGCTGCCACCTTAGTAGAGTGGGGTATATATCTGTTGTTTTTAGCGACTGTGGGTCGACCCATGTCCAGGTGCCCTCTCAACAGCTTACTTACGGCAGTTCTTGATTGAACATGCAGATCCATTTAGTCTGGGCCCGAGCCTGAACTACAAATCTCCACCGTTAATATTTAACTAAATTTGAAAAATTATTCTCACTTTGCACTATTCCTTTCACATGTAATGGCGTACAAAGAGCTGCGGTTATGCAATACCTCTTGGGATCTCACAGTGACCAATATGAATATACTTATTATTATTATTACGATTCCTTTTATAAAAATAATTATTACTAGGAAAGCACTAATCCTGATGGAATCATACGTTACATGGTAACCAAATCGATCCAGAAAATGTTAAAATAGGTGTACTATTTTGGATCAAGGACCCCACTTTGAAATGTAAGTGTTCACAATAGTAATGGAGGAGGTGAATGTATTCAGATACTCGGGAGTAAACGTGTCAGCAGATGAGTCTATGAAAGATGAAGTGAATCCTAGAAATGACGAGGGGAAAAAGGTGAATGGTGCACTGAGAAGTCTGTGGAAACAAATAGCTTTATCCATGAAAGCAAAGAGGGGAATGTATGAGAGTATAGTTATACCAACGCTCTTCTATGGGTGTGAAGCATTGTTGATGAAAGTTGTAACAAGGAGAAGGCTGGAGGCAGTGGGATGTCATGTCTGAGAGAAATGTGTGGTGTGAATATAAGGAGAGAATCCTAGTTTGGGGAGCAGGAGGAGGTGCCCGGGATCACCAAAAGGTAATTCCAGAGAGTGATAAAAGGGGTTGTTGAGGTGGTTCAGGACATGTAGAGAGGGTGGAACAAAACAGAATAATTTTGAGAGTGTATAAATCTGTAGTGGAAGGAAGGCAGGGTGGGGTCGGTTAGGAAAAGGTTGGAGGAAGGGGGTTGAACTTCCAGCAAGCATGCGTGAGCGTGTCTGAGCGAATGGAGGCAAAAACGTTTTCAGGACTTGACGTGCTGTTGGAGTTTTATAGAAGGTAACATTTTGAAGAGAATCAGGGGAATTGGCATGCCGGACTTCAGTCCTGGAGATGGGAAGTACAGTGTCTTTCACTCTGAACGAGGGAGTTAATGCTGTGATTTATAAAATGCAGTGTAAGCATGGATCTAGCAAGACAGTGTTGTAGAGAATGTTGATGACAGTTTTCGTTTCTTTAGGCCCCCTTACCTTGGTGGCCACCCTACCTTGGTGGCCACCCCACCTTTGTGGCCACCCTACCTTGGTGGCCAACCCCGCCATGTGGGCCCCCCTGCCATGGTGGCCACCCCGCCATGGTGGCCACCCTGCCATGGTGGCCACCCTGCCCCTGGCCACCCCGCCATGATGGCCACCCAGCCATGGTGGCCACCCTGTCATGGTGGCCACCCTGCCATGTTGGCTACCCTCCCATAGTGGTATCCTGTCATGGTGTCCACCCTGCCATGGTGGCCACTGTGCCATTTGGGGGCCCACCGTGCCAATGGCCACCCAGCCATGGTGGCCACCCTGTCATGGTGGCCCCCTGCCATGTTGGGACCCTGCCATGGTGGTCATCCTGCCATGGAGTCCACCCTGCCATGGTGACCACACTGCCATGGTGGCCACCCTGCCATGGTGGCCACCCTGCCATGTTGACCCCCCTGCATGTGGGCCCCCCCTGCCATGGTGGACACCCTGCCATGGCCACCCTGCCATGGTGGCCACCCTGCCATGCTGGCCACCCTGCCATGGCCACCCTGCCATGATGGCCACCCTGCCATGTTGGCTACCCTACCATGGTGGTCATCCTGCCATGGCGTCCACCTGCCATGGTGGCCATTGTGCCATGGTGGGCCAAACCCTGCCATGGTGGCCACCCTGCCATGATAGCCACCCTGACATGGTGGTTCCCTGCCATGGCCACCCTGCCATGTTGACCACCCTGCCATGATGGCCACCCTGCCATGGTGGACACCCTGTCATAGCCATCTTGCCATGGTAGCCACCCTACCAAAATGGCTACCCTGCCGTGTTGGCCACCCTTCCATGGTGGCCCCCTGCCATGGCCCACCCCGCAATGGTAGCCCCCTGCCATGTTGGCCACCCTGCCATTTTGGCCACCCTGCCATAGTGGCCACCCTGTCATGTTGGTCACCATGCCATGGTGGCCATCCTGCTATTTTTGGGGCCCCCCTGCCATGGTGGCCAACTGCCATGGCCACCCTGCCATGTTGGCACCCCTGCCATGGTGGCCACCCTGCCATGGTGGCCACATTTCCATGGTGGCCCCCCCTGCCATGGCCACCCTGCCATGGTGGCCAAACCCTGCCATGTTGGCCACCCTGCCATTTAGGCCACCCTGTTATAGTGGCCACCCTGCCATGGTGGCCACCCTGCCATGATGGCCACCCTGCCATGGTGGCCACCCTGCAAAGTTGGCCACCCTGCCATTTTGGCCACCCTGCCATGATGGCCACCCTGCCATGGTGGCCACCCTGCCATGTTGGCCACCCTGCCATGGTGGCCATCCTGCCATTTTTGGCAAAACCCCGCCCTGGTGGCTACCCTGGCATGGCCACCCTGCCCTGGTGGCCACCCTTGCCATGTTGGCCACCCTGCCATGATGGCCACCATGCCATGGTGGCCACCCTGCCATGGTAGCCACTCTTTCCATGGTGGCCACCCTGCCATGATAGCCACCCTGCCATGGTGGCCGCCCTGCCATGGTGGCCACCCTGTTTTTGTGGCCACCCTACCATGTTGGCCACCCTGCCATGATGGCCACCATGCCATGGTGGCCACCCTGCATTGGTAGCCACCTGCCATGGTGGCCACCTGCCTTGATAGCCACCCTGCCATGGTGGCCGCCCTGCCATGTTGATCACCCTGCCATGGTGGCCCCTGTCTTTGTGGCCACCCTGCCATAGTGGCCACCCTGCCATGGTGGCCACCCTGCCATGGTGGCCACCCTGCCATGGTGGTCACCCTGTCATGGCCACCCTGCCATGGTTACCACCCTGCCGTGGCCACCTGCCATGGTGGCCACCCTGCTATGTTGGCCACCCTGCATGCTGCCCACCCTGCCATGGTAGCCACCCTGCCATGGCCACCCTGAAATGGTGGCCACCCTACCATGGCCACCCTACCATGGCCACCCTGAAATGGTGGCACCCTACCATGGTGGCCACCCTGCCATGGTGGCCACCCTGCCATGGCCACCCTCCCATGGTGGCCATCCTCCCATGGTGGCCACCCTGCCATTGTGGCCACCCTGCCATGTCGGCCACCCTGCCATGCCCCCTGCCGTGTTGGCCACCTGCCATGTTGGCCACCCTCCATGGTGGCCACCCTGCCATGGTGGGCACCCTACCATGGTGGCCACCCTGTCATGGTGGCCACCCTGCCATGGCCACCCTGCCAGGGTGGCCACCCTGCCATTTTGACTACCCTGCCTTGGTGGCCACCCTGCCATGGTGGTCACCCTGCCATGATGGCCACCCTGCCATGGTGGCCACCCTGCCATGGTGGTCACCCAGCCATGATGGCCACCCTGCCATGGTGGCCACCCTGCTATGGTGGCCACGCTGCCATGGTGGCCACCCTGCCATGGTGGCCACCCTGCCATGGTGGCCACTCTGCCATGGTGTTAATAATAATATATTACGACAATAACAATAAGAGTTCAGACACTCTGGATTTTCTTTGGTTGAGGAAGGATGCCTTGTGGGCAACGATGGGCTCTTAATCCAAGGAAATTGAGGTACCTTCTACATTTCTTGGATCAAACTTGATTACCATCCATGTATAACCTCCCTCTGGGTTATACGCTGAGCTGCTTTGGGGATTCCTGAGCTGCTTTGGGGATTCCTGAGCTGCTTTGGGGATTAGTGTGGACGGTTACAAAGCATGGCTTGCTTCTGCAGTGTTTTAAAAATTGAGGTTGGAGAGTTGAAGGAGGAGGTCTTGCTTCTCCAGGAGGAGATTAGGAGGCTGAAGGTCCACCTCAATGGGTCTGGGAGAGAGTGTGAGGTGGCTGGAGTTGTGGGGAATGAGGCTTCAAGTGAGGTGCAGTCTGTCTCTCGCTGTGAGGAGGCTGTAGTTGGGGAGGTAGCAACGGCTACCAGCAGTGAGGTGCAGTCCAGCACCTGCTACAAGTGGCGAGTGGTTCACAGTAATGGAAGGCGCATCAGAGTAAGGAAAGTTAAGAGTGAAGATCTGAAGGTAGGAAATCGCTTCTCTGTTCTTCAGGATGAATGTACTTCAGTGGCCAGTGAAGGTAAGGGTACTACTGCCCCTGCTAATGGAGGTAAGCGCATTCTTGTGGTTGGTGACTCTCAGGTAAGATATATTGACCGTGCTTTTTGTAATAGGAATAAGAAGATGAGAGATAAAGTGTGCTTCCCTGGAGCTGGTTGTTGGGGACATTGTCAACAGGCTGGATAATTCATGTCAGGTAATGGGAACAAGCCCATTATCTGTCTCAGTGCTGGTGGAAATGATATTGGGAAGGGTAGGAGAGAAGAGCTGCTAGATAAGTACAGGTCAGCTATAGATTTCATTAAGTCTAAGGGAGGGATCCCAATCATATGTAGCATCTTGCCTAGAAGGGGAGTAGGAAATGAATGGTTGTCTAGGGCAATTGGTGTAAATTGCTGGCTAGACAGATACTGCAAGGAACTTGCAATCCCATTCATTGACAACTGGAAAAAACTTTTATGGCAAACATGATATGTATGCAAGGGATGGGGTACATCTCTCTGGGGCTGGGGTGGTAGCACTTGCAGACTCGATTGAGAAGGCCATTGGTGAAATGCCTATGATTTTAAACTGATGGAAGATAGAGGTATGGGTGTGTGTGGGAAACAAGCAGGCTGCAACACTTGGGTTGGAAACAGTAAATGTTTAAAAGGCATTCAGCATGGAAGTTATAAATAAAGACAATAGATCAGGTCAGCAAACAAAGGGGGACAGCAGAGGGCAGCAAGGGACTAGCTCCTTAAGGTTTACTATACTAATAGCAGGAGTGTAAGAATAAGATAGATGAGCTAAGATTTAAATTTCAAGTGCAGGAAACATAGATATTATTGCTATAACAGAGACCTGGTCAATCTGAAAGATAGAGAGATGCCCTCTGAATGTCACATACAAGGCTATAAATTATTCCACATGACAGGGTCAACAGGAAAGGTGGTGGAGTAGCGATGTATGTCAGAGACATTTAAATTGTTGTGTTAGACAAGATATTAAATTAGAAGCGTCAGCCACTGAATCTGTTTGGTTACAGCTTCTCGAGGGCCGAGAAAAAACTAATTTTGGGTGTGATTTACAGGGCCCCAAATCTTGATAGGGAGTGCAGTAAACTTCTATGGGACGAAATTCGTAAGGCATCTACATACGAAAATGTTGTGCTAATGGGAGATTTCAACTATAGACAGATTGACTGGAGCAATTTGACAGGAAATTTAGAGTCAGGTGACTTTCTTGATACGATCCAGGATTGTTTTTTAAAACAGTTTGTGACAGAGCCAACTAGGGGAAATAACCTCCGTGGACTTGGTTCTTGCCAGTAGGGAAACACTAATTAATAATCTTGGGGTTAATGATGGCTTGGGGAAAGTGATCACAAATCACTCAGTTTTAATATATCATGGAATTCCCTAATAATGGCAATCAAGTCTCCGTCCCTGACTTTCGCTTGGCTGATTTCATAGGACTGAAAAATTACTTAGGTGGGCTGAACTGGAATGACCTGACTAAGGGTCAGGTAGGTGGTGATGGTTGCCGATATGATGCTTTCCAGGGGCATTAGTTCTAGCTGCTCAGTCAAATTATGTTCCAAATAGGGAAATCAGATCAAACAAAAATGATCCTAAATGGATGAACAATAGATTAAAATATCTGATTGGTCAAAAGAGAGGCATCTATATGCAAATCAAAAGAGAGGAGAGGGGCAATTGAGAAATCGATATATTCAGTTAAAGAGAGAAATAAAAAAGGGAATTAGAAAAGCAAAAAGAGATTATGAGGTTAAAGTTGCAAGAGAATCGAAGACTAACCCAAAAGGATTCTTTCAGGTATACAGAAGTAAGATCAGGGACAAGATAGGCCCACTCAAAGTTCCTCGGGTCAGCTCCACTGACAGTGATAAGGAAATGTGTAGAATTTTTAACACGTACTTCCTCTCCGTTTTTACACAGGAGGATACCAGCGATATTCCAGTAATGATAAATTATGTAGAACAGGACGATAATAAACTGTGCACTATTGGGGGTCACAAGTGACATGGTCCTTAGGCAAATAGATAAATTAAAACCTAACAAATCCCCAGGCCCTGATGAACTGTATGCAAGGGTTCTAAAGGAATGTAAAGAGGAGCTTAGCACACCTTTGGCTAATCTTTTCAACATATCACTACAAACTGGCATGGTCCCAGATAAGTGGAAAATGGCAAATTGGATACCTATTTTCAAAACAGGTGACAGGTCCTTAGCTTCGAACTATAGACCAATAAGCCTAACCTCCATAGTGGGAAAATTTATGGAATCAATAATTGCCGAGGCAGTTCGTAGCCACCTTGAAAAGCATAAATTAATCAACGAATCTCAGCATGGTTTTACAAAGGGGCTTTTCCTGCCTTACGAATTTATTAACTTTTTTCACTAAGGTATTTGAGGAGGTAGATCATGGTAATGAATATGATATTGTGTATATGGACTTCAGTAAGGCTTTTGACAGGGCCCCACATCAGAGACTATTGAGGAAAATTAAAGCACATGGAATAGGAGGAGAAATTTTTTCCTGGGTAGAGGCATGGTTGACAAATAGGCAGCAGAGAGTTTGCATAAATGGGGAGAAATCAGAGTGGGGAAGTGTCACGAGCGGTGTTCCACAGGGGTCAGTGTTGGGCCCCCTGCTGTTCACAATCTACATAAACGACATAGATGAGGGCATAAAGAGCGACATCGGCAAGTTTGCCGATTGACACCAAAATAGGCCGTCGAATTCATTCTGACGAGGACATTCGAGCACTCCAGGAAGATTTGAATAGACTGATGCAGTGGTCGGAGAAGTGGCAGATGCAGTTTAATATAGACAAATGCAAAGTTCTAAATGTTGGACAGGACAATAACCATGCCACATATAAACTAAATAATGTAGATCTTAATATTACGGATTGCGAAAAAGATTTAGGAGTTCTGGTTAGCAGTAATCTGAAACCAAGACAACAGTGCATAAGTGTTCGCAATAAAGCTAATAGAATCCTTGACTTCATATCAAGAAGCATAAATAATAGGAGTCCTCAGGTTGTTCTTCAACTCTATACATCCTTGGTTAAAGCCTCATTTAGATTATGCTGCACAGTTTTGGTCCCCGTATTACAGAATGGATATAAATTCTCTGGAAAATGTACAAAGGAGGATGACAAAGTTGATCCCATGTATCAGAAACCTTCCCTATGAGGATAGACTAAGGGCCTGAAACTGCACTCTCTAGAAAGACTTTAGAATTAGGGGGGATATGACTGAGGTGTATAAATGGAAGACAGGAATAAATAAAGGGGATGTAAATAGTGTTTCTGAAAATATCTAGCCTAGACAGGACTCGCAGCAATGGTTTTTTAAATTGGAAAAATTCAGATTCAGGATGGATATAGGAAAGTACTGGTTTGGTAATAGAGTTGTGGATGAGTGGAACAAACTCCCGAGTACAGTTATAGAGGCCAGAACGTTGTGTAGCTTTAAAAATAGGTGGGATAAATACATGAGTGGATGTGGGTGGGTGTGAGTTAGACCTGATAGCTTGTGCTACCAGGTCGGTTGCCGTGTTCCTCCCTTAAGTCAATGTGACCTGACCTGACTAGGTTGGGTGCATTGGCTTAAGCCGGTAGGAGACTTGGACCTGCCTCGCATGGGCCACTAGGCCTTCTGCAGTGTTCCTTCGTTCTTATGTTCTTATGTTCTTATGAATATATTAATTATCTACATATTTGCCATCCATGAGAACAAATCAATAGCAAGTGAACGGAGGATCGAGCCTTCACTTCTTGTGCTGAATGGCTCACATGGGTTTAATGATTCATAAAATTTAATTCAATACAGTATAAAGAAGCGAAGGTCAACTAACAAGTATGAAAAGTAATATTATTTATCTCGACTACTCCGACACACCATATTTCTTCTTGCAGTTTTATACCGAGGATTAAAGCTAGCTAGCGTGTGTAATCTCATGCTGAATGGACGGAGTATCGAGCCTAGACCACTGAATGACTTTTTGGAATGTTTAAGAGTACAATACGGCTTTGTGATGTTCAATGTTGATTCGTTGGGCTCAGTTCTGCAGTAAATATTGAATGTCGGGAGTCATGCAGCCAGTCCATTCAACCAGAGTCATGCAAGTGACTGTTGACGGTCCCTTTTGTGAGGGTGTTAAAAAGAGTCGTGTAAAGGGTGTTTAAAGAGTCTTTTTGAGGGTGTTAAAGAGTCTTTTTGAGGGTGAAAAAGATTTCGTTTGGGGGGTGAAAAAGAGTCGTTTGAGGGTGATAAAGAGTCTTTGAGGGTGTTTAAAGAGTCTTTTTGAGGGTAATAAAGCGTCGTTGGGGGTTTGAAAAAGAGTCGTTTATGAAAGGGTGTAAATCTGTGAGGGTGTAAAGAGTCGTTTGAGGGTGAAAAAGGATTTGTTTGGGGGTGAAAAAAGAGTCGTTTGAGGGTGATAAAGAGTCTTTTTGAGGGTGAAAAAAGAGTCGTTGTGGGGGTGATAACCCCTTTCTAGTAAAAAACCCAAAAAAAGCGAGGGATCATGTTTTGTGGGGCGGTAAAATAATTTTTAAGGAAAGAAAAAGGGGGCAGGAAAATAAAAAATAGGGGGAGAGAGGATGAAGATTAGTGGGGAAAGGGGGGAAAAGGGAAGAATGGGGAAGGGGGGAAGGGGGAAGAATGGGGGGGGGAAAAGGGAAAAGAATTTGGGGGGGGAAAAAGGGGGAAGGATAGGGGGGGGGAAAAAGAAGGGTAGGGGGGGGGGAAAAGGAGGGAGAAGTGTGGGGATGGGGGGGAAAGAGAGGAAGGGGAGAGAGGATGAAAGAAGACAGTAAAAAGAGAGACGGGGAGAGACAGAGGAAGAGAGGGGACAGAGAAAAGGGAAAGGAAAACAGAGAGCGAGAGAAAAAGGGGAAAAAGAAGGATACGGGAAAAGGGGGTTTAAAGAGAGGTGGGGAAATTTTGGGAAAGGGGAAGAGAAAATTTGACTTTTGGGTTGTTTGATTCATTCCATCAGTAAATTTTTAAAAACAGCTGTCAAGAAAACTTTTTTTCCCAATTTTTTTTTCTTCATTTAAAATTTTTCCTGGAAAAAAAAATCTCCCCACCGCCCTTTAAATTTTCATTTTTTTTCAAAGAAAAAATTATTCCATAAACCCCACATTCATGAGAAAAAATATTCCATCAACAGCCCTTTCAGGGAGTAAAATAAAAAATTGGGAAGACAAACGCCCACTTTTTCCCTTCAAAAAAATTAATAACAGTTGTCCTGAGGTTCACCGGGACCTTTCAGAAAACACTAATTTTAAAATTTCTGTTTTCCCCCCGGGGTTTTATAACCATATATTTCAAACTTATAAAATAAATAACTTTGATATTAACGTGATGACGAAAAAACCACATGAGACGACAACAAAAATGTTTACGCCCAACAACATGATGACGACAAAAAATTGAGGGACGAAAACCCACCGTTGAGGGACAACCACATAAGGGAGGGAAAACCCACATGATGACGACAACCACTGCTACGACAAAACTTTGATGACGCAAAAACATGAGGGACGACAACAACATGAATGCGACAACCCAACGATGACGACAACCACATAATGACAAACAACCACATGATGACGAAAAACCACATGATGACAAACAAAAACATGATGACGAAACCACATAAATGAAAACCCACATGATGACGACAACAAAAATGTGACGAAAAACCCAAATGTTTGAAAACCCATGATGCGACAACCACAGGGTTTGAGGGAAACCCCATAAAGACAACCACATGATGACGAAAACCCACATGATGCGACAAACAACTGATGACGAAAAACCACATGATGACGAAAATCCCGTGTTTGAGGGACAAACACATGATGGGGAAAAACCCCACATGATGAAAACAAAAAACATGAGGGCCGACAACCCATGATGCGAAAACCCACATGATGAAAACCCACTGTTCCCGACAACCACATGTTCCCCCATGAGGGATGAAAACAACATGATGACGAAAACCCACATGATAAACGAAAAACCACATGATGAAAACCACATGATGACGAAAACCCACATGATGCGACAACCACAAAAAAGAGGGACAACATGATGACGAAAACCCACTGTTTGGCGAAAAACACATGTTGGGGGGGAAAAAAACCACATGATAAACGCAACACATGATGACGAAAAAATTTGATGACAAACAACCAATGATGACGACAACCACATGATGACGACAACCACTTTGTGACAACAACATGATGACGACAACCACATGATGGCGAAAAACCAAATGATGAACGAAAACCACATGAGGACGAAAACCCACATGATGACGAAACCAATTGAGGGACGAAAAACCCAACTGATGACAAAAAAACCACTGATGACGAAAACAAAGATGGGACAACCACTGATGACGAAAACCACAAGATGACGAAAACCCAAACCCTGATGACAAAAACCACATGATGACGAAAACCAAACATGGGGGACAACCAAAGATGACGACAAAAAAAATGATGACGAAACCACTTTGTGACGACAACCAAGGGTGACGAAAACCCAAACAAGATGACGAAAAAACCAATGATGGCCAACTGAGGCCGCAAACCACATGATGACGAAAAACCAACATGATGACGACAACCACTGTTTGACGAAAACCCACATGTTGACGACAAAAAACATGAGGGCGACAACCCCCATGATGAGAAACCCACATGATGACTAAAAAAAAATTTGGATGACGAAAAACCACAGGGATGCGACAACTACTAAAGGCGACCCCCAAATGATGACGACAACCCCCCGAGGGCCGACAACCAATGATGACGACAAACAAACAGGATGGCGAAAACCACATGAGACGAAACCCACATGCCCGGAAAAAAAAATTTGAGACGACCCCAATGATGACGACCCCCACACGATGAGGGAAAAACCAAAAGATAAAGAAAACCCAAATTGATGACGAAACCCATGATGACGACAACCACTTGATGGCGAAACCACATGAGGGACGAAAACCACATGATGCCCGAAAAACCACATGATGAGGGACAACCACATGTTGGCCCCCCCTGTTTGGGACAACCACTGATAAAGACCAAAAATTGATGACGAAAAACCCAAATGGGGACGACAACCAAAATGACGAAACCCTTTTATGATGACGAAAAACAAATAAATACCCCACTTTAACCCCAACCACTGATGACGAAAAACCTCATAAATTACGACAACCACATAAATGACGACAACCACATTTTGACGACAACCACAGGGTGCCTCAACCCATGAGGGAGGGACAAAAACTTTTAGGACGTCAACCAAATGATGACGAAAAACCCAATTTTGATGAGAAAAACCCCCATGTGCCGCCCAACCACATGATGACGAAAACCCACATGATAAAGGGACAACCCCCATGGGGACGAAAACCCACTGATGACGAAAAACCACATGATGGGGAAAACCACTTTGATGAGGGAAAACCCACTTTATGACGTAACCCAAAAATGATGACGAAAACCCACATGATGAGAAAAACCCAATATTGGAAAAACCACATAAATGCGAAAACCACTTTGATGACGAAAAAACCACATTATGAAAAAACCCACATGATGAAAACAACATGATGACGACAACCAATGATGGCGAAAACCCAAATGTGCGAAAACCAAACTTTGATGACGAAAACCACATGAGGGAAGGGACAACCAAGTGACGGACAAACCACTGATGACGACAACCACATGAGGGACGACAACACTATGGGGGACAACCACATGTGAGCAACCCAAGATGACGAAAAACCCAAACTGATGCCGCCCAAACCACTGATGACGAAAAACCACTTTGATGGGGAAACCAAGAGGGACGAAAAACCAAATGATGCCCGGAAAAACCATGAGACAAAAACCCCATGTGACAAACAACCACAAGATGCGAAAACCCAAAATGATGACGACAAATAATGGGAAAAACCACATGAGGGACGAAAAAACCACATGATGACGACAACACATGATGACGAAAACCCCACATGATGACGACAACAAATGATGGCGACAACACATGATGCCCGAACCACTTGATGACTAAAACCCAAATGATGAGGGAAAAACCAAATGATGACGACAAAACTTTTGATGGCAAACACCAAATGAGGGACGAAAACCACAAGATAAAGAAAACCACATGAGAGACAAAAACATGATGGGGGGACAGCCACATGATGCCCGACAACCACAGGGACGAAACCCCAATTTGCGCCCACATGAGGGACGCAACCACACGATGACGAAAACCCACAAGAGGGAAGAAAACCCACATGAGGACGAAAAACCACATGTGCGAAAAACCTTTTGAGGGCGAAAAACCACATGATGCCGAAAAACCACATGTTTGGACGAAAACCCACATGGGGAGGGCCCAACCCACATGTGAAGACAACCACATGATGCAAAAACCAATGATGCCCGAAAAACCAATGATGACGCCCAAACCAAATGTTGCGAAAAAACCCAGGGACGAAAAACCACTGTTTGACGACAACAACTTGATGACGACAACCCCTGATGACCCCAAACCCAATGATGACGAAACCCCCAAAATGACGAAAACCACTTGATGACAAAACCCAAATTGATGACAAACAACCCATGAGGGACGACAACCAATGGCCGAAAACCAATTATGACGTCAACCAAATGATGACGAAAACCCACATGATGACGACAACCCACTTTGATGACGAAAACCCAAAAATGATGACGAAAAAAACCACTGATGAAGAAAACCCACATGGGGACGACAACCACATGATGACGAAACCCAATGTTTGACGACAAACCACTGATGACGAAAAACCACATGTGAGACAACCCAAATGATGACGAAAAACCCCATGACGAAAACCCACATGATGACGACAACCACATGAGATGAAAACCCACATAAATGACGCCAACCACTTTGATGACGCCCAAAACATGATACGGAAAACACAGGGAGGGAGGGAAAACCCAATGATGACGACAAAAAAAGATGGCGACAACCACATAAATGACGCAACCACTTGATGACTAAAACCAAATGATGACGAAAAACCACTGATGACGAAAACCTACATGATGGCGACACCCAAATGGGGACGACAAAAAACAAGATGCCCGAAACCACTTGATGACGACAAAAAACATGATGGGGGAACAGCCACTGATGACAAACAACCACATGACGACAAAAAATGATGCGCAGCCACTGATGACGACAACCCACGATGACGAAAACCCAACAAGATGAAGCAACCCACATGATGACGCAAACCACTTGGGGACGACAACCATTTGTGGCAAAACCACATGTTGACGAAAACCACAGGGGGGGACGAAAAACCATGATGGGGACAACCACATGGAAGAAAAACCACTGATGACGAAAAACCCACATGACGAAAACCCAATGATGACAAACAACAAAAGGGTGACGACAACCACATGAGGGCCCCAACCCACTGACGACAACCACATGATGACGAAAACAACTAAAGACGAAAAACCACATGTGACGCCAACCAATGATGACGACAACACATAATGACGACAACCAAAAGATGACAAACAACCACATGTGACGACAACCACATGATGACGAAAAACCAATGATGAAAAAAACCACATTTTGACTTTAAACCCAAAAATTGATGACGACAACCACTTTGATGCCCGCCAACCACATGATGACGAAACCCAAACATGATGACGAAAACCCCACAGGGATTAGACAACCACATGTGCCCGAAAACCCCAATATCCGACAACCCCCATGATGAGGGAAAACCCACATGATGAGAAACCCAAATGATGACGAAAACCACAGGGGCGAAAACCCACATGAGCCCAACAACATGATGAGACAACCACTTTGGTGACCCCAACCACATGATGACGACAACCACAAAATGACGAAAAACCACATGATGACGAAAACCATGTGCGAAAACCCCCAATGATGACGCCCAAACCACAGGAGGGACGAAACCACATTAGGGACGTCAACCAAATATGACGAAAAACCACTTGTGACGACAACCACAGGGTTTGACGACAACCCCCATGATGACAAACCACATGATAAAGAAAACCACTTTGATGACGAAAAACCACTTTGATGACGAAAACCCAAACAGATGACGACAACCACAGATAAACGGAAAACCCACATGATGAGGGGAAAACCCAAATGATACGAAAAACTTGATGCCCCCCCCAAAAATAAATGACGACAACCACTTGATGATGACAACCACATGATGAGGGAAAAACCAAACATGATGACGAAAACCACATGATGACGAAAACCAATGATGAGGGAAAACCCAATGAGGGACGCAACCACATGTTTGGCCCCCCCAAAATATCGAAAACCCCATGATGACGAAAACCCACTTGATGAGAAAACCACATGATGGCGAAAACCCATGATGACGAAAACCACATGTTTGAGGGACAACCACATGAGGGAAGAAAACCCAACATGAGGGACGCAACCACATGATGACGAAAAACAACATGTTGACGACAACCACATGATGACGCCAACCATGATGCGAAAACCAATAATGACGCCCCCCCCAAAATGATGACGAAAAACCACATGATGCCCGAAAACCCACCATGATGCCCGGACAACCACATGATGACGAAAAACCAATGATGACGCCCAACCCAAATGATGAAGAAAACCCACATGATGACGACAACCAATGATGACGACAACCACATGATGAAGAAAACCCACTGTTTGACACAAAAACATGAGGGACGAAAACCCATGATGACGACAACCAAATGATGACGCCCAACCCACAGCGAAAACCCAAAATGATGACGACAAAACATGATGACGCAACCACATGATGACGAAAAACCACATGTGAGAAAACCACTTAATGACGACAAACCATATGATGAGAAACAAATGATAAAGAAAACCACATGATGCCCGAAAACCCACATGAGGGACAACAACCACATGAGGGCGAAAACCCAAAAATGATAAACCGAAAACCCACATGATGACGAAAACCCAAAAATGATGACGAAAACCACAGGGATGACAAATAACCACATGGGGGAAGACAAAAAAATGGGGGAAAGCCCAAACACATGGGGAAAGACAACACATGAGAAAAACACCCAAATGAGGAAGAAAAAACCCTTTGGAGGAATTTAAAAACACATGGGGAAAGAAAACCACATGAGGAAGACAAACCATGAGGAAGAAAAAACACAGGGGTTTAAAACCCCCTGGGGAAAAGTAAACCCCTGATAAAGGGTCAAAAAATGAGGAAGTAAAACACATGGGGGAAAGAAAAACCACATGGGGAAGTAAAACACATGGGGAAAGGGGAAACAAAAAATTTAAATCAACCCATGAGGGAAGAAAACCCCCTTTAAACCCCACATGAGGAAGAAAACCCCCTGGGAAGACAACCACATGAGGAAGACAACCACATGGGAAGAAAACAATGGGGAAGAAAAAACCAATGATAAAGGGAAAAAACACATGAGGAAGAAAAACCACATGAGGAACAAAAACCCACATGATGACGAAAACCTTTTTGATGACGAAAAAAACTGATGACGACAACCACGGGATGCGAAAAACCATTGATGACGACAACAAATGATGACGAAAACCCACATGAGGGACGACAACCACTGTTGACAACCAAAATGAGGGGAGGGACAACCACTTGTTTGGCGAAAAACCACATGATGATGAAAACCCAAATTTATGACGACAAAAAAAAATTGATGAGGGAAAACCACTGATGAAAACCCAATGTTGACGACAACCACATGATGACGCCCAACCCCCATAAAGACGAAAAACTTGATGACGAAAAACCACATGATGGGAAAACCCACATGATGAGGGCCCAACCATGATGACGAAAACCCACATGAAGGGACGATAACAATTTTTGATGCCGAAAAACCCAAATGTGCGAAAAACCCACATGATGACGACAACCACATGTGACAACAAATGATGACGAAAAACCACATGATGGCAAAAACCAAATGTTTGACGACAACCAATTTTACCAAACCCCATGATGCGAACCCAAGTGACGAGCCCAACCCACATGATGACGAAAAACCAATGATGACGCCCAACAACATGATGGGAAACCCCACATGATGCGACAACCACTGAGGGACGAAAACCCAAAAATGATGCGAAAACATGATGACGAACAACCACATGATGACGACAACCAAAAGATGACGCCAACCAACTGTGAGGGAAAACCCATGAGGGCGAAAACCCCTTGATGCCGAAACCCACTGATGACGACAACCACATGATGCGAAAACCCAATTGATGAGGGACAACCATGAGGCGAAAACCCACATGATGACGAAAACCCACATGATGATAAAAACCAAAGATGACGACAACCACATGATGACGACAAAAATGATGGTTTAAAACCCAAAATGGGGACGAAACCACAAGATGACGAAAAACCACATGATGACGCCCAACAACATGATGGCGCAGCCCATGATGCCCAAAAACCCACAGCGACAAAAAATGTTTGAGGGACAGCCACATGAGGGCCCAACACCCCCGATGACGCAACACAAGATGAAGACAACCAATGATGAGCCAACCACATGATGACGAAAACCACATGGGGGCGAAAAACCACATGATGACGAAAACCCAATGATGACGAAACCACATGATGACGACCCCCACATGATGAGAAAACCCAAATGAGGGCGAAAACCCAAAACATGAGGGCCCGAAAAACCCATGTGCCCGAAAACCCAAATGAGCCCCTCCCCCCCCCCCCGCAACACAGGAGGACGACAACAACATGATGACGAAAACCCCCACATGAGGCGAAAACCACATGTGACGAAAACCCAAAAATTGACAAATACCCCCATGAGGACGAAAAACCACATGAGGGCGACAACCCATGATGACGACAACCACATGATGACGAAAAACCACTTTTGACGTAAAAACCCAAATGATGACGAAACCACATAAATGACGAAAACCCAACATGATGAGAAAAACCACTTTGAGGGACGAAAACCCAACATGTAAAGGAAAAACCCACATGATGCCCGACACCCATGTGGACCAAAACCAATGTTTGGACGACAACCCCATGATGACGAAAACCCCACATGATGACGAAAACCCACATGATGACGACCCCAACGTGAGACGCCCAACCACATGATGGGGAAAACCCTTTGATGATGAAAAACCACATGATGACGAAAACCCAACATGATGACGAAAACCCACATGATGACGACACCAAATGATGACGGAAAACCCACAGGAGGGCAAAACCAATGATGGGAAAACCCAAATGATGACGACAAACATGATGACGAAACCCCACTTTGGGGGTCCCCACATGATGGGAAACAACCAAATGAGGACGAAACACATGATGAGGGGAAAAACCACATAAATGAAGAAAACCCACAGATGACGACAACCACATGATGAGGGACAAACATGAGGGACGACAACCACATGATGTTCGACAACCACAAAATGTGAAAACCACATTTCACCCACATGATGACGCCCAACCACATGAGACGAAAAACCATGATGACGAAAACCCACAGATGACAAAACCCAAATGAGGGCGAAAACCCCAAAATGATGACGCCAACCACTGAGGACGACAACCACATGATGAAGACAACCAAAATGATGACGACAAAAACAGGATGACATAACCACATGATGACGTAACCCAAAATGATGACGAAAAACCACATGACGAAAACCAAATGAGGGACGACAACAAATGAGGGGAGAAAACCCACATGATGACGCCCAACCCCACATGATGACAAACAACCCCCATAATGCGCAACCACAGGATAAACGAAAAACCACATGATGACGACAACCACATGATGACAAAAACCCACATGAGGGACAACAACCCCCAATGATGACGAAAAACCAATGATGACGACAACCAAAATGATGAGAAAAAACCAAATGATGACGAAACCCACATGATGACGAAAACCCACATGGGGGAAGCCCAAAACTGAGGAAGTCAAAACATGGGGAAAGGGAAAACCAACTTTGGAAAAAGACACCCACATGAGGAAGACAAAAAACATGAGGAAGTAAAACCCACATGGGAAAGACAACCACAGAGGAAGCCCAAACCATGAGGAAGAAAAAAACACATGAGGGAAGTAAAACCCACATGGGAGGTTAAAAACAGATGAAGTCAAACACATAGGAATTTCAAACACATGAGGAAGAAAAAACACATGGGGGGAAGTCAAAACACATGAGGAAGGAAAACACAAAATAAATCAACCCATGTTTGAAGAAAACCCACATGAGGAAGACAAACACATGAGGAAGACACCACATGGGGGAAGACAACCACATGAGGAAGACCCCCTTTTAAACCACTGGGAAAGAAAAAACCATGATGAAGAAAAAAACACTTGAGGAAGAAAACCACATGAGGGACGACAACAATGATGACGAAAACCAATGATGCGAAACAACGTGATGACGACAACCCATGATGACGACAACCACATAAATGATGAAAAACCCACATGATGACAAAAACCACATAAATGACGAAAAACCCCTGAGACGAAAACCCAAAAATGAGGGAGACAACAATGACGATGACAACCACATGATGGCGACAACCAAATGATGACGCAAGAAAAATGATGACGAAAACCACATGATGAGAAAAACCACAGGGTTTGGCCCCCCAGAGCGAAAAACCACATGATGAGGGACAAACATGATAAAGGGAAAAACCCATGATGACGACAACAATGATGACGCAACCACATGTTTACGAAAACCCAAAAATGATGACAAAAAACCACAGGGACGAAACCCACATGAGACCCCCAAAATGACGACAACCACATGTTGACGACAAAAAATGATGCGACAACCACAAAATGACGAAAACCTTTTGTCCAACCACATGATGACGAAAAACCACATGATGACAAAAACCACATGATGACGAAAAACCACTGATGACGACAACCAAAGAGACGAAAACCCAACATGATGACGAAAACCCAAATGATGAGGGAAAACCCACATGACGAAAACCCACATGATGACGCCCAACAACATGAGAGGGACAACCCAAGGGGCGAAAACCACATGAGGACGAAAAACCACATAATGACAAAAAACCACATGATGACGACAACCCCCTGATGACCCCAAAACCAATGTGACGCCAACCACTGATGACGAAAACCCACATGTTTGACGAAAAACCAAAAAATGATGACGACAACCAAGGGTACGAAAAACCAAAAAGATGAGGGACAACACATGATGACGATAACCACATGGGGAAAAGACAAAAATGGGAAGTCAAACAAAAGAGGAAGAAAACCCAACTTGAGAAAGACGGGCCAATGGGGAAAGCCCAAAAACATGGGGGAAGAAAAACCACTGATGCAAACAACCACATGAGCGACAACCCATGATGACGACAACCAAATGTTTGACGAAAACCCACATGACGAAAACCCACATGATGACGCAACAAATGATGCGAAAACACATGATGACGACAACCCATGATGACGAAAACCCTTTTTAATGACAAACAACCACATGATGACGACAACCACTTTGATGACGCCAACCAATGAGCGAAACCCACATGATGCCCCAAACCAATTTTGAGAAAAACCAAATGTTGCGAAAACCACATGAGGGACGACAACCAAATGATGAGGGACAACCACATGATGCGAAAACCCACATGAGGAAGAAAAAAAACACGGGGAAGTCAAAAACATGGGGAAAAGAAAACACAGGGAAAAAGAAAAGCCACATGAGGAAGAAAAAAAACATGGGGAAGTAAAAACAATGAGGAAGACAACCACATGGGAAGAAAAAACACATGGGGAAGACAAAAAAAAAAAAAATGAGGGAAGTAAAACACATGAGGAATTTAAAACACATAAATGAAGAAAAACACATGAGGAAGCAAACAAAAGAGGAAACAAACCATGGGGAAAAGTAAAAACACATGGGGAAGAGAAAAGAAAAAAATAAACCCACATGTTGAAGAAAAACCAAAAGGGAAAGACAAACACATGAGGAAGAAAAACCCACATGGGGAAGAAAAACCACATGAAAAGACAACCAAGGGGGAAGGGAAAACCCACATGGGGAAAAGAAAAAACACAGGATGAAGAAAAAAACATGGGGAAAGGGAAAACCAACGGGAAGAAAAAACCACATGAGGAAGAAAACCACATGGGGAAAGAAAAAAATTTGATAAAGGGACAAAACACATGAAAAAAGAAAAAACCACATGAGGAACCCAACCTTGAAAAAGACAGCCACTGGGGAAAGACAAACACATGAGGAAGTCAAACACATGAGTAAGAAAACCTATGTTTGGGCCCCACTTTAAAGGACACCCCCATGGGGAAAGAAAAACCACAGAGAAAGTTTACCCCTTTGGGGAAAGACAACCACATGGGGAAAAGAAAACCCAAACATGAGTAAGAAAACCCTCAAAAAAACGACAACCTTTTGGGAAAAGGACAACCCCCTGAAAAAGGGACAAACACATGAAGAAGTCAACTACATGGGGAAAGACAAAAATTGGGGAAAGACAATTTACTTTAAAGGGAAGACAACCCATGAAGAAGCCCAACTACATAATGAGCCCCCCCCCCAGAAAAAGGGAAAAAACCATGGGGAAGACATAAAATGGGGTTTAGCAAAACCATAAAGAAGACAACAAATAATGAAGGAAAACACATGGGGGAAGAAAAACAAAGGAAGAAAACCCACATGAAAAAAGCAAAAATGAGGAAGAAAAACCACAGGGGAAGACAAACACATGGGGAAAGAAAAATCACGTAAGGATGGAAAGCACATGGGGGAAGACAACGCAAAGGGGAAGAAAAAACCCCTGAGGAAGCGACAATATGGGAAGACATCACATGATTTGGGACGGGCCACATGGGGGGAAGCCCAAAACCATGGGAAGCAAACCCCTTGTTTAAAGGGAAAAAACCCCTGGGAAAAGACAAACCATGAGGAAGACAAACCATTTTGGGCCTTTCACAAAAGACACACCCCCGACCCCGACGGGGGGTAAACAAGGCCCCGAAAACCTTGTTTTTTTAAGGATGAAAAAGCTGCTAGCAGTAACCAGTGGTGTGAAAACCCGCCCGGGTGATAGAGTTATTATTTTAAAAAAAAGTAAAGGGAGGAAGCCTAAATTTCATTCAAAAAAACTTCAAGGTGTAAATTGTTAGGTTCCTAGAAAGGTACCTTTTTCCCACACAGTTTACAAATATCCCAAAGGAAAATTTGATTTTAAAAGTGGGTGTTAAAGGGAATTATGAGAGGTTGGTTTAAAAGTGAAATGGGGGCAGATACAGTTTTAAAAGTCAGTAAGAAAAAGGGAGAAAAAAAATTTTATTAAAAAATGGGGAAAGGGTTTTACAGGAGTAGGCCTTTTGAAGTGGTGCCCGTCAAAACCAGGTTGGTGCCATTATTATATAAAGTGTAGTCACTAAATTGTGAAGTTTTATTTCCCAAAAGGGGGAAAAGTGTTTTCATTATGGAACCCCCTGGACGTATGGTTTAAATGGCAAATAACTTCAAAAGTAAAAGGATTTTAAAAATAGGTTTAAAAAGGCCTGATTTTGGGACAACAACGTCGTAGCAATGGATTGTCACTCCCCCGCCCCCCCCCCCCCCGATCCCAATTATTGTGGTTGTGTTGTCAGATTCTGGTCTTGCACACTGTTAGATACTGGTCATTTACTTCTGAAAGTGTTACCAAAAATTAGAGTAAAAAAAGCTTTAAGAAAAGGTGGAGATGGGTTTTGAGGGGGGGCCCTTTGAGGAGGGAGAAGTGGGAAAGCTAGCGGGGGGAAAAACCGTGAGACACACGCACACACACAAGCATAAAACCCTTGAAAAAAGGTTGAGAGAGGCTAATTTTTGGGAAATTTAGTTTTTCTTTGGTATTTTATTGTATTTTTGATAAGTGTTAAAATTTTACTTTTGGGTATTTTTAAAATTTTCTGGTATTACTATTGTTTTTTAATTTTTTGTTGGATACTTAGAACTGAGGGTATTTTTTCCCTCTGAACACTTAAAACACACACACACACACAGAAAAACATACTACAAAAACAAAACAACACACCCCCACACACAGGGGTTTTTAAAACGGTCCCTCAAAAACCCCATTCACCCCCCCCTTTTCCCCCACCTAGCATCCTACCCACCTCCATCCTTTGTCCCCCCCACCACCCAAACCCATCTCTCCTCCCCTCAAACCCCCTCACCACAGAACAATGTATCCCCATACACAACACCTCCATAGAGTGAGCTTTGTTTTCTCCCTCTCCCCTCACGGGGCCATCCATCTTCCTCTCTCCTCTCTCTTTTCCACCCCATCTTCCACCCACCCCCTTTCTCCCCGTTTTTTCCCCCTCCCCTCTCTCCCCTCCTATCTCTTTAAAAACCCCCTTTAAAGCTCTCCTTGATGCTGCTCCCCTTTCCCCACCCCATATCCCTCAAGAAACTTCTTTCTTGGTTTCAAAGGGCCAAAAATAAGGCCGAGAGCTGGGAAGGATGTTTTGGGGGCAAAGTCATAGTAGGGATAATTCAGTAATGGTCCCCGATTTTTTATTTAGCAAAATTTCAATGTGCTTAGAGAAAAACCCCATCACCCTGTGGAGGGAGAACGAAGGGGAGCAATAGGGCAAATATCTTTTAGGGGAGAAAAAAAGGAATTTTTTTAGACATAGTAAAAAACGTGAAACGCCCAATTTAAAAAACAATTTTATTGACATTAGGAGGACCCTTAAAAAGGGATTGAAAAACTAAAAGGACTTTGGGAAAATTAAAGTTTTCTTTTGGGATTCGAAATTAAAACCCAAAAAGGGTTTTTTACATTTTTATAGAACAAAAGTTAGGGAAAAGATAGACTCTCTTAAAAAATTAACTCTGGGGATCTTACTGACGAGTAAAATGAAAAGTGCTCGATTTTAAATAATTATTTCCCCCTTTGGGTTTTCCCCAAAAAAAGAAATAATAATATTTCCCAGTAATTATTTTTTGTTAGTGGGCCGAAAAAGATAAATTATGTTTTATCACAGTCGCTTGGATTGGTTATCAAAAAAGGTAGAAAGACTGAAACATAATTTAAAATTTCGAGCCCTGAATTTAACAAAAGTTTTTAATATAGCTTTCACACAGGTTTTAGGGTTTGAAAATGTGGAAGATGGCTAAAAGTAATTATATTTTTTAAAACAGGGAAAAAAGTTGTTTCTGTAGTTTTCCCCCCAAGAAAACCTGAAACCCAAATTTTAGGAAATTACTAGAGTCAATTAAAGCTGGGGAAAATTTGAGAAGTCTTTTTTTAAAGAAAAAAACCCTTTTAAAAAATTTGGGTTTAAAGATCTTTAGCCCTGGGTTTACGAGGGGGCCCTTCCTTCCTATTTTAAAATTTTCTAACTTTCTTCAGGGAAAACTTTTGAGGGTGTTGTCACCCCATAAAAAAAACAATAAAGTTTATTTAGCTTTAGTAGGACTTATGGTAGAGTACCCACCAGGACCTGTTTAAAGAAAGGGGCAGCTCATGTCTTGGGGAAAGGGGCTTTATGGATCGAGTCATGGGTAGCAACAGGGGAAACAGTGTGAAAAAATGGGGGAAAAAATGCCTGGGAAACTGTAACAAATGGCGTTCCCCAAAGGGGTCTGTTTAAAGATCTAAAATTTAAACCAAATTTTTGCGGGTTCTCTCTTCGAGGATATCCCCAAGACCCTTTTTTTATTTTTCCCTTTTTAATAACCCCCTTTCCCCTTAACACTTCGATTAAAGTCTCCCCTCATTCTTTTCAAAAAAAGTCGATGTAATTTAAGGGTCTTCAATATTTTGCCATTGGAAAATTTTTGATGGCCCATGTTTTAAATTTTTTCTTTTTGATGAATTTTTTTTTCTTTAAAAAATTTTTTTCCATTCTGTTACTGGGGACCAGAAATTTAAACTGCATAAATTTTGGCGAAGGTTTATAATTTATGTTAAAGTGTATACAATGCTGGACTTCCTTTTTTACACTTCCTGTATAAATCCCAGTAATCTGTTTGCCCTTAATATGAAAGCCTTTTGGCCCCTGCTGTCTTGGTTAAGGGGTTTTTTTTACCCTAACCCCAAGGTTTTTTCCATTTCCACATTTTTGATTTTGAACATTCTGAGCTTTAGAAATTTTTTTTCATTTATCCACACTGAACAGCCCGCGACACTAGTGCACTCGCCCCCCCCCGCTGAGGTCGGGGGGTTCGAATTTTGGTTTTGGCTGTAAAACATTTAGGAGTTTTTTTCCATAAAAATTTTTGCTGTTTTTTTGTTATCCATAAGTTTTTAAAAATTGGGACCCGAGTGGGGTTTTTCGCTGATGTGGGTCGTCGAAAAAGTTTTTGCATAACAAGGGCTTTCTAATAGTAGCATGTCATTAAATTCTTTTTCGTGATCAACAGGGGTCAAAAATTTTACTGAAGAAAGTTAGCTAATTTGTTAGGCAGGGAAAGGCCCCCTTTGTGAAAACCCCTGCTGGATCATTTAAACAAAAATTTTGCGATCAAAACGACTTCTTATAATATCAGTTATTAAATTTACTTAGTAACTGAAATTTAGGGTTATTGAAAGGGAAATTTTACGGTAACGAATTGTTTCCCCGATTTTATAAATAGGAATTACATTAGGGCATCTTCCCAAAAGGGTAGAATGAAAGGGGGTTAAAAGGGAGTGGATTTTTGGGTTAAAAATAGAAAAGTTAAAATCAGGTGAAGGGGGGTATGTTTTGGAATTGGTTTGGGGTTTTTTTAATTTTTAAATAAACTAAAAAAGCGAAATTTTTGGGTTTGACAAAAAAAATGAATTGTTTGGGTGGCTTTTTATTTAAAATGTATTGGAAAAGGTTTTTAAGAAAAGGGGGTTAAAAAAGAGGGGGGCATATTTTTTATACAGGAAAAGGGGAAAAAAGGGGGAGGGGCCAAATTTTTTAAAGGAAAAAATTTTTGGTTTGGGGTTTTTTAAAATTTGGGGGAAATGGGTTTTTGTGGATTTTTTATTGGAAAAAAATTTTAAAAGGGGGGAAAGGGAGGGAATTTGGAAGTTTTTGCAAAGGAGGTTTTAGGAAAGGGGGAGGTTTTGAAAACAAAGTGGGGTTTTAATTTAAAATATAGGTCAAATTATTTAGAAATGGGGGGGAAAGAAAAATTTTTTTTTGCAAAATTTATTCCCGGATTTGGGAAAAATTTTTGAAGGGTTTTTTAAGGGGGGAAGTGGCAGGGGTTGCAGGGTTGGGGGAAAGTAAAAAATTTCCAAAAAGAAAAGTTTTAAGAGCCTTTTATGAATGTGGGGTTTTGGGAACATGAGAAGGAAGGGGGGGAGATTTTAGGGGAAAAAGGCCTTAAAAAAAAGGATGGGGGTGATGAAAAAAAAGGGTTTTAAAATTTATTAATAGTTGTAAGAGAAGTGAATGCACGGACGTTGACAAGAGGTGCGGGGTTAAAAGATAAAGAATCTAACACAAAGTGAGAGTTGTCACAGTAGCTCTTTGCTGATGACACTGTGCTTTTGGGAAATTCTGATGAGAAGTTGCAAAGGTTGGTGGATGAGTTTGGTAGGGTATATAAAAGAAACAATTAAAAATGAATATAGGAGGGAGTAAGGTGGTGAGAGAACAAAAAAAAATAGGTAACAAATTATTGGATATCAGATTGGAGGGAGAGAGTATGGATGAGGTAAATGTATTCAGATGTTTAGGAGTGAACGTGTCAGCAGATGGGTCTATGAAAGATGAAGTAAATCGTAGAACTAACGATAGGAAAAAGGTGAGTGGTGCACTTAGGAGTCTTTGGAGACAAAGAACTTTGTCCATGGGAGCAAAGAGGGGAATGTATGAGAGTATAGCTATACCAACGCTCTTATATGGGTGTGAAGCATGGGTGGTGAGTATTGCAACAAGGAGAAGGCTGGTGGCAGAGATTTCGTATCTGAGGGAATGTGTGGTGTGAATATAAACCAGAGAATTCGTAGGTTGGAGATTAGGGGGAGGTGCTGGATTACCGAAACTAATATCCAGTGTGGTTAGGAGGGGTTGTTGAGGTGGTTTGGTCATGTCTTCATGAGGAAGGAACGAAATAGAATGACTTCGAGAATGCATGAATCTGAAGTGGAGGGAAGGCTCAGTAGGGGTTAGCTAAGGAAAGGTTTGAGAGAGGGGGTAAAGGAGATTTTGGGTGTGAGGGGCTTGGACTTCAAGTAAGCATATGTGAACTTCTTATATAGGAGCAAATGGAGACAAATGGCTTTCAGGACTTGACTTGCTGTTGGAGTGTGAGCAAGGTAACATTTACGAAGGGATTCAGGGAAAGTGGCAGGCCAGACTTGAGTCCTGGAGATGGGAAGTACAGTGTCTACACTCTAAAGCAGGGGTGTTAATACTGTAGTTTAATAATTGTATCGTAAGCACACCTCTGGCAAGACAGTGATGGAGTGAATGATGATGAAAATTTTTCTTTTTATCGGGCCACCCTGCCTTGGTGGGAGATATATTGAAAATGTTAGTTAATGGTTCACAAAGTTCATTTTGCGTTCTTTAAGAACGCTTGAAAAAAGTTCACCACCATCCTGGGATTTATTTTGTTTGAGTTAGTCTACTTGTTTGATTACCATATCGCTGGTAACTGTGATATTACATAAGTTATCTTCAGGTCCACTACAAAAATTAACTATTGGGATATTGTTAGTGTCTTCTTGTGTGAAAACTGAGAGAAAATATTTAAAATCGAGCACATTTATTTTTTCTTGTCAATTAGATGCCCAGAGTTATTTTTAATTCCAAGCACTTATTATATGCCTTGGTTACATGATCTTTTCTAGCCTGTAGTGATGCTTTCTTTGCTCTATATTCCATATGTTTGTCTTCTATATTAATTTCCTCATTTTCAGCCATGATGCAATGTATTAAATTCAACTTAATTAATAACACTGATTACAACTTACAACACTGATACAACTTACCTTTGAATAAATCCTAGCTACTTGAGCTTAGCAATTACATGTAAGAAAATTATAATATAAATTTTAAATGTACATTAATACAAACCTTTAGCTAGACTTGGCTTATCAAAATTAATATTATACAAATAATATAAATCCTTGCCAGAATTTGGCATAGCAAAATTAATATTATACACATTAATATAGTCTTTAGCCACACTTGGCTTATCCAAATTAATATTGTAATAATTATAATCCACTACACATTAAGTAAATTTGTGAACTTAACATTCACCTCCTTCTGTCATTTCACATATAATTATTAAGTAATTAACTAATTACCTCCGGTTCAAGAAGGACCAATGGGCAAATTAAATGTGGAAAATTACATATATCTGGATGTAACTCATAATGTACATACCAGTAAATGATAACAAAGATAATTATTATTTATCAAAGTTACATAGACAAGTAGGAATTTGGGACACCTATGTCACAAATATGTCCCCCTTCGATACCTACAACTGCCATGTCCACAAGTTGCTCTAGACCCATAATTACAAATGAAATGTACATACACACCAGGAATTCTGGTAAATATAAAAATTGGTGGACTGTATATTAAAATTAATAAATGATTATATATATAAACATTTACATAACAGAAGGAGAATATATCTTAATATCACTCACCAATTTGACTGGAGATTAATGTGTATCATACTCAAAAAAAAAAAAACTCATTCTAACTAAATTTATGATGATAATACTGGCCAGAATCACAACACAATTTAGATAGCTTATCTGAGGTTCCTGGAGCTGTCTTGTCCAGTCGCCTGATATCTCAAGTTATGCAGGAATGCACATCTAACAATTTTGGCTTCTATTTGAGAGGTTTTAAGCCCAATATAATCTCTAGAGCACGAAAATTCTTCCGATTATTCACTAACGTTTGTGTTGACTAGTTCAAACATGGCGAGTCTTTTCTGTGCAGGCACAGAATTTCCCATTTTTTATAACATAAATTTTATTAAATACAATGTATTACACTTACATAAAAAATACACTGTATTTTTTCCAGAAAATACATTATTTTCTACAAAACTATACCATATGACAAAAACTATTCCACAGATCAATATCTATTGAACAGATCAATATCTATACCACAGAACAATATCAGTATCAATTCCAGGTTTTTGATCCATCTGGAGGAGTGTTCACAAGCGCTGAGGAAAGTTTGGACCGCTTCTGTGCAAGGGTTTGAATGGGCTTGCCTGAAGTATTAAGTTCTTTCCACATAATTATAATTTTGGCGGTACGAAGGCATCCTAGGATGATCCTCATTGCTTTGTTCGGCAGTTTTCGCAGCCCTCCAAGCTTCCAGTCTCATACAAGAGCAAGTAATGGTGCTGCATTATCAACCAATGATCTGATATAAGCATAATGCACCAATTTCACAATTTTAATATTAGCACCATACCAGGGATGAAAAACCTGTCATGTCTCTAAGTGTGGAAATTTATTCGGTCCAAAAGTTCCACAGGACAGATACAGCATACAAAGATCCCAACATGTCATGGATAAACAGCTGGGTTGGGTGGCCCTTACACCCAACCAAAACACACACACACACACACCCGGGTTGGTGAAGGTGGTTGGAAGGTACTTCTTAATTGATAGATTTACCTTTCAGGGAAGAAGTAAGTAGTTTATACTGTTAGTACACTAATATTAGGATTATTGAGGCAACTGTAGATAATAATAATGTAGACCTAGGACCTTAATGTAGGCAGTAATAGGCCAATAATGTAGGCAAACACTAGGTTATGTTAGCCAATGAGAACTGGCAGCCCAAGTTTGAATACTGGGGCACAGGTTTGAGACCACAGTGCCCTTTCTTCTAAGACTAGACACCATCTGAGCAAGTGTCATGATCAGCAGGCGGCACCCCCACGTGTCTTCACATACTAGACTTGGGGAAACCTGGTGGAGGCACCTCGATATACCGTAGATGACCTCCTCTGTCAGGCCCATACAGTAAGATGAGACCTCCCTTTTTTCTTAGGATCCTGGCCAGTGTCTGGGGAAAATTGCGAGTGAGTCGTGCTATGGGCTTTGTGCAGCCGGCAGTTCATGACCAGTACATACCGGTGTTTCTTGTCAGCCTAGAAGCAAGTATCACTCTCTGCATAGTTAGTCTAGGGGATTCACACCCCCTTGGAAATAGGAATTTCTGAGGTGCAGGCAGGTCACTAATATCGACTGAATATTGCAGGAATTAAGGCTCCTGGTTGCATGTGGTTCTGAGAGGAACTTCAGAGGGGCTAAGCTTAGGGAGGTTGAAGACCAGAATAGATTCTCCAACACCAAGTAAGTTAGTTCTTCATACGTGCATGCAGGCGAGATTTCTTGCAACATCAGTCATTTATGAAAATCTGTCCTATAAGCCACTTGTGAGGCTGAGGTACCGACCTCAGGGCTCGGTGTCAACAGAGCTTGCCAGGGTAGACAACTCACATGGAGGCAGTCCAGACAAATTTTCACACTAAGTGCTGTCAGTCTTTCTTTGTATTAGCGGCAAAGTCTCGTTTTAGCAGGTACAAGTAAAGGGGCCTCAAAGGCTAGATACCTGTATCTGGTTACATATTCTAGTCGAGACCCATCACGCAACTGGATCTGGCTAACTGCGCCTTTGTCAAGGAGGACGGCTGTTGAGTATCTTTGTTTTCAGTAGAGATAATTAACCTCAGGTCCTGACACGAGGCCAGTACATGGTTAAGGATGTTTTGAGTGTTGGAGAATCCAGTGGTGTGAATCATTATCTCATCAGCAAAGTTAATCATATAATGATGGGGCTGGCTAGGCATAGCATTAAGTAAGGCATTTATTAGAACATTGAATAAGATCGGACTGAGCGCACCTCCCTGTGGGGTTCCTAATTCAAAGTCTTTGGTTACTCTACTACCACTCACTTCTTCGTGACCGTCAATATGGTTTCAGAAAAGGTTACTCTGCTGCTGATCTGTTGTTAAACGTCTCCACTAAGCAGCACCTGGGACTCTTGGCAAAACTGTAAGCACTACACTGTCTCCTCAGTGATTACCTTCAAGGTAGATCTCTAAGTGTAGTGCACCAATAGGATGTCAACAAGACATCCTATTGGTGCCAGTGTTCCACTGGGAAGTGTGCTTGGCCATTGTTACGGAATGTCTCATCTCAGAATCCCTTGCATATGCAAATGATTGTACCCTGACATTTAGTTATCCAAGAGAGGAAATGCCAGGTGCTCTAAGTTACATCAATCACCAGCTTACAGCAATATTAGCCTTGGGAAAACGATGGTAGGTAACATTTGCTCCTGAGAAAACACAAATGATGGTCTCTAAGCACCATGATGGTAATGCTGGAGCAGTGATAAGAATGAATGGGAGAGTGTTGGTACCTGGCGGCGAAATTTGACTACAAACTGACCATGAAGAACCATGTTGTAAATCTTGTAAACAAGGCAGCCAGGAAGCTTACTGCCCCCCAACGTATTTCACATCTGCTCGACAGTAGAGGTTGCAAGATTCTGTACAAGGCACCAGCCTTTTTTCAGTGATCAGTTAGTTAAGATTGAAAAATTATGGAAAAAAATGTTTTCTTACTGAAAAATAGTGCAAAATTCTGGCAACATTTTGATGTAATCAGCTTGTTTCTATCATATTTCTAAATATGTTTTTCATTAAATGTATATTTTTTTTGTTCTTGTCAGCAAAAATACATGTTGGCAATTAGCGTTTTTTTTTTTCCTCCCAAAATTACGATTTTTATGATTATTTCTTTCTAAATACTCTACATGGCAACTACTGTGCTGGCTAGAGTGTGGAGAGCAGTGATTGCGTCCCTTAGTAACCTGGAGGCTATAAAGAAGGAAAGAGGGGTGTGGCACACTGAGAATTGGCACGCCACTTCTGTGGAGTTTCACACAAAACACACACACACACAAATCAGTAATAAGTTATTGACATTGTGATCCATATTCTGCGATAAGTATTCATTGGATTGTCGTGATTTTTGCACACGGTGTTGAGGAATGATGGTTCTACAAATACCCAGGGAGGATTTGTGATATTGTTTACAGCTTTTTGTTAATGATTTTTTTCTCCACAAAAAAAAAAATAAAACTAACTTCAACATCTTTTTTATGGAATCTACTGACATTATCGCTGAAATGTTCTGGATCAACAATAATCTAGCCTTTCTCTGTCATCTGATGTTAACTAGAGCATTGTACATCTTCAGAATTTAGTAAAACAAGGAAAGTTTTAAGACTCATGAAATTGTCCATATTTTATTTTTTCTGCCTAACTTGAAGACTAACAGTCAAAATAAACACAGTCTGTGTGTTTTTTGTGCTGTTTAATCCACTGTCAAAATATCATTGAAATTGGACCAAAAAAATGGTGCTTTCACTCGCCCCTCCCTTAAGAATGCTCCACTTTCTTGGATTACCTGCCCCCCATCTCAACTGCAACTTCTTGACAGAACAGAGAACAGAGCAAGATGGCTCTTTTCTTGCCTGGACCCAGCCTGGATAGATCTGTCATTTCAGCAGAGCCTTCATCACAAGAGGGATGTGGGTGGCCTTACTGTTATGAACAAAGACAATATTGTCCAAGTACCACACTTGGATCTACTCCGAGGACAGCAAGAAGTGAGCTTCTACAGCAGTTTTACTCTGTACCATCTCCAGAACATCACTTCATCCAAGATCATTTATTCCAGGATGATTCGAGTCTGCAACTTGTTCGTACGGCATGTTGATATCAATGAAATAAAATCAGATGATCAAATGAGCTTCATCCTCTTTCATGTTTGCATGTCTCATAACAATTAAAATGCTTTCAAATGAGCTGATGTAGGTAACAGCTCGTAGCTTGTAAATAAAGTTAGGAATCATTAACCAACCTTGTTAAACCCTGAGTAAAGAGAGAGTTATTTAAATATTTGCATTGCCAATTTTTTTCAGGTACTATATAACCCAGAGTCAACACAAGTAATTTTGAGAGAGTCACCCTTGGCATCACTGTACATTATTGTAGATGACATCATTACACACACAATGTCAGTACTGAAAAAAATTACATTTATTCGTTTTTCTTCCTAAATGGTAGAGAATCTTTTTCTGAAGGTAATGCCATCAAAAATACAAAATTTGTGGAGAATTTACGAAACTACGCTGGCATAAATTTAGTGTCTGGACGCAATTTACTCATCAGCGCTGTCGCCCACAGTCCTCTTTTAAACCAGTTCCTGGAGTATACCTGGAGAGAGTTCTAGGGGTTAATGCCTCCATGGCCAGGTCTGTGACCAGGCCTCATGGTGGACCAGGACCTGAACAACCAGGCTGTTACTGCTAGCCACACACAATCCAATGTACAACCCACAGCCCGGCTGGTCAGTTAGTGACTTTAAGTGCCTGTCCAGTGCCTGCTTGAATACAGACTGGGGTCTATTGGTAATCCCCCGTATGTATGCTGGGAGGCAGTTGAATAGTCTTGGACCCCTCACTCTTATTGTGTTGTTTTTTTTATCGCACTAGTGGCATCCGTGCTTTTTATTGGGATGGACGTTGCATCGTCTGCCGAGTCTTTTTTGCTTTCATAGGAAGTGATTTCCGTGTGCAAGTTTGGTACTAATCCCTCTAGGATTTTCCAAATGTATATAATCATGTACCTCTCCCACCTGTGTTCTCGGGAGTACAGGTTTAGGAACTTCAAGCGTTCCCAGTAATTCAGGTGCTTTATTGCAGTTATGTATGCTGTGAAGGTCCTGTGTATATATTCTAGGTCAGCAATTTCACCTGCCTTGAAAGATGCTGTTAGTGTGCAGCAATATTCCAGCCTAGATTGAACAAGTGACCTGAAGAGTGTCATCATGGTCTTGGCTTCCTTAGTTTTGAAGGTTCTCATTATCCATACTGTCATTTTTCTAGCAGATACGATTGATACAATGTTATGGTCCTTTAAGGTGAGATACTCTGACATGATCACTCCCAGGTCTTTCCAGTCATTAAATTCCAACAAATTCTTAACTACTTCACGAGTTGACCACAAGAAATAGCTCAGTTAATAGTAATAATAATAATAATAATAATAATAATAATAATAATAATAATAATAATAATAATAATAATAATAATATTAATATTATTATTATTTATGAAAGTATTATTGTTATGGAAAATTGTATAGGGGTTACATGTATGTACCTCAACATTATATGCATACAAGTAATCTCATTGGGAGACAACAACCATATTGTTTACCGTAGTCACCCCGTGTAGACATGTGAGAAAACTTAGCCACCCCTGGTCACTGCAGGTGGTTCCTTCGACCTCACAAGCTTACCCATATCTATCCGTAACCAGTATGAATTGGATAGCACTCACAAGTACGGTGCTACTAATTAATAATGGACTGTATAGATTATATTATAGATTATATTAGTTTAACTGAATGAAGGGGGGGGGAATAGGTTACACATGGATATATCCATCAAGAAAAAAACTTATATATAATACCACCGCTTACCAGATATTCTCTGGTGGTCACTTGATATAGCTGGATCACCCAAAACCTATCCAATTACAACATATCTAACTGGCCAGTATCAGTCTGCTATAACTAGAAGGGTTACTTAACTGTGAGTGATTGATGCTCCTTATTTCCTCCATTCACCATCTCATTTCGATGTCTTGCTACACTGACACGGTTGTTATTCCAGCAGGATGAGGTATCCGTTGGTTTGTCCTAGTTTAGAAGTCGTGACTCCATAAAAACTTCACTATCCTCGGAACAGGAACCACGAGGTCTACACATGTTCACTCAGAGCAAGGCGACTGATTTCGCTTCACACATTCTCTTAACTTAGTGTTATTATCACTGATTACATTACAATTCACAAGACGATTTAATGTCTCATCATTATTATGCACATTAGAGGTCACTCCCTTAAGATCTGAGACTGATGAGTGATGATTAAATCATGTGTGTTTTCCCCTGGACACACTCCATGGCGTTGCACCAGTCACCACTGGTCCTACCATTATTCACTAATTTTACCACTTTATTACAGTGGTCTTGTAAATCATGCTCCCTCACTCTTCACCAGGAACAGTTACGACACTTCTTATTAATCCTTAGGCCACCGTGAATGCCAATTTCCTGGTCCCATGCTTTCCCAGCCTCTTAACTCCATTCAAAACACTCCCGCTAGTGATGCCCCATCTTGACCTCTCCCCTGCCCATCAGTGCAGGTGCAGAGCTTCCCTGTTGGTTCTAGTCCATTTTCAAATACATTTCCTGACCCACATCAACACATTAAACACCTATTAAGCACAATAGCTTTGGAAATTAAATATTTTCCACACTGCAGCCGGGCGGAGGTCGTTGTTAGACGACTTAAATTGCATCTTCTTTTAGGAGACGATTCCAGCCTGCTCTAGATTGCACGGCTGTTTTTCTAGTGGGTCTTACTACAGTTTCTTCTTGCATCACTCGGTCAGTGTCTTAAATATCACTCGTGTCACTTTCCCTTAGATTTCCATCTACACTGGATTGAACATCATTTAATTCTAAGGGAATTAACTTATTAATGGTACGCAAACTTTCCTGACCATGACACAACACTTTGACAATTCTGACAACACCTTGTGCATCTGGGTATAATGTAACTACCTTGCCCAGAGGCCACAATGTTCGATGTTGCTCAGTATCAATTAACACAATGTCACCTGGTTGAATGTTCTGTTGGTTTACTGCCTCTGGCACACCATAAAAGTGTTCACGTAGTGTAAGAAGATATTCTTTACGCCAAACATCGGACCGATGAGTAATTATCTTATTTAACACCTAGAACTTATCACTCAACACGGTCACGTTATTGTAAACCTCATCACTTCCCTCGGGATTATCTCTATAGATAGGTGCAGCTTCTAACATTCGTCCACATATTAGGTGATAGGGAGTCAGGATCTCCGCGTCAGGAGTGTCGCTCATGTATGACAGAGGGCAATTACTTACCCGATTCTCTGCCTCCACCAACACTGCACAGAATTCCTCCAAATTAATTCTCTTCCTGTGTAACACCTTACGAAGACACCTTTTCACTGTACCTATCATTCTTTTAAACAATCCTCCCTGCCAAGGGGCTCTGGGAGTAATAAATTTCCAGACACACCCTCGCTGGGTCAACAAAGATTGTCCTTTTCAAGGGGGGCTCCTTGGTGAAGAGGCTCTTGGTCTGAGGAATTAGACCTGTCGGTCTCCTTCCTCAGACCGAACCTAATTACCCCCCAATCCCCCCTTCCCTATCCCATCCTCCCCATCCTCCCCTTTTTCTTTTCCTCCTCCTCCTCCCCACCCCTCCCTTTTGCCCTTCCTTTTTGGCCTTTGGGATTTTTTCCCACAGGCACACTAGTTCCTAGGTAGGGGAAGGGGTACCGGGGTCCATCCATTCCATTGAGGTTCTTGGCAGTGGTGTAGTTTGCCGTGGAATCTGGATTGCCTGAGGATGTCCCGATCCCTCTTTGGTATCTCGGAGGGTGGCTTTGGATTTCTCTCGGGCGACGGGTGTATCTCTGGAAGCCACCTTTCAGATTCCGGGGGTGGTGGCCGAAGGAGGTATGCTTTGTGGCAGATATCTGTCCGCCCTCTCTTTTGTCCACTGAGGTAGCTCGGCAGATGTGAGGTTGCTATCCCAGTCCCCTTCCATGCTTCTTCTCCAGCTCCCTCCACTCTTTCGCCCCCCGTACCTTGGTACAGTCCATTACAGTTCCAATCTTTACTCATCCTCCCCCTACCATCTCCAATATTGTCTCCCATACAATGTCTCTGAATTCCAAAACACTTGAAGCAATCTCTGAATATATTGCAGAGACCAAACCATCAATGGACACTGATCCACCCTCTGTTCCTTCTCTCTCCTCTCCTCCATCTGCGCAACTCCTTTCTTCACAGCGCACCGTTCCTTCACTGCTTGAACATTTTCCGCTGCCTCTGCATGCGGACTTTTCTAACCCCTCTAGTCCATAGGAACCCTTACCTGCGGATTTCATGTATCTTTATCATTGCCAATCATGGCCTATTTACAGTGGAATATACACAGCCTCAGGGGTAATCGGGGTGAGCTTCAGATGTTACTCTCCCAGTTTTCCCCTGTTGGTGTTTGCTTATAGAAACCAAAATTACACTCTGCTGTTATCTCTCCCATCTCAGGCTATAATTTATTGTATTCTTCAGATTCTTTTCCTGATGGGACCTTTAATGAAAGAGCCCTTCTTCTACGCACTGATATTCCATACCATCAGCTGTTTGTTCATACTTCGCTGCATTACACAGCAGCCTGTATTCACTTGCATAGGTGGTATACGCTCTGTTCTTCATATCTCTCTCCTTTTCGGGCATTATCTATTCCGGATATTGTCTTTTTTGTTTCGTCATTACCGCCACCGATTCTGTTACTTGGTGATTTTAATGCCCATTATTTCCTCTGGGGGTCTCACTGTGATTTCCGTGGCATTCAGATAAGGCTTTTCTTGCCACCCATCCCCTCCATGTTTTAAATACAGGTACTCATACCCATTTTGATCCTCGGACTCACACTCTCTCTTGCATCGATCTCTCAGTCTCCTCTTCCTCTGCCGCATTAGATTTCACCTGGTCTGTTCTCCCAGATTAACATGACAGCGATCATTTCCCAATCATTCTTACTTCCCCTTCATATTCACCACCTCTTCGTATCCCACACTGGCAATTTGATCAGGCAAATTAGAACCTTTACTCACAACTAACTGTTTTTAGTGAGGTTCCTTCTTCGTCCTCCATTGATGAGCTTTTACACCTCTTCTCGTCCTCCGTTTTAACACAGCTTCTCATTCTATACCCCAAACTTTGGGCAGGCATTCTCAGAAATGCGTGCCTTGGTGGTCTCCTGCTTGTGCTCGTGCAGTATGTTTGAAACGCGCTGCATGGTGCAGGTACCGGTACAAAAGAACCATGGAGAGACTTCTTGATTTTAAGCAGAAGCATGCGATCACTCGCCGTGTCATCCGTGACGCTGAACGCACTTGCTGGCGAGATTATGTCTCCACCATCACCTCTGCTTCCTCTATGAGTGCAGTCTGGAAAAAAGTACGAAAACTGAGTAAATATTCTCCTGACCTGGTTCCTGTTCTGCGGGTTGCTGGTGTTGATATAGCAAACCCACTAGATGTTGCCAATGGAATTGGCAATCATCTGGCCCGTATTTCTCAGGGGCTCTATCTATGCCCCTCGTTTCTTTCCTCAAAGTCTGCCAGAGAGTTAGCACCCTTGGACTTTTCTTCTCTCAGGGAAGAACAGTATAATGTGCCTTTTACTCTTAGCTTGCCGATCATCGGCAGCTGGGCCCAACGACATTCATATTCGTATGCTACAACATTTACATCACTCAGCCCATGCAGTCTTATTACGCCTTTTTAATCTTATTTGGTCACAAGGAGTTCTTCCACAGCAGTGGAAATCTGCCATTGTTCTCCCTTTCCGCAAACCAGGCACTACGGGACATGAAGCCTCCCACTATCATCCCATTACTCTTACCAGTGCAGTTTGCAAAGTGATGGAACGCCTGGTAAATAGACGTTTAGTGTGGTATTTTGAGACACAACAGTCTCTCCACTCATCAATATGGCTTTCGTAAGGGACGTTCTACCATAGACCCCTTACTACACTTGGATACATATGTTCGTAATGCCTTTGCGAATAACCACTCAGTTATTGCCATATTTTTTGACCTTGAGAAGGCATGTGACATAACTTGGAGGTATAAAGTTTTGGCCCAAGCCCACTCCTTAGGCCTCCGAGGCAATCTACCATCCTTCCTTAAGAACTTTTTAACTGACAGGCATTTCCGTGTTTGGGTTAATAATGTGCTCTCCCCGGACATTATCCAAGCTGAAGGTGTCCCCCAGGGATGTGTTCTGAGCACACTTTTTCTCCTTGCTATAAATGATTTGGCCTCTAGTCTTCCATCAAATATTTGGTCATCACTCTATGCTGACGACTTCGCTATTGCCTGTGCAGGCGCTGACTGTCAACTCATTACAGTTTCTCTCCAGCATGCGGTCGACCGTGTTTCCAATTGGGCCACCACACATGGGTTTAAATTTTCCAGTACCAAAACTCACCAAATACTTTCACTAGACGCTCTGTCATCTCGATCATCCTTTGTACCTCTATGGCTCCCATATCCCTGAACGTGATACAGTCAGGATTCTGGGCCTCCTCTTTGACCGTAGGTTATCCTGGAAACCCTCACATTACCTCTCTGAAGGCAACTTGTCACAGCCGGCTGAACCTTCTTAAAACCCTTGTTCATCTTTCATGGGGAGCTGATCGTCGAACTCTCCTTCGCCTACATTCCACCCTCATTTTATCGAAACTTGATTATGGTGACCAGATCTATTCAGCGGCCTCTCCTGCTACTCTCTCTAGCCTTAACCCCATTCATCACCAAGGATTACATATATGCCTTGGTGCTTTTTGCTCTTCTCCTGTTGAGAGCCTCTATGCAGAAGCGAACGTTTCATCCTTATCCGATCACCATGATGCCCATTGCCTTAGCTACTATGTACACTCTCATGATCTCCGCAATCCTTCCATTTATAGAATGGTCACTGATATTAGTAGACATTCTTTATTTGTTCACCGCCCCTGTTTACTCAGTCCCTTCTCTCTTTGCCTACATTCGTTCTTGTCTTCTCTTCAATTACCACCTTTCTATGCTCATGTAGCATCTCACTTTTCCCTACCCCCCCTGGGAAGTTCCAGCTGTTCGAGCCTGTTCATTCTATCTCCCTTGCTCGAAAGCCCAACTGCCTACAGTCACTTCCCGCTCTCTTTTTCTTGACCACTTCCACTCTCATTCTCATGCCATTGCAGCATACACAGATGGCTCTAAGTCTTCTGACAGCGCCGGATTCGCAGCAGTGTTTCTGGACAGCGTCGTATGAGGGCATTTACTATCTTCGGCTAGTATTTTTACTGCTGAATTGTATGCCATTCTTGCAGCACTTATCCGTATTGCATCTATGCCTGTGTCATCATTTGTGGTTGTCTCAGACTCCCTTAGTGCTTTACAGGCTATACAGAAATTTGATACACCTCACCTTAGTCCTCCATATCCAACTTTGGTACGCTGCATCTTACCAAGCATGAAGATATTGGTTTTTTGTTGGGTCCCTGGTCATGTTGACATATCAGGGCAAATGAACAATGCAGACACTGCTGCGCGGTCAGCAGTACATGACCTACCCAGTTTCATATAGAGGTATTCCATTTACAGACTATTTTGCTGCAGATAGCTACCCACCTTCACACCCGTGGAAACAACTTTGGTCTACTATGCTCGGTAACAAACTTCTAATCTATTAAACTGAGTTTTAGGTTACTGGCCATCTTCTTGTCACCATGTGTCGACGTTAGGAGACTACTCTCTCCCTCTTCGCATTGGCCATATTATCTTACTCATGGATATCTCATGGAGAGGCGCCTGCTCCTCTCTGTGAGAATTGTCAGACTCCATTATCAGTCAGCCACATTCTGTGGGACTGCCCACTTTATCAACGAGCAGGCAGAATTTACCTCCTCGTCATCTTCGCTCCGCTGCTCTCTCTTTACTTCCCTTCTCGCTGATGAACCCACCATTTCATCCGACTCTCTCATTGGCTTTTTGACAACAACTGACTTCTTCACAAACCTCTGATGCCTTCAGCCCTTTCTACCTCAATTTTTGCTACCTCTACCCCCGCACCTATCCCTGCCCCGCTGTTTTCTGTAACCTATGATCATCCCTCCCCCCTTCTGCCGCCAATACCCTCGCTTCCTTCCCTACCCTGCAGCACTGTATAGCCCTTGTGGCTTAGCACTTCTTTTTGATTATAATAATAACAATAATATCAAAGATTGTACATCATCACTCTTATTTAATTCCATCAAGTGTTGAGCACCCGCTACAAAATTGGTGGCTGATCTAGATCATCAATCTTGGACAGGATCTCCTAGCTGCAAATTTCCGGAATAGCTGTATGAAATGTTCTGCAGACAAGTCCTGAGCCACTTCTAGATGAACAGCCCTAGTAGCTGTACAAGTAATAGACATACATGCACCTTCAAAGAAACACCATCTGAAGTACCTGTTAAAATGATTGGCCCACTATAGTCCACACCGGTCACATCAAATGGTTTTACCAACTGCACACGTTCCTTGGGCAATGGTGGAGGACCTGGGTACATGTAGGTTCTGGCATCCACCCGACGACATATTACACACGACTTGATAACCCTTTTACACTTTGCCGTCCTTGTGGAATCCAAAAGGTTTCCCGAATACAGTTTAAGGTATCCTGTACCCCATCATGCATCACGTTATTATGGGCATTAAAGACAACCAAAGTTGTCAGGTGATGAGTTTTGGGCAGCAAGATAGGGTGTTTAGCATATTCCCCCAATTCAGCATTTTGTAACCTGCCTCTGCACCTAATTACATCATCCTCTAAATACAGCCCCAGCTTTTCTATTATTGAGCCTTTCACAATTTTTCCTTCCATCATTAATTTAATCTCATCCCTGTAGGTTTCTTCTTGTACCCTCTGTAGCCAATATTTCAGAGGATGGGGAAAATTATATGAGATATTCATCTTATAAATTTAAACACTAACCTTGTCACGTTAATCAGCTTGGGTAAGGAAGAATACCTATTCATATCAATTGCTAAGGAGGGACTGCTGACTGGAGCGGTGCTCACCATAATTTTGACAGGAGCAATATGTGCCCTTTGCACCGGCCAGTTAATCTTGTCCACCAGCCAACTTGGCCCTTTAAACCACGATAAAGCACTCATAAATTTTTCATAAGTCAAGCCTCGAGACAAGAAGTGAGCCGGATTGTCGTCACCAGGGATATGATTAAAGGTTAACATATGCTGACCCAAACTGTTATATTTCTCCTGCATTTGATTGATTTCAGCGACTCTGTTTTGTACATACACAATCTTACTGTTACCATTACGAATCCATTGTAAGGATACCTCATCATCAAACCAAATTACGGTATCGCTGATATTTATCTCTCGCAATTTATTTCTTACATAATTGGCTAATTTAACACCTACATAAATGGCTGTTAATTCCAGCTGAGGTTATAGGTACGTGATTTGATTGGAGCCACCTAAGACTTAGACATAACAAGAGAAATAGCACTATTACATTGAAGGTAAGTGACTGCTCCATCTGCCAATTTCGAAGCATCGCAAAAAATGTTGAGTACATTTTCTCCATCTTGACTGGCCACATTATGTGGGAACTCCAACATTGGTAATTTTACATATTCACCTATTAGTTCTTCCCACCTTTCAACAAATTCCTCAGGTAGGGTTTCATCCCAAGCACACTTAAGCTTCCATGCTTCTTGTATCAACAATTTTCCTCTTATTGTAAGTGGTGACACTAAGCCTAGTGGATCGAAGCATTTTGAAACTTCCGCAAATAAGACTCTCTTGGTTAATTTATTGGGCATGCTTTAGTTATTAGACTTTAGCGATAACAAGTCTCTCTCTGTGTCCCAATCAGTCCCAGCACATTACTACATTTAGATACTTCAACTCCAGGGTTGTCTTTATTTATTTGAGTCTAAAAACTGGACGAATTACTGTTCCATTCCCTCAGGAGCATATATGCACCTTGCATTATTTCATTAGCCCCTTCATATATGCTCATTAGTTCCTCTTCAGTAGACGTCACCCCCAGGAAATTGTCCACATAAAATTGTTTACTCATTACTCCACTCAGTACACCACCTGTATGCTTAAGGTGTACATTTATCGTTGCCTGGAGTAGGAACGGACTGGAGGTAGCACCAAACAATACACTCCTGAAACGAAAAGTCTTCAGGGGACTAAGTGGCTCACTAGGATTCTTGGGCCATAAGAACCTTGTGCAATCCCGGTCAGCCTCTTGCAGACCCACTCTCAGGAAAGCTTTACTTATGTCTGCCATAAAGGCATAATTCTTAACCCTGAAGTTTAATAATATGTCTCCCAGTTTTTCCGTCAATGACGGACCTGTCATCAAACAGTCATTCGAACTAGGTACATTTTTGTTACTCCTGGCACTGCAATTAAACACAATACTCAGAGGAGTGGTCTTAGAATCCTTCTTCACTCCGTGATGTGGCAAACAGTGACCATAAATCTGGGCTTGCTCGGGAGGTACCTCCTCTATGAATTTATTATTTAACTGCTCATTAATTATATCATCGTAAGCAGTCAACAGTTCTGGTGTCTTGCTCAGTTCGCGGAGCTGAGCCTTTAATTGTCCATACACTATCCTGTAATTAGTTGGTAGGTCTGGATGATTCAGCTTCCATGGGAGTCTCACCAAGTATTGTCCAGATTCAAATTTAACATCCTTCAGGCTCACATTTTTGTTACTCCTGGCACTACAATTAAACACAATCCTCAGAGGAGTGGTCTTAGAATCCTTCTTCACTCTGTGATGTGGCAAATAGTGACCATAAATCTGGGCTTGCTTCTGGAGGTACCTCCTCAAAGAATTTATTATTTAACTGCTCATTAATTATATCATTGTAAGCAGTCAACAGTTCTGGTGTCTTGCTCAGTTCGCGGAGCTGACCCTTTTAAATTTGTCCATACACTATCCTGTAATTAGTTGGTAGGTCTGGATGATTCAGCTTCCATGGGAGTCTCACCAAGTATTGCCAATTCAAAATTTAACATCCTTCAGGCTAAACATTTTTGTTTCCCTGGCACTACAATAAAACACAATCCTCAGAGGAGTGGTCTTAGAATCCTTCTTCACTCTGTGATGTGGCAAATAGTGACCATAAATCTGGGCTTGCTCTGGAGGTACCTCCTCTATGAATTTATTATTTAATGCTCATTAATTATATCATCGTAAGCAGTCAACAGTTCTGGTGTCTTGTTCAGTTCGCGGAGCTAAAGCCTTTAATTGTCCATACACCATCCTGAAATTAGTTGGTAGGTCTGGAATGGTTCAGCCTTTCACGGGAGTCTCACCCAGTATTGGCCAGTTTCAAATTTAGCATCCTTCAGGCTCACCCCTTAGTCCTCCGTATCCAATTTTGGGCTACGCTGCATCTTTACCAAGCATAAAAAATTTTTTTTTGTTGGGTCCCCTGGTCCCTGTTGACATATAGGGCAATGAACAGGCAGACACTGCTGCGCGGTCACAGTACATGACCTACCAGTTTCATATAGAGGTATTCCATTTACGGACTATTTTGCTGCAATAGCTACCCACCTTCACACCCGTTGGGAACAACATTGGTCTCTATGCTCGGTAAAAACTTAATCTATTAAACCCAGATAGGTTTACTGGCCATCTTCTTGCCACCAGTGTCGAGGTTGGGAGACTTCTTCTTCCGGGCTTCGCATTGGCCATACTCCTCTTACTCATGGATATCTCATGGAAGTGGCGCCCTGCTCCTCTCTGTGAGAATTTCAGGTTCCATTATCAGTCAGCCACATTCTGTTAGACCCCACTTCATCAACGAAGCACGCAGAATTTACCTCCGCGTCGTCTTCACTCCCTGCTCTCTCTTTACCTTCCCTTCTCGCTGATGGACCCACCTTCATTCCGGACTCTCTCATTGACTTTTTGACAACACTTGATTTACTTCACAAACTCTGATACTTTTTAGCCCTTTCTCCCTCAATTCTCTTGTCTACCTCTACCCCCCGCACTATCCCTGCCCGCTGTTTTCTGTAACCTACTGTCTTCCTTCCCCCTTCCTGCCACCCAATACCCTTGATTAACTTCCCACCTGCTAGCACTGTATAGGCCTAGTGGCTTAGCACTTCTTTTTTGATTAAATAATAATAATAATAACATCCTTCAGATATTGTTCTTGCATAAAGGAATTCATCTGGACTTCTCTTCATTTACATTGATCCTATGCTGTCCTATTCCCTATTTTATGCACAGGTTCAACTATCCTTGTTGAAGAATATTTATACTGGGGAGATATTTTCATGAGTAAGAACACCGTAACTGTATTTATGTTCTCCAGTCATTCTTTATCAGTACGAGAAGCCTTGCCATACATCACATGACCTCCTGCGGTCCTTAGAAGGGTGAGCTCCGCATTTCTTTGTCATACCTTTACAAAGGTGGCATAATAGTCACTACCTTAAAAATATCTATTGGCCCCACAGATCATTTGATTACACCAGATGGTTGCAAAATTTACCTTACTGAAAGCCTTTCAGTTAGGTTACCAAGCCTATTGATATTTCTCTGTGGAGGCCTATCCAAAAATTACAGCATTAATACGTTTTCTCTCATTGCCCAGCCTGACAGTTACTTTAACTGTGTCGTATGATGGGCCTTCGTATTCGTGAGGAAAGCCAGATAACTTGAGTATAAACAGGATCTCCCATTTGGTACCTTCATCCCATTAAGGCAATTACGTTTTTGAAAGGTACGTTGTTATGATCACTGATAAGTAATGGCTGTTACAGTTTTGGAGTTACTGTCAATTTATCATTAATTCACACATCCAACACAGGTAAGCTACCTCAGCTAGGCCATCATTACCGACATTAGCTGCTATCTCTACGTGGCTACTGTTGTGTATGGGTTATTTTCACTTTCTGTACATTGTTACCATCATTAAAATTAGATCTGCCCTTACACATAGCTATGTGTGCCGTCACTGGTTACACTGATAACATTGGTTTTCAATTGCGCTATGCCCAAAAAAACTCCACCAGTGCTTTGTGAGGGATGGAACAATAGCACGTTAGGACATCTGCACTGGAAAGAGATACTTCATTCCACAGAACATGACCTTAAACATTCCTAGTGAGTCTGGCTACAGAATCAGAGTAAAGTGAAGATAATACCATTAGTCCACAGTTAGTGTTATATTGTCATAAATTTGTATTTGCCCCACTAAAATTCTCAACTTCCAACTACTTTTAATTGTCATTGTTTGTACTCAACGTCATTCTACCTCATAGTCTTAATGTATTAAATATCTACAGAATCTATCTCCCTTTTTACAACTTACCACATCATGTCCATCTTATTTTATTTTTAAAACTAACCATATTTGTCTTCAATAATTCTACCTCACTTTAAAAAATACTCAATGCCCAATTTTATTCTAATCCTATTATTGCCCAATTTTACTTTAAACTATATGGATCAACTATTGTAAACTTCTTTTATTGGACCATTTTTATTCCTACTTTTTTTTAACCTCTATTTTCAACTACAAACTTTTTATATCCTGTATACATCTATTACTAGCATATTATAAACCCGTCATTGCAGTTTATTTTTATCAATTCATTTTTTTATTCTTATCTTGCTACCTTAATTGTGTATTTTATCCTGTCAAGTTTATCTAATTATACTCTACTTCTTGGTTAACACTTATATAAGGACCTTAGGTGCAATTACAATTGAGAGTCTTGTTCTTTATTATATTATCGAGATTAATCCACAGTTTTTACTCTAGCTCATTCTAGCTCAAATACATAGTCAATACCAAATTCACTATACTAGACCATAGTGCTAATTACTCGTGGAGAGAGGTGCTATTGTAATTTGATATTTTATATTATTAGACTAAAGTTGTTGTACTATAGCTCTTTCTTAGCTCAATACATAGTCAATTACCAAAATTCACTTATTTTAGACCATAGAGTGGAACAATTACTAGTGAGGACTGGTGGCTACGTTTAATTGTATTTTTTTTTATATTAGTAGATTAAATTAGTTGTATACATAGCTCATTCTACCTCAAGACATAGTCAATACCCACATTCACTATATTTGGACCATAGTGCAATTACTAGTGAGAGACTAGTGAATTTTTAATGTGTACTTTTAATATTAGATTAACCTATTGTACTTTGCTCACTCTAGCTCAAAACATGGTCTCCCAAAAGTCAATTATTAGTCCTTAGTGCAATTACATGTGAGGAGAGCGGAGTCTTGTTCTATTTTTAATTTGTATTTTTTATTACTAGTTTTACCTAAGTTGTACTTTAGTTCATTTCCAGACAACACCAAGACAACATCAACTTCATTATGTGTAGTAGGGGACTAACCCTACATGACCAAATTACTCTAGCTATTAATCTTGTCCTCAAACTTCCAACCCACGACAGATATCAGTAGTAGAATCAACACACAAACTCAGGATATAAATAACATAATTTTAAACTAGAAGATGATGATCACGTTGACCCTGATCTAAGCCTCCATAATTGACACCCAATCAAAAACCTTTTGAGAAAGTAATTGCCTTTATTAACCAGCATCACAAGCCACCACTATCCTAACAATGCTAAAGTCTATCACTACTTAACTAACAACATTCAGGTCCTTTAGCAAAACACTATGATGACTCCTAGCACTCCTTGAATCACTAAAGACAACCTTCTCTGCATTATTCTTATGAGGACTGGCTTAAGCGGGACACAAAAGATATTACCCTCTACCAGGTTACACAGCTATTCAAAATGCAGAACAAACCAAGTTGGGCGGTGGTATTGCAATCTGATTACTCCTAACCATTTATCTGTCTTAGCACCACTTACTTTAGTGATGAATAGGGGGAATACATTTTTGCTAATTTACAGGATACCTCACACAAATCTCCCAAATTTCGTGAGAAAATTAAAAGTCACCTAATAACAACAGACAAATGAATAAGACACCTTCTCTAGCTGAGACTTCAACAACATCAAACATGGAGTTTACTGGAGCGAGTTTCGGGGGTCATTGCCCCCGGGCCCGGTCTGTGGACCTGGCCTCTGGTGGATCAGCGGCTGATCAACCTGGCTGTTGCTGCTGGCTGCACGCAAACCAAGTACGAGCCACAGCCCGGTGATAGGAAATGATTTAGGTGCTTGTCCAGTGCCAGCTTGAAGATGCAGGGGTCTGTTGGTAATCCCCTTATGTGTGCTGGGAGGAAGTGTTATTGAACAGTCTCGGGCCCCTGACACTTATTGTCATGGTCTCTTAACGTGCTAGTGACACCCATGCTTTTAATTGGGGATGGTTGCATCGTCTGCCAAGTCTTTTGCTTTCGTGAGTGAGTGATTTTGTGTGAAGTTCGGTTATAGTCCTCTAGGATTTTCCAGGTGTATTATAAATCATTGTACTCTCCCCTCCTGCGTTCAGGAAGAATCAGGTTTAGAAAACTCAAGCGCTCCCAGTAATGCGGTGTTTTATCTCGTTATGCGCGCCTTTGAAAGTTTCTCTTACATTTTCTAGGTCGGCAATTTCCACCTGCCTTGAAAGTGCTGTTAGAGTGCACAGCAATACTTCCAGCCTAGATAGTAACAAGTGACCTGAAAGAGTGTCATCATCGGGCTTGGCTCTCACTAGTTTTGAGGTTTCTCGGTATCCATCCTGTTATTTTCTAGCAGATGGCGATTGCTACAATGTTATGTCCTGGAAGGTGAGATCTCGACATATCACTCCCAGGTCTTTGACGTTGGTGTTTCGCTCTATTTTGTGGCCAGAATTTGTTTTGTACTCTGATTGAAGATTTAATTTCCTCATGTTTACCATATCTGAGTAATTGAAATTCTTCATCGTTGGAACTTATATTGTTTTGCAGCCCAACTGAAAAGAATTTTTGGTTGATGTCCTCCTTGGGAGCTAGCAGGGTCTGCCAATGAAAGACATGTCATGCAGATGATTCGGGTGTCATCTGCGCCAAAGGAAAAGACACGGTGCTGTGGCTGAAATCCTTGTCTATGTACGGATTGAGGATGAGGAACAAGATGGGAGCTAGTACTGTGCTTGGGAACCAGGCTTTTCTCCGTAGCTGCCTAGGACTTTACTCTGTTGACGACTACTCTCTGTGTTCTGGTTAGTGAGGAAAATATAGATCCATCGGACGACTTTTCCTGTTATTCCTTTAGCCGCGCATTTTGTGCGCTATTACGCCATGGTCACACTTGCGAAGGCTTTTGGCAAAGTCTGTATATATTGCCTCTGCATTCTTTTTGTCTTCTAGTGCATTTCGGACCTTGTCGTAGTGATCCAGTAGATGTGACAGGACAGAGAGACCTGGTTCTAAAACCATGTTGCCCGGGGGTGTGTAACTGATGGGTTTTCTAGATGGGTGGTGATCTTGACTTTTAGGACCCTTTCCAAAGATTTTTATGATTATGGGGATGTTAGTGCTATTGGTCTGTAGTTCTTTTGCTGTGCTTTACTTGCCTCTTTGTGGTGTGGGGCTATGTCTGTTGTTTTTAGTAATGAGGGACACCCCCGTGTCCATTGCCTCCCTCATAGATGGAAAAGGCTCGTGATAGGGGGCTCTTGCAGTTCTTGATGAACACAGAGTTCCATGAGTCTGTCCCTGGGGCAGAGTGCATGGCATGTCATTTATCGCCTGTTCGAAAGTTTCATTTGGCGTCAGGAATAATCGGATAGGCTTGTGTTAAACAATTTTTGTAGGCTCTCTCATAAAAAATTTATTTTGATTATTAGACTCTCAGTGGGTTAGCGGTTGCTAAAAACTGAGTCCATATTGGGACTTGAGTAGCTCACTCATTTCCTTGCTGTCATCTGTGTAGGGACCTCTTGTTTAAGTAGGGGGCCCAAATCAGTGGGCGGCGTTGTTCTCGATTTTGTTTTGGATAGGAGAAGAAAAATACTTTGGGTTTCTTTCGATTCATTTATCGCTTTAGTTCTTCCCGCGCATTCCTGACTCCTAAAGATTCTTTTAGCTTAAGTTCGATGCTTGCTATTTCTCTGACCAGTTGTTATCCTGCGCATTTCAGATATATTAGACCTCTTTTAGCCGCCTCTGTTATTCTTTTCCGTCGCTGGCTTACTAGATTGATCAGCCTGTAACTGAAAAAAATATTTTTCATCAACAATATGAACAACACACTTCTTACAACAATAACAACCTACCAGGCTCACTGAGACAAATGCAAACCATAAATAGGACCACATATGGATCAAATATACTAGCCCCCTTAAATCAGGGATTATCACTAGATAGCACTACAGTCCACTACCCTACCTTCCTCCCTGACCATTACTATTAGTAAACCACCACTTGAAATACAAACAAAGTCTCATTTAGACTCCATGTCGACGGCCTCCATTAAGGAAGTTCACAGCTTGAACCTAGAGACTGTTGATTGGCCTACAAGAATTCTCAAAGGCCAATGGTATTGATGACTAGTACAGGACATCTTTCTTAAACAAATATTACTTAGACTATACAACAATACATTGTCCTATAAAAACAAAACAGATCACAAACAAACGGCTTGGTTTGCCCATGGTCTAACCAGAACCTTACTGAAATCCATTAGACAAGAAACACCAATATGAAAAGCAATATAGACAGGGCTTAATACACAAAGATACTCCTTAAACCACTATTCATCAGCTCTTAACCAAACAGAATAAAAATAACAGCCAAACAATATACTACTCCAGCAGATTCACTGACACTAGAGGAGATATAAAAAAGACCTGGAAACACTCTCTCAGATTATAGGGACCCACAAACTGAGGGAAAAACCAAGAACTATTGTCCTAAAACTAAACCTAATGAAACACCACTACATCCCATGACACAGCTAACACGAATACTACGCTTCTTCTCAAACATAGGATCTAATCTCGCAGTAAATCCCACATACAATGCCCATGCCGGGGAACTACCTAGATGGAATTTTTCCCAATTCCTTCTATCTTGCACCAACTGAGCCCACGGATAGTCATTGGGATCATAAAGTCACTTAAAGATAAACCGGGGAATCTGTCTCCATGTTCCCCCACCATTACTGTACAAGCGAGCGGCCCATGTCCTTTGCATGCTTTTCATTACTTTTTTTAACAAGTCAATAGAGACTCAGCACTTCCGAAAATACTTCAAGATTGCAAGGGTTACACCAATACATAAAGGTGGTGCCCCTTACAGACTTAAACAACTATTAGGCAATATCTAACATACCATTGCTATCCAGATCTTTGAGAAAACACGTTGTTACAAGAGACTATATCATTTATACGGCTCAATAACATACTCATACCCCTGCCGTTTGGATTCAGGAAAAAAAAAGCATAATGATTGCAATCATCATAAAATTGCTTAGATTTGCTTTTACACAGATTGGAAAAATAAGGGGAAAATACCCACTAGAGAATTTGTTTGACCTAAGAAAAAGCTTTTGACACAGTAAACCACCAAAAATCCTACTCCACAGATATTGGACCACTACGGTATAAGAGGCCATCCGCTTGCTTATTTCAAATCTTACTTTACTAATAGGTATCAGTACGTCACCATTAAAGACACAGCATCAGCAACACAGGCCATTGATACTGGAGTTCCGCAGGGAAGTGTCCTTGGTCCCCTGCTCATCCTCATATACATTCAATGTCTTCCAAACGTTCCCAACACCTGAACCATTCTCTTGCTGATGACACGACTTATGTGCCATCTATAACACTAATCTTGCCACCTCAACTACCATTGTGAATGAGGGAGCCTGATTAAAATATGATTGGAGGACAGCCAATAAAATTACGCTTAAACACTGACAAAACTTACTATATTATGTTTGGTAGCAGGCAGGAGATGCACATACAAATTTAACATTAAGATTGACAAACCACTTAATTACCAGAAATAATGGGGGGGATACTCTCCATGATACGATACTTCATGCCGCAAAATGCCCTTCTCACCACTATTACCATCACACTTTTTATCCCTGACCTCACCTATGCTATTTGTGGCTTGGGGATCAACTGCAGCAACCACACTAAAGGCCAATAATACCCAACCAAAAGCTGCAGTAAGAATAATCACTAAATCCCTCCCTGCAGCACAACCCCACTCTTCAATGTCCTAAACTTACTCCAGTTCAGTACATCCACACGACTACAGTGCAATCTATTTCCAGGGGCCTTAGAAAACTCTAATATCAACCTTGACATAAACGCTCTTCTTGTAGTTGTGACAGAACCCACAGGCATAAACACAGACACCCAAACATCTCGACGACTTTCCCCAGTGTCCGACTTTAACCTTTACAAAAATTCATGTATGTCAAGGCCCTAAATCTGGAATACCCTTCCTGAGAACTCTAGAACTGCAGACAATTCTTCACCTTCAAAATTCCATTGATAAACATCTCTTACCTCCTGTTACACCCATCAACTAAACTAACGAATACCACTGGTGGTTCACACACTGCTACTCATGTGACCCATATACAGATTATATTAATTCTGGTCTTAAAAGAAGGTTTCCGGTGTTTACTCAATACTGGAAACCTATAGACGGTTTGCCAAAACAAAAGCACAGGTAAGGGCGTTTACGGCTGTTTAGAGGTTGGGTGGAATCATTACCAGGTGCACCAGTCTGGTCATTCAAGCTGGTCCGCTGTTAGTGGGGCTCGTAATATTTACTATTAAGAAGAAAACTAAGTATGCCCGAATTGGCAGTGACAGGCGTTGCGGGAGTGGGGGCTCAAGAGGGAATGCTCTTGGGGTAGTACTGGGCCTCGGTTTACTTTTTTATTGTACACTTTGGGCGGAGTTCACCAGCTGCATGTGTAAGCCTTATTGTCGATATTATATAACTTAGGGTCATTCACCGGAATTGGTTTAAGTGATGTAGCTGGCAATCCCCCCCAGGTGTGCCTTTGGATCCGGATTCGTAGAGCACAAGAGCGCCACTATGCGGGACACTTTTCTCATATACATCCCATGTAATTTTAGGCTTTACAGTTCATTAGAGAATTGTTGCTGAGTAAACATTGCTGATGATTTCGCAATGCGAATCTGTGTCTGTGAACCGCGACATATTATCAACTTGGCTAACCCTTTTTGTGGCGTGGTCCAGGACGAAGAGGGCGGTGGGGTTGGGGAGGAGACAAAACTTTTACTGGCCCCCTGTGATAAGTGTTTAGGGGACTTGGTTACCCACAGTTGTGTAGGTGTTATTATGATTTTTGTATTGGATAGTAATTTGTCCTTTTGTAAAAAATTGAATGTGTGCAATTGGGGGGGACATGATGAAGTGGTTATGATTCCTTAGTGAGGTAAGGGGGCTGGCTGGTCGGCAAGTTGGGCAATTTGCTCACTGCCAGGCCCTCTCTTAGTTCTTGCATACGAAGTAACCTTTGGGATATATGGTAGATTGCCACTTTCTGTCATTGTAGTTCAATTTATTCTGAAGCTCAAAGGGCACTCAACAACCACTCGGTCTCCATCCAGATCTTATTTATTACGCAAGGTCCTTATGACAAAGAGTGCTTTCGAGGTTCAGCCTGATTTGCTTGTAAGACGTTGCCGGTTGTGATCTGGAGCTTCAAATAATAGTCAACAATAGCCTACTAGTAAGATCCACGCCTACACTGTGCTCCAAGTTACCATTAGTGACCTAACACAGTCAACTGCCTCACTATAGGAGTCACTACATTTGGGAATGCTGTATGAGACATGCGCCAGCTCCCCCTTACTTGTTCCCTTTAATGTAGTATAATTTGGTAACACTTGCCAAGTTCACTCATATCATGTCACGACTGAACTTTAAAGATAGACCAAAACTCCTCCCAATTTTCTCGCAGATTAAACACAGGCATGCATAATTCTGGGAGTTTTGGTAGACACCTCTGATTTTTCTTACTAGGTTGACCAACAACATTGTTTGCACCCTTTACCTTCTCCAAAGCCTTAGTTTTGCAGGATACGATGTTGGCCTCCTTCATAATATTGATTCCAGTCGCCCCGCTACCATTTCAGCATCATCTGCACAATTCACCAGTAGATCTCTCTCACAGTCTTTATACCACAATTTATATGACTCATATCTATTTTCTAATTCAATTCAAAGTTTATTCTCCATGAGGATTACAATGCTGAGTTTACAGAATTTGGCTATTGTGTGGTTTACATGTAGTAAAATAATAATTACAGAAGGTGCCACTAGAACACCTAGCATGGCTAGGCATTTCGGGCAGACTTAGATTGATTCTTAAATTTAAAATATTAAAAATTATGAGGTAAGTTGGTATTATAGCTAAGTGACTAAATACTAGTTTGTGAGTTTAGTAATGTGAATGCTTTTGTTTTTGCACAATACATAGTTTCAGTATTGGAGTTCTAAGGCATCTAGGTGTAACTTTAATTCATCAGGGTTCACCGTTTCTTGTCCCATTAACTCCATACACTTGTATGATTTAGTAACATGACCCTTCCAAGCTTGTAGTAATGCTTCTTTGCTTTGGTATCCATGTACTTGCTAGCCTCACTAACTTCCTCAGACCCAGCCATGGTTAGGGAATTAATAATCACCGATTATACAACTTACGTAGACACCTTATGAGAGTAATTCTTGCACTTTACTCTTGTATTAATCCTAGCACACATGTGCTAGTTTTAATTTGGGCTAATTATCATCCACCACACGACAGATTAAAATTTGTGTACTCTTACCCACGTCCTGCAGGGTTTAGTTTAGTTTATATGCTTTACATATTATGCACCCCATACCCTCCTTGTGGGCGGTAGTCAAAGATTTACAGAGGTAACTTAATTGGTCCAGGGACTGGACTCCAAAAGTTTTTATTAGCTGAGTCATAGTTTTCACAGTGGGAAATGAAAGCTCATGGTTATTTGGGTAGGTAACGAACTTTGGTCAATAAAAGTTAATTGAACGCCAGGCCAGTTGGTCACAATCATGACAAGTTACAAAGGTATTTACAGATTACAGAGGTACGTAATGGGTCCAGGGACTGGGCCCCCAAAGTTTTGATAGCTGAACTAGGTACAAAGGTAATGAGCTCACAAGTCACAAAGGTAATGAATTCTGTAAGAATGGTTACTTACGTTTATACATGGCTACAATCATGAACAAATTATAGTGTAATGAGCAATTCACACTTCCACACCCGGTCACAACTGTAATGAGTTATTGGTGCAAACATTGATTGTTGAGACACATGCACACACACACACACGAGCTAGGACTCGACCCCTGCAACCACAAATAGGTGAGTACACACACACACACACACATACACACACACACACACACACACACACACACACACCACACACACACACACACCACACACACACATGACACTGACAACACACACAAACACACACACACACACACACACACACACACTCACTGACACTGACACTGACACACAACACACACACACACACACACACACACACACACACACACACACACACACACACACACACACACACACATGATACGACATAAAAAATACTGCGCGGAATAGACGAGGTGGACAAAGACAGGATGTTCCCGAGATGGGACACAGACACAAGAGGTCACAATTGGAAGTTGAGACTCAGATGAATCAAAGGGATGTTAGGAAGTATTTCTTCAGTCATAGAGTAGTCAAGCCGTGGAATAGCTAGAAAGTGAAGTAGTGGAGGCAGGAACCATACATAGTTTTAAGGCGAGGTATGATAAAGCTCATGGAGCAGGGAGAGAGAGGACCTAGTAGCAATCAGTGAAGAGGCGGGGCCAGGAGCTGTGACTCGACCCCTGCAACCACAAATAGGTGAGTACAAATAGGTGAGTACACACACACACACACACTCACACTCACGCACACACACACACACACACACGAAACCAAAATAGGTGAGTACACAAAACACACACACACACACACACAAAACCACGCCACACACACACACACACAGTTTAGTTTAATATCTTTTTTAAATGCACCCCATACCCATCTGTGGGCGGTAGTCAAAAGATTACAAAGGTACATAATGGGTCCAGTGACTGGACCCCAAAGTTATGATAGCTGAACTAGTTACAAAGGTAATGAACTCCAGGTAGATCTGGTCACAATCATGGCAAGTTACAGAGGTAATGAATCAGCCTCACTCCTTACATGGTTACAGTCATGAACAAATTACAAAGTAATGAACCACTGATACGTCCACACCTGGTCACAATTGTAATGAGTTATAAATACAAATATTAAGTGGATCATACACGAGCGCGCGCGCGCACACACATACACACACGAGGGCGCACACACATACACACACGAGGGCGCACGCACGGACATGTGCACACGAGCGTACAAATATATGCATACACACAAGGACGCACACCCACACACACACACACACACACACACACCAATGCACACACACACCACACACACACCCACACTCACACACCCACACCCTCACACACACCCTCACACACAGGCAAATCCTGTGTCACAAACCTTCTGGAGTTTTATGATAAAAATAACAGAAGTAAGGACAAGAGAGGAGGGGGTGGGTTGATTGCATCTTCTTGGACTGCAAGAAGGCCTTTGACACAGTTCCTCACAAGAGATTAGTGCAGAAGCTAGAGCATCAGGCGCATATAACAGGAAGGGCACTGCAATTTGGGTCAGAGAATACCTGACAGGGAGGCAACAACGAGTCATGGGACGTAATGATGTATCACAGTGGGGGGACCTGTGACGAGCGGGGTCCCACAGGGGTCGGTCCTAGGACCAGTGCTATTTTTGGTATATGGAACGACATGACGGAAGGGTTAGACTCAGAAGTGTCCCTGTTTGCAGATGACGTGAAGTTAATGAGGAGAATTAAATCTGATGAGGACCAGGCGGACTTCAAAGAGACCTGGACAGACTGGACACCTGGTCCAGCAAATGGCTTCTCGAATTTAATCCTGCCAAATGCAAAGTCATGAAGATAGGGGAAGGGCACAGAAGACCACAGACAGAGTATAGGCTAGGTGGCCAAAGACTGAAAAACCTCACTAAAGGGATAAAGATCTTGGGGGAAAGTATAACACCGAGCATGTCCCCGGGAAGCACACATCAATCAGATAACTGCTGCAGCATATGGGGCCTGGCAAAACCTGAGAAACAGCATTCCGACACCTTAGTAAAGGAATCATTCAAGACACTGTACACCGTGTATGCCCGGCCCATACTGGAGTATGCAGCACCTTTTTTGGAACCCGCACTTGATAAAGCACGTCAAGAAACTAGAGAAAGTACAAAGGTTTGCAACAAGGTTATTTCCCAAAGGGGCAAAGGGGGAAATGTCCTATGAAGAAAGATTAAGGGAAATCGGCCTGAAGACATTGGAGGACAGGAGGGTCAGGGGAGACATGATAACGACATATAAAATACTGCGTGGAATAGACAAGGTGGACAAGGACAGGATGTTCCAGGGAGGGGTCACAGAAAAAAGAGGCCACAATTGGAAGTTGAAGACACAAATGAGTCAGAGAGTTAGTAGGAAGTATTTCTTCAGTCATAGGTTGTAAGGCAGTGGAATAGCCTAGAAAATGACGTAGTGGAGGCAGGAACCATACACAGTTTTAAGACGAGGTTTGATAAAGCTCATGGAGCGGGGAGAGAGAGGGTCTAGTAGCAACGGTTGAGAGGCGGGGCCAGGAGCTAAGGACTCGACCCTGCAACCACAAATAGGTGAGTACAAATAGGTGAGTACACACCCTCACACACCCACACACACACCCACACACACACCCACACACACACACACATGAGCCAAGATGATGGATGTGGTACTGGAAAACCTCATGCATCAACATGTTAGAGACACTACCAGAGAGAGAGGAGAGGATGAACCAGCAAGACTGGACCTTGTATTCACCTTAAGTAGTTCTGACATCGAGGATATCATGTATGAAAGGCCCCTGGGAGCTAGTGATCATGTGGTTCTGTCCTTCGACTACATAGTTGAGCTCCAAGTGGAGAGAGCAGCAGGAATAGGGTGGGAAAAAACAAACTACAAAAGGGGGGAACTACTCAAGCTTGAGGAACTTCTTTCAAGACATTCAGTGGGAGAGGGAACTGACAGGAAAACCAGTACAAGAAATGATGGACTATGTGGCAACAAATGCAAGGAGGCAGAGGAGAGGTTGTTCCCAAGGGAAACAGAAATAATGGGAAGAACAGAACGGTCCTTGGTTCACCAAAAGGTGTAGGGAGGCAAAAACTAGGTGTACTAGAGAAAGGAAAAGGTACAGAAGACAGAGAAAATCAGGAAAATAAAGGATTAGCCGAAGAGCCAGAAACGAATATGCACAGATAAGAAGGGAGGCTCAGCGGCAATACGAAAATGACATAGCATCGAAAGTCAAGATGACCCGAAGCTGTTGTACAGCCACATCAGGAGGAAAACAAAAAGTCAAGGACCAGGTAATCAGACGAGGAAGGGTGATGGGAATTCACAAGAATCGACCGGGAGGTATGTCAGGAGCTCACACAAGATTTAAAGAAGTATTTACAGTGGAAAACCAGTAGGACTCAGGAAATCAGAGCAGGGAGGTACACCAGCAAGTGCTGGATGAGGTAAATATAACCAAGGAGGAGGTGAAAGAAGCTGCTATGCGAAAATTGACACCTCAAAGGGGGGGGAAGAAAACATCTCTCCGTGGGGCCTTAAAGAGGGGCCCGAACATTGTGTTTACCATCTCCCCCTCAAA
>NC_069444.1:6843870-6866300 GCF_026875155.1 Cherax quadricarinatus
TATATGTGAATTTGGTATTGACTATGTATTGAGCTAGAATGAGCTAGAGTAAAACTGTGATTAATCTCATAATATAATAAAGGAACAAGACTCTCAATTGTAATTGCACTAAGGTCTTATATAAGTCGTTTACAAGAATTAGAGTATAATTAGATTTAACTTGACAGGATAAAATACACAAATTAAGGTAGCAAGATAATAATAAAAAAAAGAATTGATAAAAATAAAAATGGCAATGACTGGGTTATAATATGCTAGTAAGATGGTAGACAGGATGATATAAAAGTTGTAGTTGAAAATACTAGGTTAAAAAGTATGGAATAAAAATGGTCAATAAAAGAAGTTTACAATAAGTTTGATCAATATAGTTTAAAGTAAAATTGGGCAATAATAGGGATTTAGAATAAAATTGGGCATTTGAGTATTTTTTAAAGTGAGGTAGAATTATTGAAGACAAATTATGGTTAGTTTATAATAAAATAAGATGGAACAGTGATGTGGTAAGTTGTAAAAAAGGAGATAGATTCTGTAGATATTTAATACAATTAAGACTATGAGGTAGAATGGTCGTTGAGTACAACAATGACAATTAAAAGTAGTTGGAGTATTAGAATTTTAGGGGGGCACAAATTTATGACAATATAACACTAACGGTGGACTATGGGTATTATCTGCACTTTACTCTGATTCTGTTAGTCCAGGCTCACTTAGGAATGTTTTAAGGTCATGTTCTGTGGAGATGAAGTATCTCTTTCCAGTGGGCTGTTTCCTAACTGCTATTTTTCCATCCCTCACAAAGCACTGGTGGATTTTTTGGGCATAGCGCATTGAACCATTGTTATCAGTGTAACAAGGGAAGGCACCACATAGCTATGTGTAAGGGCAGATCTAATTTTAATGATGGTAACAATAGTACTGATAGTGATAATAACCCAGACACAACAGTAGCCAACGTAGAGATTGCAGCTAATGTCGGTAATGATGGCCTAGCTGAGGTAGCTTTACCTGTGTTGGATGTGTGATTAATGATAAATGACATAAATCCAAAACTGTAACAGCATTACTGGATCAGGGATCACAACGTACCTTCATAAAACGTAATTGCCTTAATGGGATGAAGGTACAAATGGGAGATCCTGTTATACTCAAGTTATCTGGCTTTCTCTCGAATAAGAAGGCCCAGTCATACGACACAGTTTATGTAACTGTCAGGCTGGGCAATGAGAGAAAACGTATTAATGCTGTAATTTTTGGATAGGCTCCCAGAGAAAATATCAATAGGGCTTGGTAACGCTACTGAAAGGCTTTCAAGTAAGGTAAATTTTGCACCTTCTGGTGTAATTAATGATTCTGTGGGGCCAATAGATATTTTGAAAGGTAGTGACTATTATGCCACCTTTGTAAAGGGTATGACAAAGAAATGCGGAGTCACCCTTCTAAGGACCGCAGGAGGTCATGTGATGTATGGCAGGCTTCCTCGTACTGATAAAGAATGACTGGAGGAAGCCATAAATACAGTTACGGTGTGTCTTACTCATGAAATATCACCCCAGTATAAATATTCTTCAACAGAGGATGAAGTTGAACCTGTGCATAAATTATGGGAATTGGACAGCATAGGGATCAATGTAAATGAAGAAAGTCCAGATGATTCCTTTATGCAAGAACAATATCTGAAGGATGTTATTATTATTATTATTATAATCAAAAAGAAGTGCTAAGCCACAAGGCCTATACAGTGCTGCAGGGTAGGGAAGGAAGCAAGGGTATTGGGTGGCAGAAGGGGGAAGGGATGATCAGTAGGTTACAGAAAACAGCGGGGCAGGGGATAGTGCGGGGGTAGAGGGTAGCAAGAGATTGAGGTAGAAAGGGCTAAAAAGTATCAGAGTTTGTGAAGTAAATCAGTTGTTGTCAAAAAGTCAATGAGAGAGTCCGGAAGAAAGGTGGGTCCATCAGCGAGAAAGGAAGGTAAAGAGAGAGCAGTGGAGTGAAGACGACGACGGAGGTAAATTCTGCGTGCTCGTTGATGAAGTGGGCAGTCTAACAGAATGTGGCTGACTGATAATGGAACCTGACAATTCTCACAGAGAGGAGCAGGGCGCCACTCCATGAGATATCCATGAGTAAGAGGAGTATGGCCAATGCGAAGACGGGAGAGAGAAGTCTCCCAACCTCGACACTGGTGGCAAGAAGATGGCCAGTAACCTATACTCGGTTTAATAGATTGAAGTTTATTACCGAGCATAGTAGACCAATGTTGTTGCCAACGGGTGTGAAGGTGGGTAGCTATTGCAGCAAAATAGTCCGTAAATGGAATACCTCTATATGAAACTGGTAGGTCATGTACTGCTGACCGCGCAGCAGTGTCTGCCTGTTCATTGCCCTATATGTCAACATGACCAGGGACCCAACAAAAAACAATATTTTTATGCTTGGTAAAGATGCAGCGTAGCCAAAGTTGGATACGGAGGACTAAGGGGTGAGCCTGAAGGATGCTAAATTTGAATCTGGACAATACTGGGTGAGACTCCCGTGAAAGCTGAACCATCCAGACCTACCAACTAATTACAGGATGGTGTATGGACAATTAAAGGCTCAGCTCCGCGAACTGAACAAGACACCAGAACTGTTGACTGCTTACGATGATATAATTAATGAGCAATTAAATAATAAATTCATAGAGGAGGTACCTCCAGAGCAAGCCCAGATTTATGGTCACTATTTGCCACATCACAGAGTGAAGAAGGATTCTAAGACCACTCCTCTGAGGATTGTGTTTAATTGTAGTGCCAGGAGTAACAAAAATGTGAGCCTGAAGGATGTTAAATTTGAATCTGGACAATACTTGGTGAGACTCCCATGGAAGCTGAATCATCCAGACCTACCAACTAATTACAGGATAGTGTATGGACAATTAAAGGCTCAGCTCCGCGAACTGAGCAAGACACCAGAACTGTTGACTGCTTACGATGATATAATTAATGAGCAGTTAAATAATAAATTCATAGAGGAGGTACCTCCCGAGCAAGCCCAGATTTATGGTCACTGTTTGCCACATCACGGAGTGAAGAAGGATTCTAAGACCACTCCTCTGAGGATTGTGTTTAATTGTAGTGCCAGGAGTAACAAAAATGTACCTAGTTTGAATGACTGTTTGATGACAGGTCCGTCATTGACGGAAAAACTGGGAGACATATTATTAAACTTCAGGGTTAAGAATTATGCCTTTATGGCAGACATAAGTAAAGCTTTCCTGAGAGTGGGTCTGCAAGAGGCTGACCGGGATTGCACAAGGTTCTTATGGCCCAAGAATCCTAGTGAGCCACTTAGTCCCCTGAAGACTTTTCGCTTCAGGAGTGTATTGTTTGGTGCTACCTCCAGTCCTTTTCATACTCCGGGACAACGATAAATGTACACCTTAAGCATACAGGTGGTGTACTGAGTGGAGTAATGAGTAAACAATTTTATGTGGACAATTTCCTGGGGGTGACGTCTACTGAAGAGGAACTAATGAGCATATATGAAGGGGCTAATGAAATAATGCAAGGTGCATATATGCTCCTGAGGGAATGGAACAGTAATTCGTCCAGTTTTAGACTCAAATAAATAAAGACAACCTGGAGTTGAAGTATCTAAATGTAGTAATGTGTTGGGACTGACTGGGACACAGAGAGAGACTTGTTATCGCTAAAGTCTAATAACTAAAGCATGCCCAATAAATTTAAACCCAAAGAGAGTCTTATTTGCGGAAGTTTCAAAATGCTTCGATCCACTAGGCTTAGTGTCACCACTTAAAAATAAGAGGAAAATTGTTGATACAAGAAGCAGGGAAAGCTTAAGTGTGCTTGGGATGAACCCTACCTGAGGAATTTGTTGAAAGGGGGGAAGAACTAATAGGTGAATATGAAAAATTACCAATGTTGGAGTTCCCACATAATGTGGCCAGTCAAGATGGAAAAATGTACTCAACATTTTTTTGCGATGTTTCGAAATTGGCAGATGGAGCAGTCACTTACCTTCAATGTAATAGTGCTATTTCTCTTGTTATGTCTAAGTCTTAGGTGGCTCCAGTCAAATCACGTACCTTACCTCAGTTGGAATTAACAGCCATTTATGTAGGTGTTAAATTAGCCAATTATGTAAGAAATAAATTGCGAGAGATAAATATCAGCGATACCGTAATTTGGTTTGATAATGAGGTATCCTTACAATGGATTCGTAATGGTAACAGTAAGATTGTGTATGTACAAAACAGAGTCGCTGAAATCAATCAAATGCAGGAGAAATATAACAGTTTGGGTCAGCATATGTTAACCTTTAATCATATCCCTAATGACGACAATCCGGCTCACTTCTTGTCTCGAGGCTTGACTTATGAAAAATTTGTGAGTGCTTTATCGTGGTTTAAAGGGCCAAGTTGGCTGGTGGACAAGATTAACTGGCCGGTGCAAAGGGCACATAATGCTCCTGTCAAAATTATGGTGAGCACCGCTCCAGTCAGTAGTCCCTCCTTAGCAATTGATATGAATAGGTATTCTTCCTTACCCAAGCTGATTAACGTGACAAGGTTAGTGTTTAAATTTATAAGATGAATATCTCATATAATTTTCCCCATCCTCTGAAATACTGGCTACAGAGGGTACAAGAAGAAACCTACAGGGATGAGATTAAATTAATGATGGAAGGAAAAATTGTGAAAGGCTCAATAATAGAAAAGCTGGGGCTGTATTTAGAGGATGATGTAATTAGGTGCATAGGCAGGTTACAAAATGCTGAATTGGGGGAATATGCTAAACACCCTATCTTGCTGCCCAAAACTCATCACCTGACAACTTTGGTTGTCTTTAATGCCCATAATAACGTGATGCATGGTGGGGTACAGGATACCTTAAACTGTATTCGGGAAACCTTTTGGATTCCACAAGGACGGCAAAGTGTAAAAAGGGTTATCAAGTCGTGTGTAATATGTCGTCGGGTGGATGCCAGAACCTACATGTACCCAGGTCCTCCACCATTGCCCAAGGAACGTGTGCAGTTGGTAAAACCATTTGATGTGACCGGTGTGGAGTATAGTGGGCCAATCATTTTAACAGGTACTTCAGATGGTGTTTCTTTGAAGGTGCATGTATGTCTATTACTTGAACAGCTACTAGGGCTGTTCATCTAGAAGTGGCTCAGGACTTGTCTGCAGAACATTTCATACAGCTATTCCGGAAATTTGCAGCTAGGAGATCCTGTCCAAGATTGATGATCTCAGATCATGCCACCAATTTTGTAGCGGGTGCTCAACACTTGATGGAATTAAATAAGAGTGATGATGTACAATCTTTGTTATTATTGTTATTATTATAATCAAAAAGAAGTGCTAAGCCACAAGGGCTATACAGTGCTGCAGGGTAGGGAAGGAAGCGAGGGTATTGGGCGGCAGAAGGGGGGAGGGATGATCAGTAGGTTACAGAAAACAGCGGGGCAGGGGATAGTGCGGGGGTAGAGGGTAGCAAGAAATTGAGGTAGAAAGGGCTGAAGGCATCAGAGTTTGTGAAGTAAGTCAGTTGTTGTCAAAAAGTCAATGAGAGAGTCCGGATGAAAGGTGGGTTCATCAGCGAGAAGGGAAGGTAAAGAAGAGCAGCGGAGCGAAGATGACGATGGAGGTAAATTCTGCATGCTCGTTGATAAAGTGGGCAGTCCAACGAATGTGGCTGACTGATAATGGAGTCTGACAATTCTCACAGAGAGGAGCAGGGCGCCTCTCCATGAGATATCCATGAGAAAAGTTTAATTTTGGGCCCAAATGCGAAGACGGGAAAAGGTTTTCTCCTAACGTCGCATGGTGACAAGAAGATGGCCGGGAACCTTTTACTCGGTTTAAAGATTGAATTTTGGGTTAAAACCGAGCATAGTAGACCAAAGGTTTCCAAGGGTGTAAAGGTGGGTAGCTTTTGCAGCAAAATAGTCTGAAATGGAAATACCTCTATTGAAATTTGGAAGGTCATGAAATGCTGACCCCCAGCAGGTTGCTTGTTATTTTGCCCTATATGTAAAATGCCCAAGGGCCCCAACAAAAAAAAAAATTCTTCATCCCTTGGTAAAGATGCACGTACCCAAAATTTGGGTAGGGGGACTAAGGTGAGGTAAATTTAAAATTTCTGTAAAAGCCTTTTAAAGCATAATGGGTTTGGGGACAACCAAAAATTGACGAAACAGGCATAAAAAAGCAAAAGGGATAAGTGTGCAAGAATGGCATAAAATTTCAGAAAAAGTAAAAAAACTAGCCGAAGATAGTAAATGCCCTCATACGACGCGGGCCCAGAAAAAATGCTGCGAACCCGGGCCTGTCAAAACTTAGGAGCCATCTGGAAACGCTGCAAGGGCAGGAAATAAGTGGAAGTGGTCGAAAAAGGGGAGGGGGAAAAGTGACTGTAGGCGGGTTGGGCTTTCGGAAGGGGGATAGAAGAACAGGCTCAACAGCGGGAAAAATTTCCCCAGGGGGGTAGGGAAAAGTGGATGTAAATGAGTTTGGGGGGTGGAAATTGAAGAGAAGAAAAGGGAACAAATTTTTGGGCCCGAAGAGAAAAGGGGACTGGTAAACAGGGGGGGTAACAAAAAAAGAATGTCTACTAAAAACAGGGCCCAAATTCATAAAGGGAAGGATTGGGGAGATAAAGGGAAGCGAAACTTAGTGGGCAAAGGGCAAGGGGAACATGGTGTTTCGGAAAAGGTGGGAACGTTCCGTTTCTAAAAAAAGGGCTCTAAACAGGAGAAGAGAAAAAGCACCAAGGCTTTTTATATGTAACCCCTGGTTTGTTTTGAAGGGTTTTTAAAAAGGGCTAGAGAGATTTCAGGAGAGGCCGTTTTAGATCGGGGTCCCCAAAAATTAAATTTTCCCGAAAAAAATAAAGGGTGGAAGGGTAGGGGGAAGGAGAGTTGGGACGATGGGTCCCATGAAAGATGAAAAAAGGGGTTTTTTAAAAAAGGTTTCACCGGCTGTGACAAGTTGCCTTCAGGGGAAAAAAATTTTGAGGGTTTCCAGGTTTCCCACGGTCAAAGGGTTCCCCAAAAACCCGACTGTACCCAGGGGTTCGGGGTTTAGGGGACCCAAGAGGACAAAGGTGATCAAAAGATAAAGGGCGTCAATTTGAAAGTTTTTTGGATTTTTTGGTACGGGAAAAAATTTAAAAAACCCATGTGTGGGGGGCCCTTTTGGAAAACAGGGTCGACCGCTCTGGAGAGAAACTGAAATTTAAATTTTGCCCAAGTCAGGCCGCCTCAAGGAAATACGAAGTCTAAACATAGAGTAAAGGCCCAAATATTTGATGGAAGACTAGAGCCCAAAAATCTTTTATAGAAAGGGAGAAAAGTGTTGGGGCTAGAACCTTTACCGGGGGGACACCTTCAGCTTGGTTTAATGCCCGGGGAGAGCAAAATTTATTAACCCGAACACGGAAATGCCTGCCCAGTTAAAAAGTTCTTAAGGAAGGAGGGTAGATTGCCTCGGGGGGCCTTTAAGGAGTGGGTTTGGGGCCCAAAATTTTTTAAATCCTCCAAGTTTTGCACATGCCTTCTCAAGGTCAAAAAATTTTGGCAAAAAACGAGTGGTTATTTTCAAAGGCAATTTCGAACATTTTGTAAAACCCAAATTAGAAGGGGTTTTATGGGAAAAAGGGCCCCTTTCCCAAAGCCCTATTGATGAGTGGGGGACTGTTGTGTGTCTTTTAAAATTTCCACACTAAAAGTCTATTTACCCCGGGGGTTCCATCACTTTGCAAACTGCACTGGGAAAAGTAAAGGGATTTATTGTGGGAGGCTTCTTGGCGTAATGCCTTTGGGTTTTTCGGAAAGGGAGAACAATGGCAGATTTCCACAGGGGTGGAAAACTCCTTTGTGACCAAATAAGTTAAAAAAAGGGATAAAGACGCACGGGTAACTGATGAAAATGTTGTAGGGGATACGGTTTTTGAATGTCGTCGGGCCCCAGCTGCCGGGTGAAACGGGAAGTAAGAGGTTGCCCCGTTCTTGAAAATGTAAAAGGCACATTTTTACTGGGTTTTTACCTGGAGAAGAAAAATCCCAAGGGGGCTAACTCTTGGCGAAATTTGAGGAAAAAAAACGAGGGGCAAGAAAAGAAACCCCTGAGAAATAAAGGGCCAGTGATTGCCCAATTTCCCCCTTGGAACATCTAATGGGTTTGCTATATCAACACCACAAACCCCCAGAAATGGGGCCGGTCAGGGAAATATTTTTCCACTCAGTTTTTTACTTTTTTTTCCCGACTGCACTCAAAGAGGAAAACAGAGGGAAGGGGGAGAAAAAAAATCCCCAGCAAGTGCGTTCCAGGGGTCACCCGGGTGACAACCGGGGGGGGGTGGGGGTGCATGCTTTTGCTTAAAAAACAAAAAAGTCTCTCCAGGTTTTTTGTACCGGTACCTCACCATTCAGCGCGTTTTCAAAAATTTCTGCCGAGCACAAGCAGGAGACCCCGGAAAGCCTTTCTGAGAATGCCTGCCCCAAGTTTGGGGTATAGAATGAGGAAAGTTTTTTAAAACGGAGGGGCAGAAGAGGTTTTTAAAAATTTATTTAATGGGGACGAAGAAGGAACCCCCACTAAAAACAGTTAATTTTTTGGGGGTAAAGGTTCTAAATTTTCCTGATCAAAAAATTTCCGTGTGGGATAACGAAGAGGTGGTGAATAAGAAGGGGGAAATTAAAAAATGATTGGGGGAAATACGCTGTATGTAAAACCCCCGGGGGAAAAGCAAGGTGAAAATCTAATGCCGGGAGAGGAAGAGGAGGGCTGAGAAAATCGATGCAAGAGAGGTGTTAGTCCGAGGATCAAAAAGGGGGATAGTACCTGTATTTAAAACATAGGGGATGGGTGGTAAGAAAAGCTCTTTAATGAATGCCCCGGGAAAAACACAGTGAGAACCCCCCGAGGAAAATAATTTTGGGATTAAAGCACCAAGTAACAAATTTTGGTGGGGGAAAAAAGGCGAAACAAGAAAGACAATATTCCCGGGGAAAAGATAAACCCCAAAAGGGGAGATTATAAAGAACAGAAACGTATACCACCTTGCCCTTTAAAACAGGTGCGTGTTTAAAAAAGCAAAGTAAAGAAAAAAAAAACTATGGTATGGAATACTGGGGTAGAAGAAAGGGGGTTTTATTAAAGGGCCCCATCAGGAAAAAAAATCGGAAGAATACAATAAATTATAGCCTGAAAATGGGAAAAAGGGTAAACGCAGATTTTAATTTTGGTTTCCCGTAAGCAAACACCAAACAGGGGAAAACTGGGGAGTAAAAATCTGAACTCAACCCCCATTAAACCCGGGCGTGTATATTCCCCGTAAATAGGCCCTGATTGGCAATGTTTAAAGGGTACTGAAATCCGCAGGTAAAAGGGGTTCCCATGGACTTTGAGGGGTTGAAAAATCCCGCAAAAAGGGGGGCAGCGGGAAATTTTTCAAAACAGTGAAGGAAAGGGGCGCTGTGAAGAAAGGGAATTTCGCAATGGAGGAGAGAAAAAGAGAAGGAAAAGAGGGTGGGTCAGTGTCCATTGTTTTGGTTCCCCTGCAAAAATTAAAAGAAATTTCTTTAAGTGTTTTGGAAAACAAGGGGCATTTAAAGGGAGAAAATATTTGGGGATGGTAGGGGGGGATGAGTTTAAAAATTTGGGAAATGTAATGGATTTTACCCAAAGGGGGGGGGGGGCGAAAAATGGAAGGGGCTGGAGAAGAAGGTGGAAAGGGGGCGGGAGAGCCCCCCTCACATTTTGCCGAGCTACCCCAAATGGACAAAAGAGAGGGGGGGACAGATATCTTCCACAAAGCATACCCCTTCGGCCAAACCCCCCCCGGAATCTGAAAGGTTTCTTCCAGGATACACCCGTCGCCCCAGAAAAAACCCAAAAGCCCCCCTCCCAGAAACCCAAAAAGGGATCGGGGGCATCCTAAAGGGAAACCAGATTCCACGGCAAACCACCCCCTGCCCAAAGGGCCCAAAAAAGGGAAGGGGGAAAAGGGAGGGGGGGGGAGGGGTGGAGGAAAAGAAAAAGGGGAGGAGGGGGGGATGGGGGTAGGGGAAAGGGGGGTTGGGGGGGAAAATTTTGGTTTGGGGCTAGGGAGGAGACCGGGCAGGGCTAATTCCCCAACCCAAAAAGCCTCTTCACCAAAGGGGCCCCCCTTGGAAAAAAAAAAGGGCAAATTTTTTTGGGCCCGCCCCAGGGTGTTCTGGAAATTTTTTTACTTCCCAAGGGGCCCCTTGGCAGGGAGGGTTGTTTTAAAAGAATGTTTGTACAGTGAAAAAAATGTCTTCGTAAAGGGGGAACACAGGAAAAGAATTTAAATTTTGGGGGAAATTTTGTGCAGTGTTGGTGGGGGCAGGAAACCCGGGGAAGAAATTTCCCCTTTTGTCATACATGGGGGCGGGGGGGCACTCCTGACCCCGTAGGGTCCTGACTTTCCCCACACCAAAAAATGTGGAAAGAATGTTAGAAGCGCACCTTTTTTAGAGAAATTTCCCAGGGGAAATGATGAGGTTTACAATAACGTGACCGGGTTTAGTGATTAATTTTAGGGGTTTTAAAAAAGGTAATTTCTACGGTCCGATGTTTGGCGTAAAGAATATCTTTTACACCCAATTTAACACTTTTATTGGGGTTTCCCCGAGGCCCGTTTAAAAAAAAAGAACCTTCAACCAGGTGCATTGTATTAATTTTTACTGAGCAACATTTTGAAAAATTGTGGGCCCCTGGGCAAGGTAGTTACCCTTTACCCAATGCACAAGGGGTTTTAAAATTGCAAAATTTTTGTTTATGGTAGGAAAATTTGCGACCCTTTAAAAAGATAATTCCCTTAGAAATTTAAAAGATGTTCAATCCAGTGAGATGGAAATCTAAGGGAAATGGACACAGTGATATTTAAGAAACTGACCGAGTGAAAGAAAAAAGAAAAAATGTAGTAAAACCCCCTAAAAAACAAACCTGCAACTAGAGTAGGTGGAAAAGTTTTCCTAGAAGAAGGGTTAAATTTTAAGGGCGCTAACACGACCTCCGCCCGGGGGGCATGTGGAAAAAATTTAATTTTCCCAAAACTATTGTGGGTTAATAGGGGTTTAAAAAGGGTTTATGGGGTCCCGGAAAAAGTATTTGAAAAAAGGGGCTAGAAACCCAAAAGGGAAGCCTGCACCTTGGGCCCGGGTGGGGAGGGGAGAGGTCAAGATGGGGGGATATAGCGGGGTGTTTTGAATGGGTTAAGGAAAGGGTGGGGAAAACATGGGCCCCGGAAATTGGGCATTTAAAGGTGGCCCAAGGATTAATAGGAAGTGTCGAAATGTTCCCCGGTTTAAGAGTGAGGGGGCTTTATTTCAAAAACCACTGTAATTAAAAATGGGGAAAATTTTGTGAAAAATGGTAGGACCAAATGGTGATGGTGCAACGCCATGGAGTGTGTCCAGGGGAAAACCCCAAATGTTTTTAAACATCACTCATTTAGCTAAAATCTTAAGGGGGTTTACCCCTAATTTTGCAAATAATGATGAACTTAAAACGTCTTGTGAATTTTTTAAAAGAATCTTGATAATAACCTAATTTAAAAAAATTTTTGAAAACGAAATCAGGGGGGCTTGCTTTTGAGTGAACATGTTTAGACCCCCGTGTTCCCGTTCCAGGAAAAGTAAGTTTTTTTGGGGTCACCTTCTAAAAAAAAGGGCAAACCAACGGATACCTCATCCCGCTGGAATTTAAAAACCGGGGTCAGGGGTAGCAAGCATCGAAATTAAAAATGGGGAATGGAGGGAAAAAAGGAGAATTTAAACACTCACAGTTTTAAATTTTTCCCCCCTAGTTTTAGCAGACTGAACTGGCCCCCTTTTTTATGTTTTTAATTGGATAGGTTGTTTTGGGTGATCCCGGTTTTTCCCAAAAGGGCCAACAAGAATATTGGAACGGTGGTTTTATATATAAGTTTTTTCCCTTTATGGATAAAATTTTCCCTGTGAACCTTCTCCCCCCCTTCATTCAGTTTAAAACTAAAATTTTAACCCTTTTAAAATAATCCCATTTTCATCCTTTAAATTTAATTTTGTAGCACCCTCTTGGGGGTGCTATTTCCCAAATTTTACTGGTTACGGGGTAGATTTTGGGTAACTTTTGGGGGTCGAAGGAAAAAAACCTGCAGTGAACCCGGGGGGGCTTAAATTTTCTCACATGTCTCCGGGGGGCTACGGAAACAAAAGGGTTTTCTCCCAATGAGATTTACTTGTATGCATATTAAAGTTGAGGTACATACAGGTAAAAACCCTTTTCAATTTTTCCCTAACAAAAATACTTTTATAAAATAATAAATTAATAATTTTAATTTTTATTATTTTATTATTATTAATGAAAATTTTTATTATTATTATTATTAAAATTACAAAATTTAAATGAGCTAATTTTTTGTGGGCAACCGTGAATTTGTTAAGAATTTGTTGGAAATTTTAAAGACTGGGAAAGGGCCTGGGATTTATATGGGCAGAGTATCTCACCTTAAAGGGCCCTAAAATTTTATCAAATTTGTATTGCTTGAAAAATGACAGTATTGGGTAAAGAGAAACCTTCAAACTAAAGGGGCCCAAGGGCCCTGGGTGACACTCTTCAGGTACTTGTTCTATTCTAGGCTTTGGGAAAATTGCTGCACATAACCCCACCCTTTTAAGCAGGGAAATTGCTGACATAGAATATATACCAGGACCTTTACAGCATAATAAAATTTCCCAAAAAAGCACCTGAAAAAACTGGAAAAGCTTTAAATTCCTAAACCGTACTCCCAGAACCCCGGGGGGAGAGGTACAAAGATTTTATTCATTTTTGGGAAAAACCTTGAGGGGGTAGGTTTAAGTTTACCAAAACTTGCACACGGAAAACACTTCCATGGGAAAACAAAAAAGACTCGGCAGATGAAAAGCAAAAGTCATCCCCAAAAAAAAGCACGGATGCCCCTAGGGGCGATTTAAAAAAAAAAACAAATTTAAATGTGAGGGGTCCAAGACTGTTTCAAAATGCCTCCCCCATACAACGGGGGATAACCCAAAAGACCCAAAACTTTTATTCAAGCAGGGCATGGCAGGCACTTAAATCACTAAAAAAGGGCCCCCGGGCTGGGGTTGTACAAAAGGATTGTGTTTTGGCTAACAGTAAAAAGGGCCCGGGTTTTTCGGTTGGTCCCCCCCAAAGAGGCCCCGGTCACAGACCTGCCAAGGAGGCATTAAAACCCCAGAACCCTCTCCCGGTTTAAAACCCCCGGAACGGTTTTAAAAAAGGCGGGGGGACCGCGGGATGATAAATTGCGTCCCCGAACTAAATTTATGCCCGCGTGTTTTTGTTAAAATTTTCCACAAAATTTTTTATTTTTGATGGGTTCCTTTAGAAAAAGATTTTCTACCAATTTTTGGGAAAAAAAACGAATAAAAAAGTAATTTTTTTTCATTTTGGGCTTTTTGTGTGGAAAAGAAGTTTAAAACTACAATAATGTACTTTATTTCCCAAGGGGGGACTTTTCTCAAAATTAAATTGTGTTGGGCTCTGGGTTTTATAGTACCCAAAAAAAATTTGGGAATGCAAAAATTTAAATAAATCCCATCTTTTTTCTCAGGGTTTTTAAAAAAAGGTTGGTTAAAAGAAACCCAACTTTATTTACAAACTACGAGCTGTTTCCCCACATCAGCTCATTTTTAAAGGGATTTTTTAATTTTTAGGAGCAGGGAAACATTAAAAAATTTAAGCTCAAATTTTATCATTTTGAATTTTTTTTTCTTTTTATCAACATTTCCGTATGAAACAAGTTGCAGGGCTCGAATCATTCCGGAATAAATGATCTCGGGTTTTAAAAGGGTGGTTTTTTGGAGATGGTACAGAGTAAAAAAGCTGTAAAGCCACTTCTTGCTGTCCTTCCGGGGTAAAATCCCCCTGTGGTTCTTGGACAAAAATTTTCCCTTTTTTCATTAAACAGTAAGGCCCCCCCATCCCCTTTTTTTAGAAGGCTCTGCTGGGAAAAACCCGATCTATCCAGGTGGGTTTCCCGGCAAGAAAAGAGCCATCTTGCTTTTTGTTCTTGGTTTTGTCAAGAAGTTTCAGGTTTAGATTGGGGGGGGGGGGGGGGGGGGGATTTTAAACCAAGAAAGTGGAGCAATTTTTAAGGGGGGGGCGGGGTTTAAAGGCCCCCATTTTTTTTTGGGCCAAATTTTAATGAAATTTTGGAAAAGTGGATTAAACGCAAAAAAAAAACACAGACTGTTTTAAAATTTATTCGTTAAACTTTTTAAGTTGGCAAAAATAAAATAAGGGCCCCAAAATTTCAAGGAGTCCGGAAAAACTTTTCCCCCCTTTAATTTTTTCCCCTTTCTTAAGGTCAATTGGGTCCCCCGTTAACCCCAGATGACAAGAAAGGCTAGATTATTTTGATCCAGACCCTTTCAGGGGTAAAGTCAGAGATTCCTAAAAAAGATGTTGAAGTTTGTTTTATTTTTTTTTTTTTGGGAAAAAAATCATTAAAAAAAAGCTGTAAACAAAAACACAAATCCTCCCTGGGTTTTTGTAGAAAACCCTCATTTTCCCCAACACCGTGTGCAAAAGCCCCGACAATTTCCCAAAAATACTTATCGCAGAATATGGGTCCAAATGTCAATAACTTATTATGATTTTTGTGGGGGTGTGTTTTTTGGGGTGAAACTCCACAGAAGTTGGGCCGTGCCAATTCTCAGTGTGCCACCCACCCCCCTTCCTTCTTTTTAGGCCCCCCCAGGTTAAAAAGGGACACAATCACGGGGTCCCCACACTTAGCCAGCACAGTAGTTTTCCCTGTAGGGGGTATTTAGAAAAAAAATAATAATAAAAATTTGTAAATTTTTGGGGGAAAAAAAAAAACGTAATTGCCAACAAAGTATTTTGCTGAAACCAAAAAAAAAAAAATAAAAATTTTTTGAAAAAAAAATTTAGGGAAAAATGATAGAAAAAAGTGATTTTTCAAAAAAATGTTTTCCAGAATTTTTCACATTTTTTCAGTAAGAAAACATTTTTTTCCATAATTTTTTTTAAAAATTAAAATAACCCTCAAATGAAAAAAAGGGTGGTGCCCTTTTACAGAATCTTTCAACCTCTTTCTGTGAGCAGATGTTAAATCGTTGGGGGGGAGTAACTTCCTGGCTGCCCCTTTTTTACAAGATTTACCCAAAATGGTTCTTCATGGTCCCGTTTTTTAGTCCCAAAATTTTTTTTCCCCAGGTACCAACACTCTCCCCTTCATTCTTACCACCGCTCCAGAAATTTCCATCATGGGGTTTTGAACCATCATTTTTTGTTTTCTCAAAGGGCCAAAAAGTTCCTACCAACGTTTTTCCCCCGGCTAATATTTCTGTAAAACTGGTGAAATTTAGTAACTTTAGAGCACCTGGCATTCCTCTTTGGAAAAAATAAAAGTAAGGGTTTTTAATCATTTGGGATATGCAAGGGGTTCTGGATGAGACATTTCCCCTAACAATGGGCCAAACACAATTCCCAAATGGAACCCCTGGCACCAATTTGGGTTTTCTTGTTGACATCCTAAATTTGGGGCATACACTTTGAGATCTACCTTGAAGGGAATTTACTGAGGGGCAGGTAGGTGTTAAAAGTTTTTTCCAAGAGTCCCCGGTGTGCTTAGTGGAAAATTTAAAAAAGATTTAGCAGCAAAAGGGAAACCTTTTTTGAAAACCCTAGACTTTCCCCAAGAATGAGTTTGGGAGTAGAGAACCAAAGACTTTGAATTGGAACCCCCAGGGGGAAATGGCCAGTCCGATCTTATTCAAATTTTTCTTTAAAAAAATGCCTTTTACTTTAATTTCAATGCCCCCAGCCAGCCCCATCAATTTTATGATTAACTTTGCTGATGGGGATAAGATTTCCCCAAACCCCTGGATTCCCCAACACTCAAAAAATCCTTAACCATGTATGGCCCGTGTGGACCTGATTTAAATTATCTCTCCCTGAAACAAAGATACTCAAAGCCGCCTCCTTGACAAAGGGCATTTTACCAGAATCCATTTGCGTATGGTCCCGCAGAATAGTAACCAGTACAGGTATCAGCCTTGGGGCCCCCTTTACTGTCCGGCAAAAAAGAACTTTGCCGCAATAAAAGAAAGACTGACAGCACTTATGTGAAAATTTGGGGTCTGGACGCCCTCCATGTGAGTTGTCTACCCCGGCAAGCTTGTTGAAAACCCAGCCCTGAGGTCGGTACCCTCAGCCTCACAAGGGCTTATAACAGATTTTTATAAAAAACTGATGTTGCAAGAAACTCGCCTGCATGCCGTATGAAACTAAATTTCTTGGGGTTGGGGAATCTTCGGGCTTCAACCCCCTAACTTTGCCCCCCCCCGAATTCCTCTCAGAAACCACATGCAACAGGGCTTTAAATTTCCGAAATTCATCGATATTTTGCCTCCTGCACCTCAAAATTCCCATTTCCAAGGGGGGGGTGAACCCCCAGACAACATCAAGGGTGATCTTTTCTTCTAGGTGCAAGAAAACACGGTATTTACTGGCATGAACTCCGGCTGCACAAAGCCCAAGCACGACTCACTCGCAATTTTCCCCCGACACTGGCCAGGATCCTAAAAAAAAGGAGGTTCATCTACGTATGGGCCGAAGAGGGGTCATCTACGGTATATCAGGGCCTCCCAGGTTTTTCCCAAGTCAATTGTGAAACACTGGGGGGGGCCGCCCCTGATCAACACTTTTCAGATGGTGTCTATTTTAGAAGAAAGGGACTGTCCCCCCCCCCTAAAACCCGGCCCCAGTACAAACTTGGGTCCCAGTTCTCAGGGGCAAACATAACCAGTGTTTGCCTACATTATTGGCCTATTATCCCTACATTAAGGCCTAGGCTACATTTTTTATCCCAGTTGCCTCAATTCCTAAAAATTGTGTATAACAGTAAAACTATTTTTCTTCTTCCCTAAAAGGTAAATCTATCAATTAAAAAGAAACCTTCCAACCCTCCCCAACCCGGTGTGGTGTGTGTGTGTTTTGGTTGGGGTGAAAGGGGCCCAAACCCAACCCGCTGTTTTATCCTGCATTTTGGAATTTTTTGTGCTGTATTTTCCCCTGTGAACTTTGGACCAAAAAATTTTCCCAAAAACTTAAGACTGACGGTTTTCACCCCGGGTAGGGTGAAAAATTTTAAAAATTTTGGAAAATTGGGCATTAGCTTAATCAGTCTTTTGGTTGAAAAATCAGCACCTTTTATTTGCTCTTGTATGAGACGGAACTTGGGGGGGCCCCGGAAAACTGCCGAACAAAGAAATGGGATATCCTAGGATCCTTCGACCCCCAAAATAAATTGTGGAAAAAAACTAAATACTTCGGCAAGCCTTCAAACCCCTTGCACAGAACGGTCCAAACTTTCCTCACGTTTGTGAACACTCCTCCAGAGGGATAAAAAACCCAAATTGAACTGATTGTTCTGTTATAAAAATTTAAAACGTTAAATAGATATTGATCTGGGGGAAAGTTTTTGTCAAGGAAATTTTGTAGAAAATAATGAATTTTCTAAAAAAATTAAGTGTATTTTTTTTGTAAGTGTAAAATTGTTTTTTAATAAAATTTATGTTTAAAAAAAGGGAAATTCGGGCCTGCACAAAAAGACTCGCCATGTTTGAACATAACACAAAACGTTTAGTGAAAAATGGGAAAGTTTTTTTTCGTGCTCTAAGGTTATATTGGGTTTAAAAACCCTCTAAAATAGAAGCCAAAATTGTTAGAGTGCTTCCCGCATAACTTGAGATATGGGCGACGGACAAGACCTCCAGGAACCTCAGTAACATCTAAATTGTGTTTTAATTCGGCCGTATTATCACATAAATTTAGTTGAAGGGTTTTTTTTTTTTTTGAGTATGATACCAAATCTCCAGTCAAATTTGGTGAGTGAATTAAGATATATTCCCTTCTGTTATGTAAATTTTTTATATATAAATCATTTATTTTTTTAAAATAACAGCCCCCATTTTTAAAAATTTTCCCCAGAATTCCTTTGTATGTACATTTCTTTTGTAATTAGGGGTCTAGAGCAACTTGTGGACAAGGCAGTTGTAGGTTCAAAGGGGGGGAAAATTTTTTGTGACAAAGTCCCCCAAATTCCACTTGTTATGTAATTTTTGAAATAAAAATTTATCTTTTTTTATCTTTAGGTATGTCATTAGATTTTACATCCTTTATTTTAAAATTTTCCACATTTAATTGCCATTGGCCCTTTGAACCGGGGGTAATTAGTTAATTACTTAATAATATATGGAAATGACAAAAGGGAGGGAATGTTAATTTCAAAAATTTTACTTAATGTGTATGGATTAAAATTATTACAATATTAATTTGGATAACCAAGGGGGCTAAAGACTATATTAATTTTATGTTTTAAAATTTTTGCTTGCCAAAATTTCTGGCAAGGATTTATATTTTTTGTATAAAAATAATTTTGATAACCCAAGTCTACTAAGGTTTGCTTTAATGTACATTTAAAATTTATATTAAAATTTTCTTACATGAATTTGCAAGCTCAAGTAGCTGGGATTTTTTAAAAGGGAAAAGTTGTACAGTGTTGAATTGAAATCAGTGTTTTTAAATTTAAGTTGAATTTAATACATTGCATCTGGCTGAAATGAGGAAAAAATAAGAAACAAACAAAAGGAATATAAGCAAAGAAACATCACTACGGCTAGAAAAGGTCTTTAAACCAAACAAAATAGTGCTTTGGAAAAATTTGAATAAAGAAACTGGAATATTAAAAATTTTAATATTGAATTTAGATGTTTTTGGAATAGATCCCTTTCAAACAAATTATATTACAACAAATATAAAAGGGATTTTTTTAAACTGTGAATAAGAAGTAATCTTAGTTAACATATTATAATTAGAAAAAAGATTCTTTCTTGTAAAAGTCAGGCCTTGAATAAATTAAAATGTGTGAACCAGGCAGTTAATCAGTCTCCCCAAAAAAAATGTTTTTTCCCAAAACCCCCAGAATTTTGTTTACCTGTTTTTAAAATCCAGAGAAAATTGGAAGATTTTTTGGCCCAAATTTTTTTAAAGCAGTTGTGCATGTGGGAGTGATCTACCTTGTAACAAATTTTTTTACTAAAAGGGGACAGAAAGAAGATGCTCAAAACCATACAAGCCTTTTTAAGTAAGCTTTACAAGGAAGCATTTGACTTTGAAGGCACTAGGTAAAATAGAAAAAGTAGGTTGGTAGTGAATATCATTTTTTAAATTTAAAAAATCTCCAATCACACTTAAAAAGGGTTTTACACAGTTTTTTAAACTGGAGAGACCCCAAAAATTTAAGTAAAAAAATAAAAGAAGAATCAACTGGTTTTTTGAGTGCCATGGTACAGAAAAAATTAAACTATAAAACACTTGAAGACTCTCGAACAAATCCCAAGGGTTTTTTTTGGGCTGAAGCAAATAAGACTAGGTCTAAAGAAAATTGTCAGTTCAGACCAGAAACTCATTTTAAAGAGAACACATAATAAACTGAGGACTGTCAAGTTTCACAAAAGGGGGAAAAAATTTTCCCAAGTAAAAATCAAAATTTTTTTCCTTTAAAAAAAAGTTGCTAGGCACATATCGATAGAGGAATTAAAAAAATGATTCTCCCCAAGGAAAAAAAAAAAGTGCCCTCCAAGAGTAGCCCCAGTTTAAAAAAAACCAGTCAAAGAAAGAGAATTTCTTTTTTGCAAGGGTCTCATTTTTTTAAAAATTGCAGTGCATACAATTTATGGAAGATAAGGTTTTAAAAATTGAAAGAACTTGAAATTATCAGGTTTTAGGGAAAACAATGTAAAGGGTTTTCATCCAAATTTAAAAAACTTTACAAGTCACAAAGGAAGACACCATATAGTCTGTTAAGGGTCTATATGAAAAGTTTTTAAAATAAATGTTGCAAACCCGAACAACATAGCTAAAAGTAAATATTGCTGCTAATGTTTAAAAGAAGGTTTTTTCTGAAGTAACCTTACCTTGTTTTCAGGGAAAAATTGATATAAAAAGGGAAATAAAAAAGTAAATGCATTTTTGGACAGGGATCCCCGGTACTTCATAAAAAAGTAAAGTCTTGATGGTAAAAAAGTACAGATTGGGGGTCTCACAAAATTTAAAAAAATCTGGTTTTTCCGGGTAAAAGGGCTCAATTTTATGACATGTTTATGAACGTCAGGGTTTGGGGAAAAAGAAAAATGTGTTTTTAAAGCAGAATTTTAATAGACTTTCCAGGGAAAAAATTTTATTGTAGGGGTTGTAAGCTACAGAAGACTCTCACATAAGTAAATTTAGCACCTTCTGGTGAAGGGGAAATTTTTGAGGCCTAATAAATTTTTTTTGATAGGGAGTGACTTTTGCTTCCTTTGTAAAGAAATGTGGTATCACCCTTTTGGAAGGAAGAAGGGAAAGGGGGGAAGGAAGGGGGAAGGGGGTAAGGAAGAAAGGGAAAGGGAAAGGGAAAGGGAAGAAATAAGGAATAAGGGAAGGGCGGAAGGATGAAGACAGAAGGAAGGAAGAAAGGGGGAAGGGAAGGAAGGACGAAAGGAAGAACAGAAGAAGGGAAAGGAAAGGAAGGAAAGGGGAAAAAAGGGAAGGAAAAGGACGGAAGGAAGGGCGGGAAGGGAAAGGGGGGAAGGAAGGAAAGAAAACGGGGGAAGGAATGAAGGGAAACAAGGGAAAGGGAAAAACAAAGGCGGAAGGATGTAAGGAAGGACAAAAGGAAAGGGAAAGAGCGAGGAAGGAAAAACGGGGAAAAAGGGGGGAGGAAGGAAGGAAAGGGAAAGGGAAGGGGGAGGGAAGGAAGAAGGCTGAAAAAGACGGGGAAAAAAAGAAAGGGGAAAGGAAGGACGGGAAGGAAGGGAAAGGGCGGGAAAGGAAATAGGGGCGGAAGGAAACGGAAAGGGGAAAGGGGGGGAAGGAAGGGGAAAGGGAAGGGGGGGCGGAAGAAAGGACGGAAGAAGGAAGGATGGGGGAAAGGGGGAAGGAAGGGAAAGGAAGGGAAAATGAAGAAGGAAGGACCCGAAAAAGGCTGAAGGAAGGATGGAAGGGAAGGGGGGAATGAAGGAAAGGAAAGGAAAGAAGGGTGGGAAAAAAGGGGCGGAAAGAAGGGAAGGGAAAGGAAAGGGTGGAAAAGGACTGAAAAAAGGAAAGGACAGAAAGACAGAAAAAGGAAGGGAGGGAAGGAAGGGAAAGGGAAAAACGGAAGGTAAAAAGGGAAAGGAAGATCGGGAAAAAAAGGGGGAAGGGTGGAGGGAAGGATGGACGGAAGGGTACATATGAAATGAGGGAGAAAGGAAGGATGGGCGGAAGTAAGGAAGGAAGGGAAAGGAAAAAAGAAGGAAGGAAAAATGAAAGAAGGAAGGACGGAAAAAAGAAAGGGTGGATGGAAGGAAAAGGAAGGGGGAAGGAAGAAAGGAACGAAGAAAGGGGAAGGAGGGGCGGAAAATAAGGACGGGGGAAAAAATGAGGGAAGGGGAAAAGGGGAGGAGGAGATTAAGGATAAAAGGAAGGAAGGAAGGAAAAAAGGGAAAGGGAAAGGGAAAGGGAAAGGGAAAAAAGGGAAAAAAGGAAAGACGGAAGAAGGACAAAGGGAAGGGTGGAAGGAAGGGAAAGGGAAAGGGAAGGAGGGAAAAGGGAAGGAATATTTTAAGTCCCCTTATATTTTACAAGTGACCATTTTTACAAGTTCATATATTGAAAAGACATCAAAATTTTACAATGACATCAATTGTACAATGACATCTATTGTACAAGTGAAACTATTGGTGCAAGTGACATCAATTGACAATGACTCTATTGTCAAGTGAATCAATTGTGCAAGTGACATCAAATTTTCAAGTGACATATATTTGCAAGTGACTCAAAAAGTCAAGGACATCATATTTTACAAGTGGCTCATATTGTGCAAGGACATAATTGTGCAAGTGACACAAATTGACAAATGAACATATTTTCAATGCATTTAGTAAAGTACATCATATTGATCAAGTGTCTCATATTTACAAGTGAAATTTTTTTTATTGTTTACTTAATTTTTTACATAAGAATTTTGAACTCATAACTTTTTTTACTTCTGCCCCAGTACGTAAACCTGTGTGCCCACAACACTGTGTAACACCCGTGGCCCCAACACTGTGTAACACCGGTGCCCAAACACTGTGTAAAAACCCGTTTCCCACAACGTGTAACACCTTTGCCAACAACACTGTTAACACCTGTGTGCCCAAACATGTTAAAAACATGTGTCCCACAACACTGGGTTTAAAACCGTGGTGCCCCAATGTGAACACCTGTGTGCCCCCAACACTGTGTAACACCTTTTTGCCCACAACACTGTGTAACACCTGTGTCCTTTAACAGTGTAAACCCCTTGGGGCCCCAAAACGGTTTT
>NC_069444.1:6866800-6890174 GCF_026875155.1 Cherax quadricarinatus
GGGGCCCAAGGTTATGTTGAAGTCTCGCTAGAGAAGGTGGTGCTTATCTTTTGTCTGTTTGTTATTAGTGCTTTAATTTCTCACTGAAATTTGGGATGTTTGTGTGAGGTATCCAAACCGGTAAAATTACAAAAAAAATGTATTCCCCATATTCATCACTAAAGCAAGTGGTGCTAAGACAAGAAAATTTGGGTTTTAGAGTAATAGATTGCAATACCACCCCCAACTTGGGTTTGTTCTGCAGTTGTGAATTGCTGTGTATCCTGGTAGAGGGTAGATATCTATTGTGTCCTGCTTAAGCCAGGTCTCAGTAAGAATAATGCAGGAGAAGGGTGTCTTTAGTGATTCAAGGAGTGCTAGGAGGTCATCATAGTGTTTGCTTAAGGACCTGATGTTGTAGTTAAGTACTGATAGACTTTTAGCATTGTTTAGGATAGTGGTGGCTTGTGATGCTGTGTAATAAAGGCAGTTACTTTCCAATAGGTTTTGATTGGGTGTCAGATTATGGAGGTTTAGATCAGGGTCAACGTGATCAATCATCTTCTAGGTTTAAAATTATGGTTATTTATATCCTGAGTTGTGTGTTTGAGTTCTACGTACTGATATCTGTAGTGGTTGGAAAGTTTGGACAAGTATATAGCTAGAGTATTTTGGTCATGTAGGGTATAGTCACTACTACACATAATGAAGTTGATGTTGTCTGTGTGTTGTGCTGGAATGAACTAAAGTACAACTAGGTATAAACTAGTAATATAAAAATACAAATTAAAAATAGAACAAGACTCTCACTTGTAATTGCACTAAGGTCTAATAATGACTTTTGTGGAGTCTATGTTTTGAGCTAGAATGAGCTAAAGTACAATAGGTTTAATCTAATAATATAAAAATACAAATTAAAAATAGCACTAGTCTCTCACTAGTAATTGCACTATGGTCTAATATAGTGAATTTGGTATTGACTATGTCTTGAGGTAGAATGAGCTATGGTACAACTGAATTTAATCTAATAATATAAAAATACAAATTAAAAGTAGCACCAGTCTCTCACTAGTAATTGCACTATGGTCTAATATAGTGAATTTGGTATTGACTATGTATTGAGCTAGAAAGAGCTATAGTACAACATATTTAGTCTAATAGTAATAAAAATACAAATTACAAATAGCACCAGTCTCTCACTAGTAATTGCACTATGGTCTAGTATAGTGAATTTGGTATTGACTATGTATTGAGCTAGAATGAGCTAGAGTAAAACTGTGATTAACTCAATAATATAATAAAGGAACAAGACTCTCAATTGTAATTGCACTAAGGTCTTATATAAGTTGTTTACAAGAATTAGAGTATAATTAGATTTAAATTGACAGGATAAAATACACAAATTAAGGTAGCAAAATAATAATAAAAAAAATGATAAAAATAAAAATGGCAATGACTTGGTTATAATATGCTAGTAAGATGGTAGACAGGATATATAAAAGTTGTAGTTGAAAATACTAGTTTAAAAAAGTATGGAATAAAAATGGTCAATAAAAGAAGTTTACAATAAGTTTGATCAATATAGTTTAAAGTAAAATTGGGCAATAATAGGGATTTAGAATAAAATTGGCAATTGGAGTATTTTTATAAAGTGAGGTAGAATTATTGAAGACAAATTATGGTTAGTTTATAAAAAAAAAGATGGAACATGATGGGGTAAGTTGTAAAAAAGGAGATAGATTCTTAGTTTTTTTAAATTTAAAATTAAGACTATAGGTAAAATGGCGTTAGTACAACAATGACAATTAAAAGTATTGGGATTAAAATTTTAGGGGGGCACAAATTTATGAAATTTAAAACCTAACGGGGACTATGGGTATTATCTACTTTACTCTGATTCTGTTAGTCCGGGCCCCCACTTAGGGAATTTTTTAAAGGTCAGTTTGTGGGGGATAAGTATCTTTTCCAGTGGGCTTTTTCCTAACTGCTTTTTTTTCCATCCCTCACAAACACTGGTGGATTTTTTGGGCATAGCGCTTTGAACCATTGTTTCATGTAAAAGGGGAAGGGACCACATAGCTAGTTAAGGGCAGATCTAAAATTTTAATGAGGAACAATAGTACTGATGGATAAAAACCCAGACCAACAGTAGCCAACTAAGATTGCAGCAATGTCGGAATGATGGCCTAGCTGAGGTAGCTTTTCCTTGTTGGTGGTATTAATGATAAATGACATAAATCCAAAACTGTAACAGCATTACTGGATCAGGGATCACAACGTACCTTCATAAAACGTAATTGCCTTAAGGGGATGAAGGTACAAAGGGGAGATCCTGTTTATACTCAAGTTATCTGGCTTTCTCTCGAATAAGAAGGCCCAGTCATACGACACAGTTTATGTAACTGTCAGGCTGGCAAGGGAGAGAAAACGTATTAATGCTGAATTTTTGGATAGGCTTCCCAGAGAAAATATCAATAGGGTTTGGTAACGCTACTGAAAGGCTTTCAAGTAGGTAAATTTTGCACCTTCTGGGGGTAATTAATGATTCTGTGGGGCCAATAGATATTTTGAAAGGTAGTGACTATTATGCCACCTTTGTAAAGGGTTATGACAAAGAAATGCGGAGTCACCTTCTAAGGACCGCAGGGGGTCATGTGATGTATGGCGGGCTTCCTCGTACTGATAAAGAATGACGGGAGGAAGCCAAAAAATACGGGTTACGGGGGTGTCTTACTCATGAAATATCCCCCCGGGTATAAATATTCTTCAACAGAGGATGAAGTTGAACCTGTGCATAAATTATGGGAATTGGACAGCATAGGGATCAATGTAAATGAAGGAAAGTCCAGATGATTCCTTTATGCAAGAACAATACTGAAGGATGTTATTATTATTATTAATAATCAAAAAGAAGTGCTAAGCCACAAGGCCTATACAGTGCTGCAGGGTAGGGAAGGAAGCAAGGGTATTGGGTGGCAGAAGGGGGAAGGGATGATCAGTAGGTTACAGAAAACAGCGGGGCAGGGGATAGTGCGGGGTAGAGGGTAGCAAGAGTTTGAGGTAGAAAGGGCTAAAAAGTATCAGAGTTTGTGAAGTAAATCAGTTTTTGTCAAAAGTCAATGAGAGAGTCCGGAAGAAAGGTGGCCCATCAGCGAGAAAGGAAGGTAAAGGAAGCAAGTGGAGTTGAAGACGACGCAGAGGTAAATTCTGCGTGCTCGTTAAATGAATTGGCAGTTCTAACAGAATTGGCTGACTGATAATGGAACCTGGCAATTCTACAGAGAGGAGCAGGGCGCCACTCCATGAGATATCATGAGTAAGAGATATGGCCAATGCGAAGACGGGAGAGAGAAGTCTCCCAACCTCGACACTGGTGGCAAGAAGATGGCCAGTAACTATACTCGGTTTAATAGATGAAGTTTATTACCGAGATAGTAACCCAAATGTTGTTGCCAACGGTGTGAAGGTGGGTAGCTATTGCAGCAAAATAGTCCGTAAATGGAATACCTGCTTATATAACTGTAGGTTCATGTACTGCTGACCCGCGCAGCATGTCTGCCTTTATTGCCCTATATGTCAACATGACCAGGGCCCAACAAAAAACAATATTTTTATGCTTGGTAAAGATGCAGCGTAGCCAAAGTGGGATACGGAGGACAAGGGGTGAGCCTGAAGGATGCTAAATTTGAATCTGGACAATACTTGGTGAGACTCCCGTGAAAGCTGAACCATCCAGACCTACCAACTAATTACAGGATGGTGTATGGACAATTAAAGGCTCAGCTCCGCGAACTGAACAAGACACCAGAACTGTTGACTGCTTACGATGATATAATTAATGAGCAGTTAAATAATAAATTCATAGAGGAGGTACCTCCAGAGCAAGCCCAGATTTATGGTCACTATTTGCCACATCACAGAGTGAAGAAGGATTCTAAGACCACTCCTCTGAGGATTGTGTTTAATTGTAGTGCCAGGAGTAACAAAAATGTGAGCCTGAAGGATGTTAAATTTGAATCTGGACAATACTTGGTGAGACTCCCATGGAAGCTGAATCATCCAGACCTACCAACTAATTACAGGATAGTGTATGGACAATTAAAGGCTCAGCTCCGCGAACTGAGCAAGACACCAGAACTGTTGACTGCTTACGATGATATAATTAATGAGCAGTTAAATAATAAATTCATAGAGGAGGTACCTCCCGAGCAAGCCCAGATTTATGGTCACTTTTTTGCCACATCACGGAGTGAAGAAGGATTCTAAGACCACTCCTCTGAGGATTGTGTTTAATTGTAGTGCCAGGAGTAACAAAAATGTACCTAGTTTGAATGACTGTTTGATGACAGGTCCGTCATTGACGGAAAAACTGGGAGACATATTATTAAACTTCAGGGTTAAGAATTATGCCTTTATGGCAGACATAAGTAAAGCTTTCCTGAGAGTGGGTCTGCAAGAGGCTGACCGGGATTGCACAAGGTTCTTATGGCCCAAGAATCCTAGTGAGCCACTTAGTCCCCTGAAGACTTTTCGCTTCAGGAGTGTATTGTTTGGTGCTACCTCCAGTCCGTTCATACTCCAGACAACGATAAATGTACACCTTAAGCATACAGGTGGTGTACTGAGTGGAGTAATGAGTAAACAATTTTATGTGGACAATTTCCTGGGGGTGACGTCTACTGAAGAGGAACTAATGAGCATATATGAAGGGGCTAATGAAATAATGCAAGGTGCATATATGCTCCTGAGGGAATGGAACAGTAATTCGTCCAGTTTTAGACTCAAATAAATAAAGACAACCCTGGAGTTGAAGTATCTAAATGTAGTAATGTGTTGGGACTGATGGGACACAGAGAGAGACTTGTTATCGCTAAAGTCTAATAACTAAAGCATGCCCAATAAATTAACCAAGAGAGTCTTATTTGCGGAAGTTTCAAAATGCTTCGATCCACTAGGCTTAGTGTCACCACTTACAATAAGAGGAAAATTGTTGATACAAGAAGCATGGAAGCTTAAGTGTGCTTGGGATGAAACCCTACCTGAGGAATTTGTTGAAAGGTGGGAAGAACTAATAGGTGAATATGAAAAATTACCAATGTTGGAGTTCCCACATAATGTGGCCAGTCAAGATGGAAAAAATGTACTCAACATTTTTTGCGATGTTTCGAAATTGGCAGATGGAGCAGTCACTTACCTTCAATGTAATAGTGCTATTTCTCTTGTTATGTCTAAGTCTTAGGTGGCTCCAGTCAAATCACGTACCTTACCTCAGTTGGAATTAACAGCCATTTATGTAGGTGTTAAATTAGCCAATTATGTAAGAAATAAATTGCGAGAGATAAATATCAGCGATACCGTAATTTGGTTTGATAATGAGGTATCCTTACAATGGATTCGTAATGGGAACAGTAAGATTGTGTATGTACAAAACAGAGTCGCTGAAATCAATCAAATGCAGGAGAAATATAACAGTTTGGGTCAGCATATGTTAACCTTTAATCATATCCCTAATGACGACAATCCGGCTCACTTCTTGTCTCGAGGCTTGGGCTTATGAAAAATTTGTGAGTGCTTTATCGTGGTTTAAAGGGCCCAAATTGGCTGGTGGACAAGATTAACTGGCCGGTGCAAAGGGCACATAATGCTCCTGTCAAAATTATGGTGAGCACCGCTCCAGTCAGTAGTCCCTCCTTAGCATTGATATGAATAGGTATTCTCCTACCCAAGCTGATTAACGTGACAAGGTTAGTGTTTAAATTTATAAGATGAATATCTCATATAATTTTCCCCATCCTCTGAAATACTGGCTACAGAGGGTACAAGAAGAAACCTACAGGATGAGATTAAATTAATGATGGAAGGAAAAATTGTGAAAGGCTCAATAATAGAAAAGCTGGGGCTGTATTTAGAGGATGATGTAATTAGGTGCATAGGCAGGTTACAAAATGCTGAATTGGGGGGAAAATGCTAAACACCCTATCTTGCTGCCCAAAACTCATCACCTGACAACTTTGGTTGTCTTTAATGCCCATAATAAAAGTGATGCATGGTGGGGTACAGGATACCTTAAACTGTATTCGGGAAACCTTTTGGATTCCACAGGACGGCAAAGTGTAAAAAGGGTTATCAAGTCGTGTGTAATATGTCGTCGGGTGGATGCCAGAACCTACATGTACCCAGGTCCTCCACCATTGCCCAAGGAACGTGTGCAGTTGGTAAAACCATTTGATGTGACCGGTGTGGAGTATAGTGGGCCAATCATTTTAACAGGTACTTCAGATGGTGTTTCTTTGAAGGTGCATGTAGTCTATTACTTGACAGCTTACTAGGGCTGTTCATCTAGAAGTGGCTCAGGACTTGTCTGCAGAACATTTCATACAGCTATTCGGAAATTTGCAGCTAGGAGATCCTGTCCAAGATGATGATCTCAGATCATGCCACCAATTTTTGTAGCGGGTGCTCAACACTTGATGGAATTAAATAAGAGTGATGATGTACAATCTTTGTTATTATTGTTATTATTATAATCAAAAAGAAGTGCTAAGCCACAAGGGCTATACAGTGCTGCAGGGTAGGGAAGGAAGCGAGGGTATTGGGCGGCAGAAGGGGGGAGGGATGATCAGTAGGTTACAGAAAAACAGCGGGGCAGGGATAGTGCGGGGGTAGAGGGTAGCAAAAATTGAGGAGAAAGGGCTGAAGGCATCAGAGTTTGTGAAGAGTCAGTTGTTGTCAAAAAGTCAATGAGAGAGTCCGGATGAAAGGTGGGTTCATCAGCGAGAAGGGAAGGTAAAGAGAGAGCAGCGGAGCGAAGATGACGATGGAGGTAAATTCTGCATGCTCGTTGATAAAGTGGGCAGTCCAACAGAATGTGGCTGACTGATAATGGAGTCTGACAATTCTCACAGAGAGGAGCAGGGCGCCTCTCCATGAGATATCCATGAGTAAGATAAGTATGGCCAATGCGAAGACGGGAGAGAGTAGTCTCCTAACGTCGACACTGGTGACAAGAAGATGGCCAGTAACCTATACTCGGTTTAATAGATTGAAGTTTGTTACCGAGCATAGTAGACCAAAGTTGTTTCCAACGGGTGTGAAGGTGGGTAGCTATTGCAGCAAAATAGTCTGTAAATGGAATACCTCTATATGAAACTGGTAGGTCATGTACTGCTGACCGCGCAGCAGTGTCTGCTTGTTCATTGCCCTATATGTCAACATGACCAGGGACCCAACAAAAAACAATATCTTCATGCTTGGTAAAGATGCAGCGTAGCCAAAGTTGGATATGGAGGACTAAGGTGAGGTGAATCAAATTTCTGTATAGCCTGTAAAGCACTAATGGAGTTTGAGACAACCACAAATGACGACACAGGCATAGATGCAATACGGATAAGTGCTGCAAGAATGGCATACAATTCAGCAGTAAAAATACTAGCCGAAGATAGTAAATGCCCTCATACGACGCTGTCCAGAAACACTGCTGCGAATCCGGCGCTGTCAGAAGACTTAGAGCCATCTGTGTACGCTGCAATGGCATGAGAATGAGAGTGGAAGTGGTCAAGAAAAAGTGAGTGGGAAGTGACTGTAGGCAGTTGGGCTTTCGAGCAAGGGAGATAGAATGAACAGGCTCGAACAGCTGGAACTTCCCAGGGGGGTAGGGAAAAGTGAGATGCTACATGAGCAATAGAAAGGTGGTAATTGAAGAGAAGACAAAAAAGAATGTAGGCGAAGAGAAAAGGGACTGAGTAAACAGGGGTGGTGAACAAATAAAGAATGTCTACTAATATCAGTGACCATTCTATAAATGGAAGGATTGCGGAGATCATGGAGCGTACATAGTAGCAAAGGCAATGGGCATCTTGGTGATCGGATAAGGATGAACGTTCGCTTCTGCATAGAGGCTCTCAACAGGGAGAAGAGCAAAAAGCACCAAGGCATATATGTAATCCTTGGTGATGAATGGGGTAAGGCTAGAGAGATTAGCAGGAGAGGCCGCTGAATAGATCGGGTTTCCCCATAATCAAGTTTCGATAAAATGAGGGTGGAATGTAGGCGAAGGAGAGTTCGACGATCAGCTCCCCATAAAAGATAAACAAGGTTTTAAGAAGGTTCAGCGGCTGTGACAAGTTGCCTTCAGAGAGGTAATGTGAGGGTTTCCAGGATAACCTACGGTCAAAGAGGATGCCCAGAAACCTGACTGTATCACGTTCAGGGATATGGGAGCCATAGAGGTACAAAGGATGATCAGAGATGACAGAGCGTCTAGTGAAAGTATTTAGTGAGTTTGGTACTGGAAAATTTAAACCCATGTGTGGTGGCCCAATTGGAAACACGGTCGACCGCATGCGGGGAGAAAAAACTGTAATGAGTTGACGCCCAGCGCCTGCAACAGGCAATAGCGAAGTCGTCAGCATAGAGTGATGACCAAATTTTTGATGGAAGACTAAGGGGACCAAATCATTTATAGCAAGGAGGAAAAAGTGTTGTGCTCAGACACACCCCTGGGGACACCTTCAGCTTGGTAATGCCCGGGGAGAGCACATTTTTAAACCCCGAACACGGAAATGCCTGTCAGTTAAAAAGTTCTTAAGGAAGGATGGTAGATTGCCTCGGAGGCCTAAGGAGTGGGCTTGGGCCAAAACTTTATACCTCCAAGTTATGTCAAAATGCCTTCTCAAGGTCAAAAAAAATATGGCAATAACTGAGTGGTTATTTGCAAAGGCATTACGAACATATGTATCCAAGTGTAGTAAGGGGTCTAGGGTTTAAAAACGTCCCTTACGAAAGCCATATTGATGAGTGGAGAGACGTTGTGTGTCTCTAAATACCACACTAAACGTCATTTTTCCAGGCGTTCCATCACTTTGCAAACGCACTGGTAAGAGTAATGAATGATAGTGGGGGCTTCATGTCCCGTAGTGCCTGGTTTGCGGAAGGGAGAACAATGGCAGATTTCCCACAGCTGTGGAAGAACTCCTTGTGACCAAATAAGATTAAAAAGGCATAATAAGACTGCAACGGGCTAATGATGTAAATGTTTGTAGCATACGAATATGAATGTCGTCGGGCCCAGCTGCCGATGATCGGCCAAACTAAAATGTTGCCTCAGTTCTGAAGTGTAAAAGGCACATTATACTGTTCTTCCCTGAGAGAAGAAAGTCCAAAAGGGGGCTAACTCTCTGGCAGACTTTGAGGAAAGAAACGAGGGGCATAGATAGAGCCCTGAGAAATACGGGGCCCGTGATTGCCAATTCCATTGGCAACATCTAGTGGGTTTGCTATATCAAAAACCAGCACCCGCAGAAAAAGGAGCCGGGTCAGGAGAATAATTTTCCACTCATTTTCGTACTTTTTTCCAGACTGCACTCATAGAGGAAGCAGAGGTGATGGTGGAGACATAATCTCGCCGCAAGTGCGTTTCAGCGTCACGGATGACACGGCGAGTGATCGCATGCTTCTGCTTAAAATCAAGAAATCTCTCCATGGTTCTTTTGTACCGGTACCCGCACCCTGCAGCGCGTTTCAAACATACTGCACGAGCACAAGCAGGAGACCACCAAGGCACGCATTCTGAGAATGCCTGCCCGAAGTTTGGGGTATAGAATGAGAAGCTGTTGTTAAAAAAGGAGGACGAGAAGAGGTTTTAAAAGTCATCAATGGAGGACGAAGAAGGAACCTCACTAAAAACAGTAATTGTGAGTAAAGGTTCTAATTTGCCTGATCAAATTGCCAGTGTGGGATACGAGAGGTGGTGAATATGAAGGGGGAAATAAGAATGGGTTGGGAAAAGATCGCTGTCATGTAAATCCGGGAGAACAGACAAGGTGAAGTCCTAATGCGGCAGAGGAAGAGGAGACTGAGAGATCGATGCAAGAGAGAGTGTGAGTCCGAGGATCAAAATGGTATGAGTACCTGTATTTAAAAAATGGAGGGGATGGGTGGTAAGAAAAGCCTTTAAATGAATGCCACGGAATCAAAAGTGAGACCCCCAGAGGAAATAATGGGCATTAAAAACACCAAGTAACAGAATCGGTGGCGGTAATGACGAAACAAGAAAGACAATATCCGGAATAGATAATCCCCGAAAAAGGAGAGAGATATAAAAAAACAAGCGTTATACCACCTAGCAAGTGAATACAGGCTGCTGTGTTAATGCAGCAAAGTATGAACAAACAGCTGATGGTATGGAATATCAGTGCGTAGAAAAAGGGCCTTTCATTTAAAGGTCCCATCAGGAAAAAAATCTGAAGAATTTCAATAAATTTTTAGCCTGAGATGGAAGAGATAACAGCAGAGTGTAATTTTGGTTCCTGTAAGCAAACACCAACAGGGGAAAACTGGGAGAGTAACATCTGAAGCTCACCCCGATTACCCCTGAGGCTGTGTATATTCCTCTGTAAATAGGCCATGATTGGCAATGATAAAGATACCTGAAATCCGCAGGTAAGGGTTCCTATGGACTAGAGGGGTTAGAAAAGTCTGCATGCGGAGGCAGCGGAAAATGTTCAAGCAGTGAAGGAACGGTGCGCTGTGAAGAAAGGAGTTGCGCAGATGGAGGAGAGAAGAGAGAAGGAACAGAGGGTGGATCAGTGTCCATTGATGGTTTGGTCTCTGCAATATATTCAGAGATTGCTTCAAGTGTTTTGGAAATCAGAGACATTGTATGGGAGACAATATTGGAGATGGTAGGGGGAGGATGAGTAAAGATTGGAACTGTAATGGACTGTACCAAGGTAGGGGGGGGCGAAAGAGTGGAGGGAGCTGGAGAAGAAGCGTGGAAGGGGACTGGGAGAGCACCCTCACATCTGCCGAGCTACCTCAGTGGACAAAAGAGAGGGCGGACAGATATCTGCCACAAAGCAAAACCTCCTTCGGCCACCACCCCCGGAATCTGAAAGGTGGCTTCCAGAGATACACCCGTCGCCCGAGAGAAACCCAAAGCCACCCTCCGAGATACCAAAGAGGGATCGGGACATCCTCAGGCAATCCAGATTCCACGGCAAACTACACCATGCCAAAGCCAAAGGAAGGGCCATGGACCGGGACCCCGGACACTAGGAATGTGCCAGATTGGGGAAAAAATGCCCAAAGGCCAAAAGGAAGGGCAAAAGGGAGGGGTGGGGAGGAGGAGGAGGAAAAGAAAAAGGGGAGGATGGGGAGGATGGGAATAGGAAGGGGGATTGGGGGTAATTAGTTCGGTCTGAGGAAGGAGACCGACAGGTCAATTCCTCAGACCAGAGCCCTTCACCAAGGAGCCCCCACTTGAAAAGGGCAATCTTTGTTGACCAGCGAGGGTGTGTCTGAAATTTATCTCCGAGCCTCCTTGGCAGGGAGGATTGTTTAAATAAATGATAGTACAGGAAAAGTGTCGCTTCGTAGATCCTACACCAGGAAGAGAATTAATTTGGAGGAATTCTGTCAGTGTTGGTGGAGGCAGAGAATCGGGTAAGTAATTGCCCTCTGCATACATGAGCGACACTCCTACGCGTAGATCCTGACTCCCTATCACCTAATATGTGGACGAATGTTAGAAGCTTGCACCTATCTATAGAGATAATCCGAGGAATGATGAGTTTACAATAACGTGACCGTGTTGAGTGATAAGTTCTAGGTGTTAAATTAAGTAATTACTCATCGGTCCGATGTTTGGCGTAAAGAATATCTTCTTACACTACGTGAACACTTTTAAAGGGTTGCAGAGGCAGTAAACACAGAAATTCAACCAGGTGACATTGTTTAATTGATACTGAGCAACATCGAACATTGGGCCTCTGGGAAAGGTAGTTACTTTAAAACCCAGTTTCACAAGGTGTTGTCAAAATTGTCAAGTGTTGGGGCCCCATGGCAGGAAAGTTTGCTTTCCATTAAATTTAAAAAAAATTTTTCCCCTTTTAAAATTTAAAAATGATGTTAAAATCCATGTAGAGGGAAAATTCTAAGGGAAAGGGCCCACGAGTGATTTTTTAAGGGGACCCCTGACCGAGGATGCAAGAAAACTTTTAGTAAGCCCCTCTAGAAAAAAACCCAGTGCAATCTAGGTAGGCGGGAAATTCGTCTCCTAGAAAAATGAAATTTTTTAAGTTCTAAAAACGACCCCCGCCCGGCGGGCATTGGAAAATTTTAAAATTTTCCAAACCCTTTTGTGCTTAATAGGTTTTTTAATTTTTGTTGATGTGGGTGGGGAAATGTATTTAAAAAAGGGACTAGAACCAACGGGGAAGCTCTGCACCTGCACGATGGGCAGGGGAGAGGTCAAGTGGGGCAACCCACAGGGGAGTGTTTTAATGGATTTAAGAGGTGGGAAAGCATGGGACCAGGAAATTGGCATTCCCCCGGTGGCCAAAGGGTTTAAATAGGAAGTGTCGTAACTGCCCCCTGGTGAAGAGTGGGGGACCCATGATTTCCCAAGCCCCACTTTTAATTAAAGGGGAAAAAAATTTAGTAAAATAATGGTGGGACCTTTGGTGCCGGGTGCAACCCCCCAAGGAGGGGTGTCCGGGGAAAACACCCCAGGGTTTTTTAAATCTTCACCCCCAATCAGTCTCAGTCTTAAGGGGGGACCTCTAATGTGCATAAAAAATGATGAGACATTAAATCGCTTTTGAATTGAAAAGAAAATCAGTGATAATAACACTAATTTAAAAGGGGTTTGTGTGAAGCGAAATCATTTCGCCTTGCTCTAAAGGAAACCCATGTGAAAGACCTCGGGGTTCCTTTTCCCGAGGATTTGAAGTTTTTTGGATCACGACTTCTAAACTGGGGAAAAACCCAAGGGATACCTCACCCGCGGGAATAAAAACCCGTGTCATTGTAGAAAGACATCGAAATGAATGGTAAAATGGGGGAAATAAGGAAATCAACCCACTACAGTTAAGTAACCCTTCTAGTTATAGCGCCTGATACGGGCCCCAGTTAGGTATGTTGAATTTTGGATGGGTTTTTTGGGTTATCCAGCAAATTTAAAGTGCCACCAGGAATATTGGTAAGGGGTGGTTTTATATATAATTTTTTTCTTGATGGATATTCCATGTGTAACCTACCCCCCCCCCTTCATTCAAAAATTAATTTTATCTATAAATAATCTTACAGTCCAAAAATTAATTATTTGCCCCGTATTTTGTGGTGCTATCCAATTCATAGGGTTTAGGGGGATAAAATAGGGAAAAGCTTGGGGAGGTCAAAGGGAAAAACCCCCCTGCATGACCGGGGGTTTGGCAATTTTTTCCCCCCATGTCTACAGGGGGTTATAGGGAAAAACATAGGGTTTGTCCCCCAAATAAATTTTATTGAAGCATAAAATTTTGAGGTACATACAGGTAACCCCCTTAAAATTTTCCTAACAATAATACTTTTTAAATAATAATAAAAATTTAATAAAAAAAATTTTATTTTTATTATTATTTTTTATTAGGGATTATTATTTTTATTTTTAAATTAATATTATTTTAACTAAAGCTATTTTCTTTTTGGTAAACCCTTCGTGAAGTATTTTAAGGGAATTTTTTGGGAAATTTTAAGGGACTGGAAAACCGGGGAGTGATCATTTTCGGGAGTATTTTCCCCTTTAAAAAGGCCCATAACATTTTATCAATCGTACCCTGCTAAAAAAATGACAGTATGGATAATGAAAAACCTTCAAAACTAAGGAACCCAAGCCCATAATGCACTCTTCAGGTCACTTTTTCTTCTGGGGCTGGAAAAAATTGCTGCCCCCAAAACAGCACCTTTCAAGGCGGGTGAAATTGCTAAACCTAGAATATAATACCAGGCCCCTTCACAGCATACAAAACTCCCAATAAAAAACACCTAATTACGGGGAAACGCTTGAATTTCCCAAAACCCGGGTACTCCCGAAAAAACCAGGGGGAGAGGTACATGATTATATCCCTTTGGGGAAAATCCAAAGGGGGATTAATTAGTCCCCAAACTTGAAACAGGGGAAATCACTTCCATAAAGCAAAAAAGACCCGGCAGATAAATGAAACCCGTCCACCCCAAAAAAAAAGCAGGGATGCCACAAAGGCGAAAAAAAAAAAAAAACACAATAAGTGTGGGGGGGCCAAGACTGTTCAACTCCCTTTCCCAGCTTAAAAGGGGGGGATTACCAATAGACCCCAGGGTTTTCAAGAGGAAATGGACAGGCACTTAAAGTCATTTAACTAAACCAAGCCGGGCTGGGGGTTTTGTACTTTGGGGATTGTTTTGTGGCTAACGTAACACCCGGGTTTGGTTCAGGCCCTGGCCCACCATGAGGCCTGGTCACAGCCCTTTCCCATGGAGGCTTTTAACCCCTGGGAACTCTCTCCAGGTATACCCGGGGAACGGGTTTTAAAAAGAGGCGTGGGCGACACCCGGTGAGAGTAAATTGCGTCCGGACAAAAATTTATGCAGCGTAGTTTCGAAAATTTTCTCCCCACTTTTTTGTTTTTTTGATGGCTTTACCTTCAAAAAAAGTTTCCCAAAATCCATTTGGGAAAGAAAAACGAATAAATGAAAATTTTTTTTTTCAGTACTGACATTGTGTGTGTAATGATTTTATCTACAATAATGTACATTGATCCCAAGGGGTGACTCTCTCAAAATTACTTGTTTTGGGACTCTGGGTTTTTATTTCCTAAAAAAAAATTGGCAATGCAAATTTTTAAAAATAACTCTCTCTTTAAAAGGGTTTTTTAACAAGGTTGGTTAATGATTCCTAACTTTTTTTACAAGCTACAAAGTTTGTTACCTCCCATCACCCTCATTTGAAAGCTTTTTTAATTTTTATGGACATGAAAAACATGAAAAAAGATGAAGTTTCATTTGATAATCTGATTTTATTTCATTGATATCAACATGCCTTATGAAAAAGTTGCAGACTCAAATTCATCCGGGAATAAATGACCCTCATTTAAGTGTTGTTCGGAGAGGGTACAGAGTAAAACTGCGTAAAAAGCCACTTCTTGCTGCCCTTTCGGGTAGACCCAATGTGGTACTTGACAAATTGTCTTTGTTCAAAACCTTTAAGGCCACCCACACCCCTCTTGTTTTGAAGGCTTGCTAAAAATGACAAAATCAAACCAGGCTGGGTCCAGGCAAAAAAGACCCATTTTTGCCCCTGTTCTCTTTTCCGTAAAGAAGTTGAATTTGGGGATGGGGGGCGGGTTTAATCCAAGAAAGGGGAAAGCATTTTTAAAGGGGAGGGGGCCGGTGAAAGCACCTTTTTTTTTGGCCCAATTTAAATGATTTTTTGACAGTGGTTTAAACAGACAAAAAACACACGACTGTTTTTAAATTTGCTTTTTTAGTCTTAAAATTTGGGGCAAAAAAATAAAAAAGGGAAAATTTTCATGAGTTTTAAAAACTTTCCTTGTTTTACTTTTTTCCTAAAGAGTACAATGCTCTAGTTAACATCAGATGACAGAGAAAAGGCTAGATTTTTGTTGATCCAAAAACTTTTAAAGCGTAAGGGTCAGTAGATTCCAAAAAAAAGATGTTGAAGTTAGTTTTTTTTTTTTTTTGTGGAGAAAAAAATTTCATTAAAAAAAAGTGTAACAATATCACAAATCCTCCCTGGGTATTTGTAAACCCATCATTCCTCAACACCGTTTTGAAAAAAGTCACGCCAATCCAAGGAATATTTTATCGCGGGAATATGGAAAAATGTCAATAACTTTTTAAATGATTTTTGTGTGTGTGTTTTTGTGGGGAAACTCCACAGAAGTGGGCCCTGCCAATTCTCATGTGCCCCACCCCCCTTTTCCCTTTTTTATACCTCCAGGGAAAAAAGGGACACAATCACGCCCCTCCCACTCTACCAGACAGTAGTTGCCTGTAGAGTATTTTTAAAAAAATAATAATAAAAAACGTTTAAATTTTTTGGGGGAAAAAAAAAAAAGCTAATTGCCAACATGTAAATTTTTTCTGACAACAAGAAAAAAAAAAAAAACATTTAATGAAAAACATATTTTGAAAAATATAGAAACAAGCTGATTACACCAAAAAGTTGCCAGAATTTTGCTCCCATTTTTTAGTAAGAAAACTTTTTTTTCCCCTAATTTTTCAAAAACTTAAAAAAAAGATCACGAAAAAAGGGTGGTGCCTTTTACGAATCTTGCAACCTCTTTCTGTCGGCAGATTTTGAAATACGTTTTGGGGGGGAGTAAACTTCCTGGCTGCCCCCGTTTTTCAAGATTTCAAAATTTTTTTCAAAGGTCGTTTTTTAGGCAAATTCGCCGCCAGGTAAACCAAAACTCTCCCATTCATTCTTACCCCTGCTCCGCTTACCATCATGGGCTTAAGAGACCAACAAATTTTTGTTTTTCAGGAGCAAATTTTTACCTACCATCGTTTTTTTCCCCCAAAGGGAATATTGCTGTAAAACTGGTGATTGTTTGTAACTTAGAAGGGACCTGGGATTTTCCTTTTCTTGGATAACTAAAAGTCAGGGTTTCAATCATTTTTCATATGCAAGGGATTCCCGAGATGAGACCCTTTCCCTTTAAAAATGGCCAACACATTCCCAGTTAAAAACTGGCACCAATAGGATGTCTTGTTGACATCCTATTGGTGCACTACACTTAGAGATCTACCTTTAAGGTAATCAAGAGGAGGGCATGTAGTGCCTTCAGTTTTGCCCAAAAGTCCCCCGGGCCCCGGGTTATTTGGGGGACGTTTTAAAAACAGATCAAAACAGCAGAGTAAACCCTTTTTGAAAACCCTTTTGCCCGGGCACGAAGAAAAATTAGTGGTAGTAGGTAAAACCCAAAAATTGAATTAGGAAACCCCCCGGGAAGTGGGGCTCAGTCCCATCTTATTCAAAGTTCTAATAAATGCCTTACTTAATGCTATGGGTTTGCCGCCCCCTCATTTATGATTAATTTGCTGATGAGATAATGTTTTAAAACCACTGGGTTCTCCAAAACTCAAAAAAATCCTTTCCCCTGTACCCGGCCCCTGTCAGGACCTGAGGTTAATTATCTCTACTGAAAACAAAGATACTCAACTCCTTTCCCCCTTTTTCAAAGGCGAGTTAGCCAGAAACCATTTTTCGTGATGGGTCTCGACTTAAAAAAAGAACCAATAAAGGGTTTTTAGCCTTTGAGGCCCCCTTTTCTTGTACCTGCTAAAACGAGACTTTGCCGCAAAAACAAAGAAGGCCCGGGCAGGGACTTAGTGTAAAATTTGTCTGGACTGCCCCCATGTGAGTTTTTCAACCCCCGGCAAGCTCTGTTTAAAACCAGCCCTGAGGTCGGTACCTCAAACCTCAAAAAGTGGCTTATAGGGCAGATTTTCATAAAAGACTTATGTTTGCAAGAAATCTCCCCGGGATGCACCATGAAAACTAACTTACTTGGTGTTTTGGGGAAAACTATTTGGTCTTTTAAACCCCCCTAAGCTTGCCCCCCCTGAAGTTCCTCTCAGAAAAACCCCAAAGCAACCAGGGGCCCTTTAAATTTCCGCAATATTCCCTCGAAATTAGGGGACTCCCCTGCCCTCAGGGGAAAATTTCCCATTGGGGGCCCAAGGGGGGGGATGAATCCCCTAGGAAAAACTTTTTTGCGAGGGTGGTACTTTGGGTTTTCTGTAAGGGAAACACCGGGGGGATGTAGGTTTGAAAGGGCGAAAAAGGGCCCATTTTAGGGGTAACTCGCTTTTCCCCAGGGGGGCCTGGGCCCGGGGGGCCGGGAAAAATGGGAAATCCTTATCTTTGATGGGCCTTTTACGGAGGGGCTTTTAACCCCGGTTTACAAATGGCCCTCCAAAAAAAGGGGTTTTCCCCAATCTTTTGTATGTGGGGGACAAGGGGGGGGGGCCCCTCTACTTAATTTTTCGAGGTGTCCCGGGTTTAAATTTGGGGGAAAACAAAAAAGGGGGGGCCGTGGTCTAAAAATTTTTCCCAAGGGTTTTTAATCTTGGGGGCCGTTCTCAAATTGGCCCTAACAAAACCCAGTTTTTGGGCCCAAAATTATGGCCCTTTTTTTAAATGCCTTCATTAAGGCCCTAGGTCCCACATTATTATTATTACAGTGGGCCCCAATAATCCTAATATTAGTGGGACTAACAGTAAAAACTACTTACTTCTTCCCCGAAAGGTTTAAAACTATCCCTTAAAAAGTACCTTCCCAACCCCCTTTCCCCAAACCCCGGGGGGGGTGTTGTGTGTGTTTTGGTTGGGGGTAAGGGCCCCCCCCCAAACCCCGTGTTTATCCATGCTTTTTTGGGGGGGGGGTTTTGTATGCGTATCTGTCCTGTGGAACTTTTTTGGGCCGAAAAATTTCCCCACTTTGAGACATGACAGGTTTTTCATCCCTGGTATGGTGCTAATATTAAAATTGTGAAATTGGGGCATTATGCTTTTCAGTTTATTGGTTTTTAATGCCGCACCATTACTTGCTCTTGTATGAGACTGGAAACCTTTGGGGGGTGCGAAAAAATGCCGAACAAAGCAATGAGGATTTTTCCTAGGTTCCTTGTACCGCAAAATTTTAATTATGTGGAAAGAAATTAATACTTCAGGGGAAGCCCCTTCAAACCCTTTCCCCAGAAGGGGGTCCAAAACCCTTTTCCCCAGCGCTTGTGGAAAAACTCCTTCCCGATGGGGCAAAAACCTGGGGAATTTTATACTGATTTTTGTTCCCGTGGGATAGAAATTTGATCTGGGTTTAATAGATATTGATCCCGTGGAATAGTTTTTGTCATATGGTTTTAAATTTTGTAAAAAATTAAAGTATTTTTTGGGAAAAAAAAAACAGTGTATTTTTTTTTTGTAAGGTAATACATTTTTATTTAATTAAAAATTTTTGTTTTAAAAAATGGGAAAATTTTGTTCCTGCACAGAAAAGACTCGCCATGTTTGAAATTTTTTCAACACAAACGTTAGTGAAAAAAAAAATCGGAAGAATTTTTGTGCTCTTTGAGGGTTTTATTGGGGGTTAAAACCCTCAAAAGGGAAACCCAAAAATTTTTAGAGTGCAAATTTCCCCATAAAATTTAGATATCAGGCGACTGGACAAGAAGCTCCAGGAACCTCAGAAAAGGTATCTAAAATTTTGTTGTAATTCTGGCCCGTATTTTCAACATAAAATTTGTTAGAAAGATTTTTTTTTTTTTAAATAGGGAAAACTTAATCTCCCGTCAAATTGGGGATTTATATTAAGGTATTTTTTCCCCTTTTGTTAAAGTAAATGTTTTATATATAATCATTTATTAATTTTAATATACAGTCCACCAAAATTTTTTTATTTTCCAGAATTCTGGTGTGTATGAAAATTTTATTTTTAAATTTTGGGTCAGGGGCAACTTGTGGACATGGCAGTTGTAGGTATCGAAGGGGGGCTTTTTTTGACAAAAGGTTGTCCCCAAAATTCCCCACTTGTTATGTAACTTTGATAAAAAAATAATTATCTTTGTTAAACAAATTTTCGGTATGTACTTTTTGAGTTAATCCAGTTTTATGTAAATTTTTCCCCATTTAAAATTTTCCCATTGGTCCTTCTTGAACCCGGGGGTAATTTGTTAATTTTCTTTAAAAATTTTTAAAGTGAAAAAGACGGGAAAGGGGTGAATGTTAAGTTCACAAAAATTTTCTTTAAAGTGTGTGGATTATAATTATTACAATATTAATTTGGATAAGCCAAGTGTGGCTAAAGACTATTTTAAAAGTGTATAGTATTAATTTTGTTTATGCCAAATTCTGGCAAGGATTTATATTTTTTTGTATAATATTAATTTTGATAAGCCAAGTCTAGCTAAAGGTTTGCATTAATGTACATTTAAAATTTATATTATAATTTTCTTACATGTAATTGCTAAGCTCAAGTAGCTAGGATTTATTCAAAGGTAAGTTGTATCAGTGTTGTAAGTTGTAATCAGTGTTATTAATTAAGTTGAATTTAATACATTGCATCATGGCTGAAAATGAGGAAATTAATATAGAAGACAAACATATGGAATATAGAGCAAAGAAAGCATCACTACAGGCTAGAAAAGGTCATGTAACCAAGGCATATAATAAGTGCTTGGAATTAATGAATAAAGAAACTGTGAATACTGGTAATTTAATATTGTATTTAGATGCTTTAGGGAATAGATACGCTTCAAACAAATTATATTACAACAAATATGAAGGAGATTTTTTAGTAAACTGTGTAGATGAGACTGAAGTAGATCTTATGATTAATCAGTATTATGAATTAGAAGAAAAGATTCTTTCTTGTAAAAGTCAGGCCTTGAATAAATTAAAATGTGTGAACCAGGCAGTTAATCAGTCTGCTCCAACAAATAAGATGTCTTTACCAAAACTCCCAGAATTATGTTTACCTGTATTTAATCCAGGAGAAAATTGGGAAGAGTTTTGGCCAATTTTTAAAGCAGTTGTGCATGATAGGAGTGATCTAGCCTGTGTAACTAAATTATTTTACCTCAAAGGACAGATAAGATGAGATGCTCACATACTCATACAAGCCTTTCTTAATGTAGATGACTCTTACAAGGAAGCAGTTGACGTGTTGAAGGTCACTATGGTAATATAGAACAAAGTAGGTTGGATCTAGTGAATATCATTGTTAATTTAAAATCTCCAGATCACACTTACAAAGGTTTACAGCAGTTTAGAGTTAAACTGGAGAGCACTCCCAAAACTTTAAGTAATAAATATAATCTGAAGGAATCAGACTGGTTATTGAGTGCCATGGTACAGAATAAATTAAGCTATAAAACACTTGAATGACTCTCGAACAAATATCACAAGGGTTATTTTGGACTGAAGCAAATAAGACTAGGTCTACAAGAATTAATTGTGCAGTTGCAGACCAGCTAACTCATTTTAAAGATGCAACACATAATAACTCTGAGGTATCTGTCAAGTTTCACAAAGGGAAAAATTATCCCAATGGTAATAATCAAAATTCATTTCCTAAAAATAGTTGCATAGGCACATATCGAGTAGCAGGAATTAGAAATAATGATTCTCCACAAGGTAAGAAAAATAAGTGCCCTCCTAAGAGTAGCCCAGTTAATAAGAAACCAGTCAAAGAAAAGAGAGATTGTCTTTTCTGCAAGGGTACTCATTTTTCTAAGAATTGCAGTGCATACAATTCATGGAATGATAAGGTTGAAAGATTGAAAGAACTTGACAGATGTATCAGGTGTTTAGGTAATCACAATGTAAAGGATTGTCATGCCAAATTAAACAACTGTTATCAATGTCACAAAGGAAGACACCATATAGTCATGTGTAAGGGTCTATATGATAATGTTGATAATAATGATAATGTTGACAATCCTGACACAACAGTAGCTAATGTAAATATTGCTGCTAATGTTAATAATGATGGTTTTGCTGAAGTAACCTTACCTGTGTTACAGGTAAAAATTGATGATAAAAGGCATAAATAAAAAATGTAACTGCATTATTGGATCAGGGATCCCAGCGTACTTTCATAAAACGTAAATGTCTTGATGGTATAAAAGTACAGATGGGAGATCTCACAACTTTAAAATTATCTGGTTTTCTCTCGGATAAAAGGGCTCAATTGTATGACACTGTTTATGTAACTGTCAGGTTGGGCAATGAGAAAAAATGTGTTAATGCAGTAATTTTAGATAGACTTCCAGAGAAAATATCTATTGTAGGGCTTAGTAAAGCTACAGAAAGACTCTCACATAATGTAAATTTAGCACCTTCTGGTGTAAGTGAAAATTCTGTAGGCCTAATAAATATTTTGATAGGTAGTGACTATTATGCTTCCTTTGTAAAGAAATGTGGTATCACCCTTTTAGGAAGGACAGAAGGAAGGGAGGAAGGAAGGAAGGAAGGACGTAAGGAATGAAGGAAGGAAGGAAANGGAAGGAAGTAAGGAATGAAGGAAGGACGGAAGGTATGAAGGACAGAAGGAAGGACAGAAAGAGGGGAGGAAGGAAGGAAGGACGAAAGGAAGAACAGAAGGAAGGAAGGAAAGAAGGAAGGAAGGAAGAAAGAACGGAAGGAAGGACGGAAGGAAGGACGGAAGGAAGGGAGGAAGGAAGGAAAGAAGTTAGGACGGAAGGAAGGAATGAAGGAAGCAAGGAAGGAAAGACAGAAGGCAGGAAGGATGTAAGGAAGGACAAAAGGAAAGGAGGAAAGAGCGATGGAAGGAAAGACGGAAGTAAGGACGGAGGGAAGGAAGGAAGGAAGGAAGGAAGGAGGGAAGGAAGGAAGGACTGACAAAAGACGGAATAAAAGAAGGAAGGAAGGACGGAAGGAAGGAAGGACGGAAGGAATAGGACGGAAGGAAAGGACGGAGGAAGGGAGAAGGAAGGAAGGAGGAAGGACGGAAGAAAGGACGGAAGGAAGGAAGGATGGAAGGAAGGAAGGAAGGAAGGAAGGAAGGAAGAACTGAAGGAAGGAAGGACAGAACAAAGGACTGAAGGAAGGATGGAAGGAAGGGAGGAATGAAGGAAGGAAGGAAAGAAGGATGGAAGGAAGGACGGAAAGAAGGAAGGAAGGAAGGATGGAGGGAAGGACTGAAGAAAGGAAGGACAGTAGGAAAGACAGAAAGAAGGAAGGGAGGAAGGAAGGAAGGAAGAACGGAAGGTAAGAAGGAAGGAAGATCGGAAAAAAGGAAGGAAGGGATGGAGGGAAGGAGGGACGGAAGGGAGTACAGTATGAAATGAGGGAGAAAGGAAGGATGGACGGAAGTAAGGAAGGAAGGAAGGAAAGAAGGAAGGAAGGAAGAAATGAATGAAGGAAGGACGGAAAGAAAGAAGGATGGATGGAAGGAAGGAAGGAAGGACGGAAGGAAGAAAGGAACGAAGAAAGGAGGAAGGAGGGACGAAGTAAGGACGGGAGAAAGAAATGAAGGAAGGAAAGAGGGTAGGACGGAGAGATGGAAGGATAAAAGGAAGGAAGGAAGGAAGGAAGGAAGAGGAAGGAAGGAAAGAAGGAAGAAAGGAAAGACGGAAGGAAGGACATAAGGAAGGATGGAAGGAAGGAAGGAAGGAAGGGAGGAAGGAAGGAATATTGTACAAGTCTCTTATATTGTACAAGTGACTCATTTTGTACAAGTGTCATATATTGTAAAATGACATCATATTGTACAAGTGACATCATATTGTACAAGTGACATCATATTGTACAAGTGACATCATATTGTGCAAGTGACATCATATTGTACAAGTGACATCATATTGTACAAGTGACATCATATTGTGCAAGTGACATCATATTGTACAAGTGACATCATATTGTGCAAGTGACATCATATTGTGCAAGTGACATCATATTGTACAAGTGCATCATTGTCAAGTGACATCAAAATTGTCAAGTGACATAATTGTTAAAATGACATCAATTTGAAAAGTGACATTATATTGTACAAGTGACATCTTTGATCAAGTGTCTCATATTTAAAAGTAAATTTTTTAATATTGTTTACTT
>NC_069444.1:6890674-6930977 GCF_026875155.1 Cherax quadricarinatus
TGAAAATTTTCCCGAAATTTTTGCAAAGGTAAGCGGACAATAAATAAACTTGTGCCGTTAGAATTACACAGTGTTGAAAACAAAATTAGTGATTCTCCAGAAACCACACAGACTAAAGCTGTTCAGAAAAGACAAGCAGCAGTGGTGGCGAGTGAGAAAATTAAATTAATGTTAAGTGATGAATAGTTCACCTGCAGCAAACCCCTGCTGCCCCCCAGTGTGGAGAAATTTTCTCCAGGAGGGGGATATCAGCCCCTTTCAGCCCCTTTCAGCCCTTTCAGCCCTGAGGGGCACAGCCCTCTCAGAAGGGGCAAGCGTCTTGTTTACTGCTACAGTGAGTAATTGATCGTAGATGCAGTACGAGTATGCGACGTGGTCAAGCGACCGCTGCTCCTTGCAGTCCAGTGTTGCAGAGTGTATTTTAATAACAGACAGTACATCTCTTACCTTAGCAGGACAATTAAGGAAAATCCTGCTCCCACTTTATTACCATAGTGAAGATAGTGGACATTGTTGTCTATGCTTAAGACAGCAAGATTTAAACATTCTGCTTTGCTTCATCGAGGAAGTGGCAAGGAAGTAAAAGTACTATGTCAGCTTTTCCTTTGTGCTGGGGGCAGTGACGGCGTGGGGCATTGTGGAGTCTTCAGATTACTTTTGACTCTACTGAGAGGGGACACTGATGCCAGGATAACCAACAAAGAACGATCTGTGCGTTAGTGTGACAAAGTGTCTCAAAAAACACAATAAACACTTAAGAAAGTGTGATCAGCTTCTTTGTGATAAGATTGGGGAACAATAAAGACAAATCTTGTGGAACATAGTGTACCAGTGTGTGTATTCCTAGACTATGGAAGACGTGGACATCCAAGGACACTTCAGCTTCTATCAAGTCACCGATATCTGTCGAAGGTGTGAAGAACACCATAGCTCACGCTACAAGAGCAAGGCAGGTTACGAATTTCTTGTAGTAAGAGGGACTGCGCAGTTCTTGAGTTGCAAGGAGTTTGTAATCAACCTATAATCGGCAGTTAGGTGTGGACTTTTGAGTCCACACAAGTAAGTTTGTCAGCCATCAGTGAATGAAATATGCTGACATAACACCCCCTAGGGGTAATTTATAATCTTACAAATTATAACTCATTTCAGCCAGTTGAGGAGTGCCTTTGACAGCATCTCAAGACCTCGTCTGCAGGGGCGGCTGTGCAGGCGATGAGCTGTCTTTCTAAGTTAAGTTTCCCTATATTTAAACTTAGCTGGTAATCCCATTTCTCAACACAAGGGATGGGGTTCATCTCTCTGGGGATGGAGTAGTTGCATTTGCCAATTCAATTAAGAGGATAATTGATGACTTGTCTAGGAATTTAAACTGATATATTATAGAGATATGGGTGTTTGAGGGAAACAATCAGGCTGCAGCATTAGGGTTAAAAACAGCAGTTACTACCGGGATACCTCATGGACATGTTTAAAAGACAGTATTCAAAATAAAGTTGCTATAATTGCAAATCAATTGATCAACAAACAAAGAGAGAATAGCAGAGGGCAACAAGTGACTTGTTCCCTTGAAGGTTTACTATACAAATATAAAGGAGTCACTACAGAAATAAGATAGAGAGCTAAGATTACTGCAATTGTAGGTAATGAAAGTAAAGACACATTGCAACACTGATATCTTTATGTAGTAGACGTTTCGCCATCCATTCTTTTATCAATACAGATCTAGGACATAATAGGAAGACAGTAGAACTATATACAACAGATGAGTAATCAGTACCCTCGCCTTGGAGTTAGTGTTCACAGCATCGTGTGGAGGAAGGTCTGGAGCAAAGTCAAAGAAGACTGGCGCTTTTTATGGCGTCAGTGAAGGGAACGGGCACAGACGAGGTCAGTCACTGGTAGGCGGGATTCCCCAGTGGAAGTAGGTCCTTCCAAAGAGATGGTTTCGTGCAGCAGCCGTGAAGAAGCTGTAGATGTCACACGAATCCAAGATTTCCAAGATGTATCAGTGTCTGACAAGTTTGTGCAAAGAAAGGTAATAAAATAGACCGACAATATGAAAAGTTAAGACACATGTGCTAAACATCTGGATATCATTTATTGTAGTAACGTTTCGCCCATCCAGTGGCTTTATCAATACAGATTCTAGGACATATAGAAGACATAAACTATAAACAAAAGATGAGGTAAATCAGTCCCCTCGCCTTGGATTAAGTGTGTCACAGCATGTGGTTGGAGAGGAGAGTCAGGAGCAAAGGCAAAGAAGACTGCGCTTTTTATAGGCGTCAAGTGAATGGACGGGCAGCAGCCGAGGTCCGTCACTGGTAGCTTGATCCCCATGGAAGTAGTCCTAACCCAAGAGATGGTTAGTTGCAGCAGCCCGTGAAGAAGGTCTTGTAAGTCCTCTGAAACCAAGATTCCATGATTTTGCAGATGTCCGACAAGTTTGTGAAAGAAAGTATAAAATACCGACAATAAGGAAAATAATAACCATGTGCAATCTCTGGATATCTTTATTGAGTAGACGTTTCGCCATCCATGGCATTATCAATACAGATTCTAGACATAAGAATAGGAAGACAGTAGAACTATATACAAAAGATGAGGTAATCAGTCCCTCGGCCTGGAGTAAGTGTTACACAGCATCGTGGTGGAGGAGAGTCTGAGCAAAGGCATAAGACAGGCGCTTTTTATAGCGTCCAGTGAATGGACGCAGCACGAGGTCAGTCACTGTAGGCGGGATTTCCCCCGTGGGAAGAAGTTCCATCCCAAAGAGAGGGTTAGTTGCAGCAGCCGTGAAGATAAGGTCATGTAGAAGTCCTCTGAACCAAGATTCCATGAATGTTGCAGTGTCCTGACCAGTTGTGCAAAGAAGGTATAAAAGACCGACAATAAATGAAATTATGACACATAGCAACATCTGGATATCTTTATTGTAGTAACGTATCGCCATCCAGTGGCTTTTAATCAATACAGATTCTAGGACATAATAGTAAGACAGTAGAACTATAACAAAAGAGAGTAATCATGTCCCTCGGGGCCTTGGAGTTAGGGTTCACAGCATCGGTGGTGGAGGAGAGTCTGGAGCAAAGGCAAGAAAGACTGGCCGCTTTTTATCGCGTCAGTGATGGGAACGGGCATCAGACGAGGTCAGTCACTGTAGGTCGGATTTCCCCCGAGGAATAGGTCCCTTCCCAAAGAAGATGGGTTAGTTGCATGCGCAGCCGTGAAAGAGGTCCTTGTAGATGTCCTCTGAACAAGAATCATGATGTTAGCAGTGTCGACAATTTAGTGCAAAGAAAGGTATCAAATACCGATAAAAAAAATACAATATGAAAGTAAAGACACATGTGCAACAACTGATATCTTTATTGTAGAGACGTTCGCCACCAGTGGCTTGTATCAATACAGAATCTAGTACATAAAGAAAGACAGTAGAACTATATACAAAAGATGAGGTAATCAGTCCCTCGGCCTTGGAGTTAGTGTTCACATCAATCGTGGTGAGGAGAGTCTGGAGCAAAGGCAAGAAGACGGCGCTTTTATAGGCGTCAGTGAATGGGACGGGCAGCAGACGAGTCAGTCACTGTTAGCGGCTTCCCAGTGGAAGTTGGTCCTTCCCAAAAGAGAAGTTAGTTGCAGCAGCCGTGAAGAAGGTCCTTGTAGTGTCCTCTTAAAAACCAAGATTCCATGATGTTGCAGTGTCTGACAATTTGTGCAAAGAAAGGGTATAAATAGCCGACAATATGAAAAGTTAAGACACATGTGCAACATCTGGAACTTGCACAACTTGTCAGACACTGCAACATCATGGAATCTTGGTTCAGGGACATCTACAAGACCTTCTCACCGCTGCCACTAAACCATCTCTTGGAAGGACCTACTTCCACTGGGAACCGCCTACCATGACTGACCTCGTCTGCTGCCCGTCCCATTCCACTGACGCCTATAAAAAGCTCCAGTCTTCTTGCCTTTGCTCCAGACTCTCTCCACCACGATGCTGTGAACACTAACTCCAAGGCCCGAGGACTGATTACCTCATCTTTTGTAAGAGTTCTACAGTCTTCCTATTATGACCTAGAATCTGATTATAAGCCACTGGATGGCGAAACTCTACTACAAAAAGATAACCAGATGTAGCACATGTGTCTTAAACTTCATATTGTCGGTATTTTTATACCTTTCTTGCACAACTTGTCAGACACTGCAACATCATGAATCTTGGTTCAGAGACATTATCAAGACCTCTTCACGCTGCTGCAACTACCCATCTCTTTGGGAAGGACCTACTTCCACTGGGGAATCCCGCCTACCAGTGACTGACCTCGTCTGCTGCCCGTCCCATTCACGTTTAGACGCGCTCATGGAGAAAAAGCGGCCAGTCTTCTTGCCTTTGCTCAGACTCTCCTCCACCACGATGCTGGTGAACACTAACTCCAAGGCCGAGGACTGATTACCTCATCTTTTGTATATAGTTCTACTGTCTTCCTATAAGTCCTAAATCTGTATTAATAAAAGCCACTGGATTGGCGAAACGTTCTACTTGGTGGGTGGGGGGGGGGCAATAAGAAATCCAGATGGTTGCACATGTGTCTTAACATTCATATTGTCGGAATTTTATACCTATCTTTGCACAACTTGTCAGACACTCAACATCATGGAATCTTGGTTCAGAGGACATCACAAGACCTTAACTTCACGCAGCTGCAACAAACCATCTCTTTGGAAGGACTACTTCCACTGGGAATCCCGCCCTACCAGTGACTGAACCTCGTCTGCTGCCCTCCCCAATCACTGACGCCTAAAAAAAGCGCCATCCCTTCTTGCCTTTGGCTCCAGACTCTCCTCCACCCCGATGCTGTGAACATAACTCCAAGGCCGAGGGACTGATTCCTCATCTTTGTATAATAGTTCTACTGTCTTCCTATTATGTCCTAGAATCTGTAGTGATAAAGCCACTGGATGGCTAAACGTCTACTACAATAAAGATATACAGATGTTGCACATGGTGTCATAACTTTCAATAGGTCGGTAATTTTATACCTATCTTTGCACAAACTTGTCAGACACTGCAAACATCATGAGAATCTTGGTTCAGAGGAATCTACAAGACCTTCTTCACGGCTGCTGCAACTAACCCATCTCTTTGGGAAAGGACCTACTTCACTGGGGAAATCCCGCCTACCAGTGACTGACCTCGGCTGCTGCCCCGTCCCAATCACTGACCCTATATAAAGCGCCAGTCTTCTTGCCTTTGTGGCTCCAGACTCTCCTCCACCACGATGCCTGTGAAACACTAACTCCAAGGCCGAGGGACTGATTACCTCATCTTTGAATATAGTTTCTACTGTCTTCCTAATTATGTCCTATATCTGTATTGATAAAGCCACGGATGCAAAACGTCTACTACAATAAAGATATCCCGCAGATGTTGCAGCACATGTGTCTTACTTTCAATATTGTCGTATTTATTATACCTTTTCTATGCACAAGTGTAGTAAAAAGTGATATTATATTGGGTATAACAGACCTGGTTCAACCTAGAAAGATAGAGAAATGCCTTCTGAATGCAACATACAGGTTATAAACTATTCCACACTGATAGGGTCCAACAGGAAGGTGGTGTGTGGCGATGTATGTCAGAGAAAATTTAAATTGTTGTCTTAGACAAGATATAAGATTAAAAACATAGAACACAGAATCGTTTGGCTACAGTTTTCTCGAGGGACTGGCAAAATTATGTGGTGTGATTTATAGCCCCCAAACCTTATAGGGAGGGCAGTAGCTGTTATGGGACGGAAAATTCATAAGGCAATCTATATATGAAAATTTGTGAAAATGGGAGAGTTTAACTTTAGACATTTTGACTGGAACAATATGACATGAAATCTAGAGTCTAGTGAACTTCTTGATATAGTTCAGGATTGCTTTTTAGAACAGCTTTTCGACAGAACCAACTAGAGGAAAACAATTTGCTTGACTTGGTTCTGCCAACAAAGATCCACTAATTAATAATCTTGTGAGAGGTTAATGATGAGCATGGGGAAAGTGATCCACAAATCACATATTTCCATATATCATGGAATTTACCCAGATAACTGCAATCAATTCTCTGTCCCAGAATTTTCGCTTGCCTGACATCATGGGACTGAAAAATGACCTAGTGGGCTTAAATTGGGATGGTCCTACTATGGTCAGGTAGGGTAGATCTGGGTTGCCATAGACGTTTTTTATATTCAGAGCATAGGTTCTAGCTGCCCAGAAACAACTTTTGCGCGAGTAGGGAAATTAGAACTAACAAAAATGATCCAAATGATGAACAATAGATTAAAACATCTCATTAGGTCAAAAGAAGGCCATATATAGGTCGTATCAAAAAAGGAGATGGGCAGTTAAGAAATCAAAATATTCAATAAATAGAAAAATAAAAGAAAGGAATAAGAAAAGCCAAAAAGGAATTAATGAGGCTACGGTCGCAAGGGATTCACAAACAAACACTAAAGAGGTTCTTCTTCAGGTATACAGAAGAAAGATTGTGGACACTATTTGACGCCCCACTTAAGAGTAACTCTGGTAGATCACTGACAGTGATAAGGATATGTGTGAAATTCTCAATACCTACTTCCTCTCAGTGTTCCACCCAGGAAATACGATCGATATTCCTGAAATAATAATTAAGTAGAACAGATGAAAATAAACTATGTACAATTGCCGGTAACTATGAACATTGTCTTCAGACAAATAGAAGAAACAAATGTGACAAATCCCCAGACTCTGATGAACTGTTTTGCAAGGTGTAAAGGAGTGAAAGAGAACTAAGCATACCTTTGGCTATCTTTTTAACATATTACTACAAACACATAGTGCCTCATAAGTGGAAATGGCAAATGTAATACCTATTTACAACAGGGTGAACAGGGTCCTTGGCTACGAACTATAGACCAATAAGCCTTACCCTCCATAGTGGTAAAAATTAATGGAATGAATAATTGCCGAGCCAATTCGTAGCCATCTTGACAGGCACAGATTGATTAATGAATTTCAACAGAATTTTACAAAGGGGCGTGTTACCTGTTCATACGAATTTACTATTTTTTTCACTAAGGTGTTTGAGGAGTAGAATCAGATAATGAAAATATTTTTGTATATTGACTTCAGAAAGCCTTTCGATAGAGGTTCCACATCAGAGTCTATTGAGGAAACTTAAGGCAACACGGAATAGGGAGGAAATTTTTTCCTGGGTAGAGGCATGGCTGACAAATAGACAGCAGAGAGTTTACATAAATGGGGAGAAATCAGAAGGGGGCACGTCACAAACCGGTTTTCCCTCAGGGGTCAGTGTTGGGCCCGTATTGTTGTTTCACAATTACAATAAACGACATAGATAGGAATAAATGCGACATAAGCAAATTTGCTAATGGACACTATAAACACCAAAAGAGTGGGTAGGCCGTCATATTCATTCTAATGAGGACACAAGAGCACTCCCACGATGATTTAATAGAACTGATGCAATGGTCGAGAAGTGCAGATGCAGTTTAATAATGACAAATGGCAATTTCAAAATGTTGGACAGTTAAATAACCAAAGCCGACATACCTGAGTTTTTACCTGAGAGAGTTTTCCGGAGGTCAACGCCCCCGCGGCCGGTCTGAGACCAGGCCTCCTGGTGGATCAGAGCCTGATCAACCAGCTGATTGCTGCTGGCTGCACGCAAACAAACATAGAGCCACAGCCCGGCGATCGGAACTAGACTTTAGGTGCTTGTCCAGTGGCCAGCTTGACGACTGCCAGGTCTGTTGGTAATCCCCCTTATGTGTCTGGAGGCAGTTGAACAATCCTCGGGCCCCTGACACTTATTGTATGGTCGCTTAACGTGCTAGTGACAACACCATTGGCTTTTTCATTTGGGGGATGGTGCATTCGTCTGTGCCATTTCTTTTGCTTTTCGTATGGGTTGATTTTTCGTGTGCAAGTTCGGTACTAGTCCCTTATGATATTCCAGGTGTATATAATCAGTATCCCTCCCACCGGCGTTCAGGAATACAGTTTAGGAACGTCTAGCAGCAGCTCCCAATAAATTGAGGTGTTTTATCTCCTGTTAGCGCGCCGTGAAGTTCTCTGTTACATTTTCTTCTAGGACGCAATTTCCCTGCCTTGAAGGTGCGTAGTGTGCAGCAATATTCCCACCTAGATAAGAACGAGTGGACCTAAGAAGTTGTCATCAATGGCTTGCCTCCCTAGTTTTGAAGTTCTCATTATCCTTCCTGTCATTTTTTCTAGCAGATGCGATTGATAACAAATGTTAAGCCTTGAATTGGTGAGATCCTCCGACATGATCACTCCCAGGTCTTTGACGTTGTGTTTCGCTCTATTTTGTGGCCAGAATTTGGTTTTGTACTCTGATGAAGATTTAATTTCCACATGTTTATCATTCTGAGTAATTGAAATTTCTCATCGTTGAACTTCATATGTTTCTTGCAGCCCACTGAAAGATTTGGTTTTTGATGTCTCCGGAGCATTTTGCAGTGTCCTGCAATGGAAGACCACTGTCATGGCAGATTCCGTGTTGTCATCTGGAAAGGAAGAACGGGTTTTGGGGGCTGTGGCAGGACATCCTTGTCTAAAGTCGATATAAGGATGAGGAACAAGATGGGCGAGTACTGTGCCTGAGAACAGAGCTTTTCACCGTAGCTGCCTCGGACTTTAACTCTGTTGACGACTACTCTCTCTCTCTGTGTTCTGTTAGTGAGGAATTATAATCCATCGACCGACTTTTCCTGTTATTCTTTAGCACGCATTTTGTGCGCCTATTACGTCAATGGTCATCACTTGTCGAAGGCTTTTGCAAGTCCTGAATATAATACTCAGCATTCTTTTGTCTTCTAATAGCATTTAACCCTTGTCGTTGTGGCCAATAGTTTGAGACAGACAGGAGCGACCTGTCTAAACCCAATGTTGCCGCCCTGGTTGTGTAACTTATTGGGTTTCTAGATGCGTGGTGATCATGCTATCATAGGAACCCTTTCAAAGATTTTTATGAATAATGGGAAGTAGTGATATTGGTCCCCCCCCCCCCCCCCCCTGTAGTTCTTGCTGTTGGCTTTTACTGCCCCCTTGTGGAGTGGGGCTATGTCTGTTGTTTTTAGTAACTGTGGGGACGACCCCCGTGTCCCATGCTCCCTCCCTTAGGGATGGAAAAGGCTCGTATAGGGCTTCTTGCAGTTCTGATGAACACAGAGTTTCATAGTCTGGCCCTGCAGAGGCATGGCATGTCATTTATCGCCTGTTCGAAGTCATTGGCGTCAGGATAACATCGGATAGGCTTGAGTTAACAAATTTCGGTGGCACTCTCATAAAAAATTCATTTTGATCGTCGACTCCCTCAGTACGTGTTAGCGGCTTGCAAAAACTGAGTCATATTTGACTTGATAGCTCACTCATTTCCCTTTTGTCATCGTGTAGACCCATCTTGTTTAAGTAGGGCCCAATACTGGGACTTGTTCTCGATTTGATTTGGCAATAGAGAAGAAAAACTTTGGGTTTCTTTCGATTTCATTTATCGCTTTTAGTTCTTCCCCCCGCATTCCTGACTCCTAATGATTCTTTTAGCTTAAGTTCGATGCTTGCTATTTCTCTGACCAGTGTCACCCCTACCATTTCAGATATATTGACCTCTATTAGCGCTCTTTAATTCTTTTCCGTCGCCTGTAAAGGGAGCGCCTGTCTCTTTCTGTTTACATCTACTCCTCCTTTTTCTAGAGAATAAGCCTTGGTGCATACATCGATGCTTACCGAGTTTAATCTGTTCTAGGCATAAGTTGGGGTCTGTGTTGAATAGTATATCTCTTCCCAGCTTATATCGTTAGGACTTGGTTTTACTTGGTCCCACTTATGTTTTTGTTATTGAAGTTGAATTTGGTGAATGCTTCCATTCGTGACTAATCTCCGTAGTCGTCCTGGGGCTCTCCGCGCATACATGACTGAACCTCAATTATGTTGTGATCAGAGTATAATTGTTTTTGAATATGGTGATAATTTCTTATCAGATCAATCATTGTTTAGTGAAGATGAGTCTAGTGGTCATTCTCCATTCTAGTAGTCTCTATTATTTGCTGGTTTAAATGAATTTGTGGCAGAGATTTAAAAGCTCGCGTGATGTGAGTTTTTCACCAGACTGCCTCCTGGAGTTATTAACTGCATGCAACAAATATATTAGCTATATTCCTCCCTTTTAGGTGCCTTAAGATGTAAATCCCCCAGAGGCAGAGATGTTGGGTGCAGGAGCTGGAAGGTTTTCCAGACAGTGTCAATTTTTTAACACTGATTCCTGAATTGCTGGGATGTTTGCATCCGGAGGCTTGTAGACCTATCACAATAGACTAGGTTTTGGTTCTCGACCCTTTACTGCTAAAACATCCACTACATCATTTGACATTTAGCAGTTCTGTGCAAACAAGTGACTCTGCAAATGTACAGGCAACCCCCCCCATTAGCCAGTTCACTTTCTGTCACATCTGTATAGGGTGTAACCTGGGATTCCATATTTTCGTTGTCCGAAGGATCCTTTAAGTGGTCTCAGTGAAGAGCCGCGAACATTGCCTTGGCCGCTCTGCAAGCATGTCCAACGGATGAAAGGTATTTTGTTGTTTGTTGCTGGCTTAGACCCTGTATAATTTTGCAAAAAAATGTTATCGACTGGTTATCGTTGGTACTGGGGGGGGATTTTATATTTCCGGCATTAGTATCTGTAACTGTTTGTTTGGAGTGGAGGCCATCGACTGTGGTTCCACCTCCAGGAATGACTGGATTTGGGTGTACGATATCCTGCCCATTTTCCTCCAGTATTATTTTCCTTCCTGGCACAAAAACAACCTCTCCCTCTTGAGTGGCTGTGCTACCCAGGGTATTCCCATGGCCTGGATGTTTTGTATCTTTTTGGACCCTTTAGATGGTATGCTGCAATTGAAGTTTTAGCACAGTCTTTCCTGTACTGAAGAGTACACAGTTCAGGTGAAAAAGCTAACAGGAAGGGAGTTTGCCTTTTTCCTGTTGTCATATGGCATGGCATTCCAGGGTGGTCATAGTTGCACGTCCCCATACTGTTTTTCCCCCAGATTTCCCCATGCCATGCAGATACCAGTGGCATAGTAATGTGGCACAGGCTTGGTTTTCCGTTTTGCCTTGGGTTTCTGCTACTGTATTCCCCTGTCCTTACTTCTTATCCCCCTAGCAACCAACAATGGAGCTCACCACCATTCGTTTTTTGGTAATATAATCCTCACTATTGGCTAGTGAGGAGTCCTATCTGTTTGCTAATTCCTGCGGTATTTCTAGGTTGCAATATTGGTTTTATCTTTTCTTTGACACACTTGTTTCCTACTGGCTCCTGTCCCCTATGAGGACATTCATTAAGTATCCTTCCTGCGTATAATTCCCGATACCTGGACAAAAATCTCCAGCTTCCATCACCATTACTGTCTTCCCAGGACAGTAATATCTCCAGCTTCCCCATAAATGTCTCCCAGGACGCATCTCAGCTTCACATTACTGTCTCCCAGACACACCTCCAGCTTCACCATACTGTCTACCCAGACAGCACCTCCAGCTCTCCCATTACTGTCTCCCAGGACACACAACCAGCCCAGCCCCCCATTTACTGACTACCAGGGACATCATCTCCAGCCTACATTTTTCTGACTACATGGCCAGTATCAAGGGTCAATACCATTCATCAGCCCACTTTTTATGTTTCCCATCTTTGTATAAGCTTCCAGGTTTACTATGAAAGCAGCTTTTATGTTGACCTCTTTTAATACCCTTGATTTTAGTCCCACAGATTATCTCATTTGGGCATACCCAAACACTTCCCCCTGTTTTAATACTGCTTGTTAGCTAGTTCTTGATATTCTGCACAAGGGGCGTGACACGCAATTCCACATAAATGGAAATTTATGCATGTGGAAGCCCGTTTGTTTGACTGACCACAACTACAACAACAGCTTCAAAATGATTTGAATGTTGATTTACTTACGCAATTCTACTAGCAACATCTTGATATTCTATTAAGTAACCTGCAATGTGGTGGCACAACGAAACCGTTTGAAACCAGTCCTGGTTCGGACCAGTCCAAGGTTCGGACCATTCCAAGGTATCGGACCATCAAGGGTTTCGGACCAAGTCTATCTATCTATCTGATCGAGTGGTCACTTTATTTAAACCAAACTGGTCGGTTATTATGAGCTAACACATGAATGGATCTCTGGAAATTATCTACCCAGTAAAATGTGCTTTGATGCTACTAAAGTATACTTGCGTGTTTGAAGAGCCCGGTGACTGCTGGCACTCCTACAATACGAACGGTCGACCTCCACCATTGTTTATCAATCCTTATCTAGCTTCTCAATTTTTTTTTTTTCCGCCTCCACCACAATAACTGCTAATTAACACTATAGTGACTGGTGCAAATTTTGGAGGAAGGGCGCTTTTTCTGTAGTAATAATTGCTTCTCGTTGTGTAAGATTGCACCGCTGGTAACTACAGGTACATATGAAATTCACGTAACGTCTGGTATTCAAGAAAAAGAAACTAATGAAAGTCACTCCACTCCACTAAGTCCATTATAAATACTGGTTAGTGCTACACAACACTGTATTCTGCTATTCACTGGGTATCACTAGATTAAATGCGATACACTAGCAAGCCAGGAAGATTATTAAAACAGCTGACCTTGGTAAGTTTCTGGCGACTTTTCTTGGCCCCTGCCTCTATAGGCTTATCACTCATTTCCAAATTCACCTGTTTATCAACAAATGACACTTAAGCCTTTATTATCAATCATATACTAGGGAGCCACTGTAGTAAACACTATACACTAATGTTATACTCATCACAGTCAGAAGAAACTGTATCAGGAAATACAGAACCACGTACAAGTCCTCGTGCAAAACAATGAAATCAAAGAAACAACGTTTTGCAAGGAAAACCAGGAAGTAAACACAGTATGAAGGATCCGACTTCATTCGATACGATAAAAGAAAGGACTTAATTAAAATCCAGCAATTACAATGAAAAATGGAGTGTACAATAAATAGTGTCTAAAACAAAAAAAACGTCCAAAACCTTCTGTTCAGGCTTGAGAAAACATACCAGGAAAACAAAATACATCAGTGTTTCACGCGAGAAGGAAAATACTAGAAGAAAACATCAATAAACATGACTACAATAAACTTATCTCAAATGAACAGATTTCTCTACCTTCCTTAGAAAAGCTGACAATTTTTGAACCCAGGATTAGATAAGTCCCTTAATACATATAACGTGGGGGCATATAGTTGTACTACATATTCTATTGTACTTATTATTTTTATTATTTTTCATATCCCTAGCTAATGAAATACCTCCAATACTCTATACTTCATTCTTTCTACTATAAATTGCTCATAAATATAATTACAAGTCAAATCTTACTTCCAAATTAATAATATTCATGATTCCTTACCTGTCCATTTAATTTTGTTTATTCACACTACTTGTATTTTTTAGTCTCTTTTTAATTGTGTAGCAATTAGTGTATATTCCAATTACTTTTAGCAAGTACCAAAACTATCTTTTGCTAGCTGTACCCAACCTACCTCTTTTTTTTTACTTTTATTGTGCAAACAAACTGCTCAATTTTATTTAATAGTTACAAATCAGAATCTTACTCCTAAACAATATTATTTCATTAGTGACCACGCCTGTCCATTTAACATTGTTTTACCCATTACTTTAAATTTTAGTCCCTCATATATTTTCTCCTTTATTGTTAGCTTTATATAACTAACCCTAGTTTATACATTCACACTTGTTATAATCATCAAGGTGCTATTCTCAGGTGCTAAAGTAGAATAAGTTCACAACTTTGCCATTATATTCCAAAACTACCTTAGCTCATAAATTTACATTTGTTAAATAATCTGGGCTATTTATTAGCTTAAAACTATTTACTTTGTTTTATACTTAATTCTATCTATAGATTTCACTACAAATCTTAAGATTACAAGCATTGATTCCTGATACCAACCTCTTATTTAATGAACTTAAATGATTCAACCATTACTTGTAATTACTACACTGCAGAACAATCAAGTCACTTCTCATGCCAACAACAACAAAACTTCTAATAACCTACATATCCGATATTTAAGAAGCAAGCATTACGATGACCGGCATAGCCATACTAAATTCCCTTACATGCAATAGTTCCATCATTACACTAACTGAAACCTGGCAAACCTGAAGTACAGATGCTATGCCATTCCTGGTTACCAGCCAAACACAACTGTAGGCCAGACCAACACGGGGTGGCACAGCCATATACTAACTCAGAACCAAACTAAATGTAACACTAATACTTGTACAAGGGATGAACATGGGGAATATATAATATCCAAATTCAAATCCCAAATACCTACAAAAAAAACCTCTCACATTGATAACATTTACAGCGTTCCACAGACAAACATTAGCCAATTTAGTCAAAACCTAGAAGTATGATACTGATGCAACGCATGAACAAAAGGATCACTTACTACTCCAGGTGACTTTCAATAAAAATCTCCTCAAGACCTGGACCTCACACGTTACTGAATTCACAAACACAATGAGTAACTGTATGTTGCTAACAACAGTACCAACACCTACAAGAGTTACAGAGACTAGTGTTCCCCTACTTGAACCACATCCTGGACCAACACCATACCCCATTAAAATCAGGCATAATTAGACAGATAAACCAACAGGACCACTACCCTACTTTTCTCATAACAACTCTTGGTAAATTACCCCAAGACACTACTAAAGTCACCTTCAGACTTCACAAGAGCAGAGCCATTATTAACTCACAACAGCAGTAAGCAAACATTGACTGGCACACTGAGCTAAATCTATACAGATATTTGACGAATGTAGTAATAATTTTCTGAAAAAAGACCCAATACCTCATAACAAGCACTGCCCTAAAAAAAACTAAAACAATACAGCTAAGAGCCTGACAGTCCCTGGTTAAACACCCAGCATTCTTCCAAATCCATAAATACAAACCACCAATATATGAAAAACAGTACAAATGGGTCACATAACCAGAGTCCGAAAACACAAACTTTACTCGTCAATCCTAACCAGCCTATAAGAAGGCAAAAAAATTGTATTATGAAACAATTATCCACTTACGAGGTGATATAAAAAAGACCTGGAATACCCTATAGACATTCTGGAACAAAAAAGATACACGGAATAGAAATAAAATTACAAAATCAGATGAACCCCAACTCCCACCAACAAAACAGCAAACAGACTCAATGACTCTTCTCCACTATAGGAACAAAACCCTTGCCAAAAAAAACCCAAGCTCAGATACCCCACCAAATGACTACCACACGGCAACGTCCCGAACACACTGTTCCTAGCTCCGACTAACCCAGACGAAAGTCTCCCTATTATCATCACGCTAAACAAACTAGGCAGGAATTTAAATACCGTACCACCACTTTAAGACAAAAAAATGTCACAAGTGCAATCACCAATCATTGCAACACGCTTTAAACAAATCCATTGAATCCTCAACCTTCCCCCACAGTACATCCAAATGCAAGGTCCAACCCGATCCACAAAGGAGGAACCAAACAGAGGTGAATAACTTATAGGCCAATATCCAACTGACACCCTCTTCTCAAAAATCTTCGAAAAATTATCATAAACGAATCTACTCCTACCTTATCTCCCAAAACATAACTCAACCCTGCCAAATTTGGATTCAAGCCAAATAAAAATACTAATGGAGCTATTATACACAAGCTAAACATATATAAACACTGCAATAAGAAAAAAGAAAGTCCCACTGGGGACTCATTGACTTCCGTAAAGCTTTTGATACAGTTAACCAATACTTTGCTCACTAAAATTGTCACACATATGGTATAAGGAGGGCACTCCCTCAACTACCTCAAGTCATACCTCACAACAGAAGCCAATCAGTGTATGCCAAATGGGCAAACTCTTCTGCAACAACCAATTTACATTGTGTCCCACAAGGGAAGTGGTCCTTGCCCTCTTCTCTTTCTCCCTATACATAAATGACCTACCAAATGCTTCGCATTACTCAAACCCACACTATTTTTGCAGATGACACTACATACTTCTTCTCCCACCCAGCCCAGTCACCTAGCCAATACTGTAAATACAGAAGGACAGAAAATACTACCCTGATAGGACTACAACTTACCCTAAACATTTGACAAAACCTATTTCAATCATTTTAACAGAGCTACAGATGTCCCTCTATACATAATATAACAGATCACCTATCACAAAGCTAACAGGGGAAAATTGCTTAGGAATCCACCTTGAATAATAACTCAAATTTCATACACATATACAACAAATTTCTAAGAAAATTTCCAAGACTGTAGCATACTAATCGAAGATAAGGTACTATGCTCCACAACAGCCCTCCTGGCCCCGATTATCACTCTCTAATATACCCCCTATCTCACCTATGGAATTTGTGGCCTGGGGCCTCAACAACAATTAACCATCTCAGACCACTATTACCCAACAAAAGGCTGCAGTTAGAATGATAACAAATTCTCACTATAGGCAGCACACTCCACCAATATACAATACACTAAACCTATCACCATACAAAACATTCTACTTATTATGCACCATTACATACATAGAACACTTAACTCTGATATTAACCCCCCCTCAAACATCTCCGTGCCAACCTCACAAACACATGACCATAACACAAGGCACAGATCACCCTTGATGTTCCTCGTGTCCATCTCACACTATGCAAAAACTCCAATGCACATAAAAGGCCCTAAAAGCTGGAACTCATTACCTGTAATATAAAAGAAACACTACCTGTTATAAAATTCAACTCTTTCTCAAAAGATCACTTACTCACCCAAAACCAAATAAATACTGAATAACTAACCTTATAAAATTGTATATCTTAAATGTTTTCTCAACAATTAGATCACATAATTGTTAAAACCAAAAACCCAATCTAACTTTATTATTTTTAATAACACTTACCTACAGGAATACTCCATCTACTGAATGACAACAATGCAATACAAACCATTAGTACCCTGTCTTTTGTAATTAACTCACTTGTGCTTTATAGTAATCTGTTTTACCTTAAGTTTTATCGACCGGGAGGTCAATCATTGCTTAGTTTCTTCTTACTTAATTTTAAGAGCCACCCGAAATGCAATGCATAGTATAAGTGCCTTGGCAACTGCCTTTTCTGTATTTTATGTACCTCTGTATGTGTGCACAAATTTTTAAATAAATAACTAAATAAATTTAAATAGTTTCTTGAGTTGCCAAGATTTGTTATCAACCTATAATCGGCAGTTAGTGTGGACTTTTGAAGTCACACACAAGTAAGTTTGTCAGCCATCAGTGAATGAAATATCTGACATAAACACCCCCTAGGGTAATTTTATAAATCTTACAAATTATAACTCATTTCAGCCAGTTAAGGAGTGCCTTTGACCAGCATTCAAGACCTCGTCTGCAGGGGCGGCTGTGCAGGCGATGAGGCAGTCTTTCTAAGTTAAGATTCCCAATATTTAAACGTAGCTGGTAATATCCCAATTACTCAACACAAGGATGGGGTTTCACTCTCTGGGATGTGAGTAGTGCATTTGCCAATTCAATTAAGAGAATAATTGATGACTTGTCTAGGAATTTAAACTGAGATATTATAGAGATATGGGTGTTTGAGGGGAAACAATCAGGCTGCGCTTTAGGGTTAAAAACACAGTTCCATAACCCCCGGATACCTCAGGACATGTTTAAAAGACAGTATTCAAAATAAAGTTGCTATAAATGCAAATCAATTGATCAACAAACAAAGAGAGATTAGCAGAGGGCAACAATTGACTAGTTCCCTTGAAGGTTTACTATACAAATATAAAGGAGTCACTACAGAAATAAGATAGAGAGCTAAGATTACTGCAATTGTAGGTAATGAAAGTAAAGACACATTGCAACACTGATATCTTTATGTAGTAGACGTTTCGCCATCCATTCTTTTATCAATACAGATCTAGGACATAATAGGAAGACAGTAGAACTATATACAACAGATGAGTAATCAGTACCCTCGCCTTGGAGTTAGTGTTCACAGCATCGTGTGGAGGAAGGTCTGGAGCAAAGTCAAAGAAGACTGGCGCTTTTTATGGCGTCAGTGAAGGGAACGGGCACAGACGAGGTCAGTCACTGGTAGGCGGGATTCCCCAGTGGAAGTAGGTCCTTCCAAAGAGATGGTTTCGTGCAGCAGCCGTGAAGAAGCTGTAGATGTCACACGAATCCAAGATTTCCAAGATGTATCAGTGTCTGACAAGTTTGTGCAAAGAAAGGTAATAAAATAGACCGACAATATGAAAAGTTAAGACACATGTGCTAAACATCTGGATATCATTTATTGTAGTAACGTTTCGCCCATCCAGTGGCTTTATCAATACAGATTCTAGGACATATAGAAGACATAAACTATAAACAAAAGATGAGGTAAATCAGTCCCCTCGCCTTGGATTAAGTGTGTCACAGCATGTGGTTGGAGAGGAGAGTCAGGAGCAAAGGCAAAGAAGACTGCGCTTTTTATAGGCGTCAAGTGAATGGACGGGCAGCAGCCGAGGTCCGTCACTGGTAGCTTGATCCCCATGGAAGTAGTCCTAACCCAAGAGATGGTTAGTTGCAGCAGCCCGTGAAGAAGGTCTTGTAAGTCCTCTGAAACCAAGATTCCATGATTTTGCAGATGTCCGACAAGTTTGTGAAAGAAAGTATAAAATACCGACAATAAGGAAAATAATAACCATGTGCAATCTCTGGATATCTTTATTGAGTAGACGTTTCGCCATCCATGGCATTATCAATACAGATTCTAGACATAAGAATAGGAAGACAGTAGAACTATATACAAAAGATGAGGTAATCAGTCCCTCGGCCTGGAGTAAGTGTTACACAGCATCGTGGTGGAGGAGAGTCTGAGCAAAGGCATAAGACAGGCGCTTTTTATAGCGTCCAGTGAATGGACGCAGCACGAGGTCAGTCACTGTAGGCGGGATTTCCCCCGTGGGAAGAAGTTCCATCCCAAAGAGAGGGTTAGTTGCAGCAGCCGTGAAGATAAGGTCATGTAGAAGTCCTCTGAACCAAGATTCCATGAATGTTGCAGTGTCCTGACCAGTTGTGCAAAGAAGGTATAAAAGACCGACAATAAATGAAATTATGACACATAGCAACATCTGGATATCTTTATTGTAGTAACGTATCGCCATCCAGTGGCTTTTAATCAATACAGATTCTAGGACATAATAGTAAGACAGTAGAACTATAACAAAAGAGAGTAATCATGTCCCTCGGGGCCTTGGAGTTAGGGTTCACAGCATCGGTGGTGGAGGAGAGTCTGGAGCAAAGGCAAGAAAGACTGGCCGCTTTTTATCGCGTCAGTGATGGGAACGGGCATCAGACGAGGTCAGTCACTGTAGGTCGGATTTCCCCCGAGGAATAGGTCCCTTCCCAAAGAAGATGGGTTAGTTGCATGCGCAGCCGTGAAAGAGGTCCTTGTAGATGAATTCTTTGTAACAAGATCCCATTGAAGCTGCCAGTGTCCTGACAGTGAGATGAATGGTTTGAAAAATGACAGTTGAGGCTGAGGACACTTATGCAGCATCATAGGATTTGTTATAAAGAATTCTTCATACATTATCCAACTTGGACGAAAGTCCTACTTCGACTAGTGGATGGTATCTCTATGACCTCGCCTCCTCATGCTTCGCCTCACATGACTACAGTATATAAGCACGTCTTAGCCCTATGCAGTACATTATACATGAAGATGGACTGAAACACATCGGCTCCAGGTGAGGGGAATGATTACTCAAACCTACTCTCCTTACCCTTTCTACTTTGGTATTGGACTGATGAAGCCACCGTGTGGCGAAACGTTCACTATATAAATATTCCCATTATGTTGCATAAGTGTCTCATTCTTCAATTGTCGGTTGTTCAAACATTATCACAAGTTGCGTCCTAACAGAACAGCAGACAAGTGGCTCATTTACACTGACACCAGCAGACAAGTAGGATGCCTTAAACTGACTACAGGAGAACAAGTACTGCCTCTCGCAGACAATGCAGGCAAGTAGAAACCGGACACTGACACAGTTAGAAAGTAGCTCTTATACACTGGCACAACTGTAAGCTGCTTCTTCTCTGACACAGCACACAAGTAGTTCTGTTTACATGACAACAGCAGAAAAGTAGCTACCTTACACTGGGACAATGCACAGAGGTAGCTCCTTTACACTGACTCAACAGACAAGTAGATGCCTTTCCACTGACTCAGCAGACTAGTAGCTGCCTTCTCAGTGCTAGAGATGTTGACTTCTTACTCTGTAACTGAAGACTAGTAGCTTCCTTACTCCGACAAAGCAGGCAAGTAGCATCCTGAATTTGACACTGTGATCAAGTTGCTCCCTCCTTCGCCCACCAGCAGACAAGTTGCTTTCTTACAAGGACCAGCAGGACAAATGGTTTCCATTACACTGACACAGCACATAAGTTGCTGCCTTACACTGACATAGAAGAAAAGTAGCTGGCCTTTACACTGACACAGCAGACAAGTAGCTGCCTTACTCTGACAGAGGGACATGGGCTGCTCCCTCGTACTGACACACCCTGAAAAGTTGCTTCTTTACATGACAGCAGTCAAGCAACTTACTTACAAGTAGCTTCCTTACCTCGTAACAGCAGCAATTTGCTTTCCTACACTGAAACCGCAGACTTGTTGCATTCTTACTCAGACACATGCAGACGTGTGGCTCCATTACTCTTACACAGCAGACAAGTTGCTGCCTTACAGCTGACAAACAGCTAACAAGTAGCTGCCTTAGGCTGACACAGGATGCAAGTACAACGCCTGACAATGACACAGTAAACAAGTAGCTCCTTTACACTGACACAACAGAATAAGCAGCTTCCTTACAATGACACTGCACAAAGGTCTCTTACACTGACATAGCAGACAAAGTAGCTGCCTTACATGAACACGCAGAAAAAGTAGATCAAACCTTACACTGACACAGCACAGGAAGTATGCTCCATTACTTGACACCGCAGAACAAGTTGCTTCCTTACTTGACACAGAGACAATAGCTTCTTTCGTTGAAACAGGAGAAAAGTTGCCTTCCCACTAAACAGAAGATAATTAGCTCTCTTGCCCTTATCAGCAACAACTTGCTTTATTAACAGTGACACAGCAGACTAGTTGCTCCCTCTTATAGCACAGGAGACAAGTAACTTTCTAACATTGAAACCGAGACAAGAAGCTTCCTTATACGCAGCACAGCAGATAAGTAGATTCCTTACACTGACACCACAAAGCAGTTATGTTGCTTCCTTACACTGGAAAAGCAGACGAGTAGCTCCTTACGCTGACACAGCAGTTTAAAGTAGCTTCATTTACGCTGTCACAGTAGACAAGTAACTTCCTTACAAGTAGGTTTCCTTACAATTTAAACAGCAGACAGTTTGCTTATACACACTGAAACTGAGACAAGTTGCTTTCTAACACTGACACGGGTGACATGTTGACGTCCTTTCACAGTCACAACAGGACATATTGGCACCTTACAATGACATAGCAGTCAAGTTGCTTTCTTAGGAGAGGCAGCAGACAAGAAGCTTACTTATTCTGAACACAGCTCCCTTCCTACGGATACAGCAGGAAAGTTGCTTCCTTACATTGGACACAAGCAGACAACTAACTTATTTACACGTAGGTTCCTTAGACTTCAACAGCGACAGGTTGCTTTCCTACACCTGAAACAGCGAAAAGCTGCATTCTTTCACTGACACAACAGTGTGACATGGTTGCGTGATTTACACAGACACAGCAGACAAGTGCTCCAGTACACTGCTGACAATTAGCTGCTTGACTGACACCGCGACAAGTAGCGTCTCACTATACGCTGACACAGCGGGCATGTAGTAGTTGCTTTACGCTGACCAGCAGGCAAGTTGAAGCCTGACATAACACAGTTTAACTGGGCGTTTACATGGAGAGGTTTCGGGGGTCTACGCCCCCGCGGGCCGGTCTGTGGACCGGCCTTCCTGGTGGATCAGAGCCTGTCAACCAGGCTGTTGCTGCTGGCTGCACGCAAAACCTACGTTACGAAGCCAAAGCACGGCTGTCAGGAACTGACTTTAGGTGCCTTGACCAGTGCCTGCTTGAAGACTGACAAGGGGTCTGATTGGTAATCCCCCTTATGTGTGCTGGGAGGCAGTTGAACAGTCTCGGGCCCCTGACACTATTGTATGGTTCTTAACGTGCTATGGACACCCTGCCTTTTCATTGGGGGGTATGGTGCATCGTTCTGCCACAGTCTTGTGATTTCGTAGTGAGAGATTTTCGTGTGCAAGTTCGGTAATAGTCCCTCTAGGATTTTCCAGGTGTATATAATCATGTATCTCTCCCTCCTGCGTTCCAGGGATAATACAGGTTTAGGATCATAAAGCGTCCCAGTAATTGTGGTGTTTAATCTCCGTTATTGCGCGCCGTGTGAAAGTTCTCTGTACATTTTATAGGGCGGCAATTTCACCTGCCTTGAAAGGTGCTGTTAGTGTGCAGCATTATTCCTGCCTAGATAGAAACAAGTGACTGAGGTGTTCATCATGGGCTTGGCCTCCCTGTTTTGAAGGGTTTAATTATCCATCCTGGTCATTTTTCTAGCAGATGAGATTGATACAATTGTTATGGTCCTTGAAGATGAGATCCTCGACATGATCACTCCAGGTCTTTGACGTTTGGTGTTTTCGCTCTATTTTGTGGCCAGAGTAGCCAGGACAAGTAGCATTCTACATCAGGACACAACAGATCAGCAAGCTTCCTTTCACTTACAAAGCAGACAAGTTGCTTTCTTCACTGAACACGGGAGACATGTTGCGCTCTTACAAAGAACACAGCAGGACGAGTGGCTCATTAACTTTAAACTTGCAGAAAAGTAGCTCCTTACACTGACACAGCACAAGTTGCTTCCTTACACTTACACAGGCAAACAAGCTGGCACCCTATCAATGACACCGCAAGTTGCTTCCTCTCACTGACACTGTAGACAAAGTTACTCCTATCACTCTACAGCAGCACAAAGTTGTGCCTTCTAACTGACTCACCAGACAAGCTGCTAGCCTCTGACTGTCACACAGGACAAGTTGCTCTTCACACTGACACAGCAGACAAGTTGCTAAGTCACACTGACAGAGCAGCAGCTCACTGCACCGCTTACTGTGGAAAAACACCTCCTATACGAGGAATATATCTTATCCGATTTTTATCCATGGACACAAAAGTTTCTTGAGTTTCTGAAGCACAATGTAATTGGTAAAATATTTCTAAAACATTAATATACATATAAACTTCTCTTTCATTCCACACCCAACTTCCCACTATGTAAAGTTATGATCAGTTATAAGCAAATACCCACTACCTTATAAGATGTCGTTGCTGTACAAACTACGAGAAAAACTGAAATTATCTATGTGAATCAACATCACTAGGCCTAGGGGGCTGGAGGGCAATTTCCGCGCCTCTCAAAAAAAATCGAAAAAAAAAAAATTATGGAAATTGAATTTTTTATACCGAAAAATAGCTTAAATCTTTGGGTATACAATGGTACATGATTCAATGTTCTACCGACGTGACTACAAGAAATTATAGTCATTTAATTTTCGGTTGGTGTCGGCGATGATGGGAGCGAGTTTGCTCCTGCCCGTATTTATTTTGGATTTTTTTACTTGTTTTTTTATTCGCTTTTTCTTGCATCATTCTTTCTAATATAATAACTGACTATATGGAATCATTAAACAGTTGGCGGGGAGTATCCGTAGATTAGAGACAACCCAGGAAACCAATCTGGGAACACTGCCAGTGTTTCCGCTCAGAGAGCCAGGAGAAATTACTTCTTTATTACGCTTATTTCAGCTTATATATCAACTCTACGGTTATTTATCTATCAGAATTGATTAATATGATATAATAAACACTATCAATAAACATACAACATGTTATATACTCTAGACTGACTAAATAGGCATAATATGGAGGGAGGGGACCATCGGGAATATTTCGATAAAATGAGTAAATCCTCTCTGTCGTATCTTTGGTCACGGAGTAAGGTAAACGATATTTTGGAGAGGATAACTACACTAGAACATCAGTTTATTAAGAAAATACTCCCAAACAACGCGATTATCGCGAAAAAAAATATAAAAAAAATCGAGGGACGGCGGGCGGCCGGCGCTTCATGTCAATATTTCAGAAGTAACTATTCACCTAATGTCAACTATTCTTCCTTTATTACTTTTTTAAATGTTATAATTTTTCACAAGTAACTGTAGTATATATGATTTCTCTATTTTGTTAACGTGCAATTTTTGGATATATTCCTAATACTTTTTGAGTTATGTGGGAGTTAGGGCAGTTTGTTTTGCAACATTCTAGGATACTAATCAAACTTTATTTTTTTTGTGAAAATAAAGTTTAGTTATTTTTAGTGGACAGGTGTTGCTATTAATTTGTATCAGCATTGTTCTCTCGGCACCTAAGTGTCCAAAACTACCTTAACGTCGTCAACATTATAGGGAATAAATTTTGACACAAGGCATTTTTCAGTAAATCTGTCTTTATTTTTCCGTCTTTTCTCAGTTTGTGGTTTGAGGTAATTTTTGACAAATATTTTTTTAAACGGTGTGTTGAAAACACCTGTCTTGTGCTCCAAAACTGGAGGAATTCGGAAGGTATACTAAAGAGCTAAATTTTTTGCCGGACGCTACTCCTCAGTGAAACGCTCTCACTGCTTAAGAATTTGTAACTTCTCTCAGGTCACATAATCGACGATGATTCAAGGATCTCTACACCAATACTGTATCAGTGAGGAATAACTTACTGACTTCAACCTCTGGTTGTCCCTTTATATATAATGGACAACCAGAGTTTGTTCCATTATATATAAATCTATCAATAATCACTTTTTCTAGGGGTACAGGGTTGTTTAAACCTTTTATCTCTTAACAAGAAACATGAATTATAAAGGAGCGAAAACGTCAACACATTTCTATCATGTTGTTAGATATAAGATAAGATTTCGTTCGGATTTTTATCCCCCGGGAGGGTGAGCCCCAGGTTAACCCAGTAAGTCAGTGCGTCATCGAGGACTGTTAACTTATTGCCATTGGGGTCCTGAATCTTGTAACCAGGATGCGACCCTCACCTGTCGACTAACAACCAGAAGTACCTATTTGCTGCTAGGTGAAAGTGACTACAGGTGTAAGGAATTATAACGTGTCGAATGCTTTCCACATGCCGGGAATCCCGAAACCGGGCCCTCCGTGTGTGAAGCGGGTGCTTTAGCACCAGGCCAACCGGGCCTTCAATCACCCATCTTTATTCATTTAGTAAATGTCACTATTATATCTTGCATAATTACCATTGCATGTTGGACTACCCATGGAGACAGTAAACAAGGCGAATCCTAAGTGAATATTGAAGATAAAATCTCAGAATAAACTGGTGATAGGCACCATTGTTAGTATTTAGTGCTGAAGATAGTAAGGAGACAGAAAAACACGCACAGTAGGGAATGAAGTGACGAAAAACGAGGCAAGCAGAAAACCAGACCCATGGCCAATTCTATGCGTTAGCATCTACAAGCATGGAATATATGGGGGAAAACAGATGAGTCGTGCAACTTTGACCACCCCAGAAATGCCGCGCCCATATACGGACCAGGAAATGCACCTTCCTTCCTTTAAGCTTTTCACCCTAAAATGTGCATACATCAGTTTCAGGTTAAGACAGCACTATAAACTGTATTGTCATCACCACCTAAAGCGTACAAGGAGTACATATTATCCAGACCATGAGAACAAACCTGGGTAGCCTACAGTTACTGCAAGTGAGAGTTTTTTTTTTTTCTCCAGGATTGAAAAAAGCTCTGCAGGAAATGCAGAATTCGTGCATGAACTCAGATCATTTCTGGAGTGGAATCACAGTCAATAGATCCACTCCAAAACAACAGATATTAGTGCCAGGAAGGAAAGAATCCCCCCCTTACCATCTTACCAACAATATGACTTACATTTATACTTTACAAATTTACCAGGTCTTAAAGCCAGAACGTACCAAAAAAAATTTTCATACTTGAAAACTGCTTACAGAGTCAAACACAATGTTCGCGGTTTTCACAGGAAGACCCACATAAAGGATCACCTTGAAATGAAATACTGAACCTTTGTTATAACCTATACAGTTGCCACAGAGTGTGAACAGGCAAAAGGGCGGGGAGGGAGGGAGGGGCTGGCTGTACGTCAGAGTCACTGATATGTTCAGGAATCTACTAAATGCCTCTAATGATGTAGATGAAATTTGGTAGTAAACATCGTAGAAACCTGGTCTTTGTGGTTGTATACAAATCCTCTTGTTGATCTTCCCAAACATTACAGAACAGACTTTTGAAAATTGATCACTGGTCTGGAAAAAACCTTCCAGCTCCTGCCCACCAAATTCTTGTCCTGGGAGGGGATTTCAACCTTAAGGCACCTAAAATGGACGAATGCAGCAAATAATGTGTAGCCAATGATTACTCCAGGAGCAGACTCAGTATGGGGGGAAACACACACAGTGCTTTTAAATCTCTTCATCATATTCACCTTAACCAGCACATAATAGAGCCAACCAAGACTGGTGAATACACTGGACCTCATCTTCACTAACAATGATGATATGATACGAAATGTTTACCATATCAAATAAATACTCAGACATGTATGCACGGTTGTCCAAGATCAACAAAATGAGATCCAGTCATGTGGGAGCTTTCACTAATTTCAACTTTCATTAACAAAAACATAGGTGAGACAAGTACATTAGGTTCTAAATGATATTTAAACTGGAAATATGCTAAGCAACATGGGATCCTAACCATGTCTAGAACAAAATTGACCTCTGACTCTCGTGGTATACTCAAGGCATATTCCTTTAAGAAAAGAAAGAGAAGATGCAAACTAGAAGAGAAAGGTGCTACCTACACTGTCGAAAGGCAAAGAATAATAAGAGAAGCTAAAAGATGCCAGTATGTATCTCTGTAATATGTAGGGAGGCAATGGTCAGAGAAATTAGGCTAACACGAACTAAAGCAAATCCCAGAATAATTTTTTTATGAGGAGGGACACAGAATTTGGTTGACTCAAAAGTGATATGATATTTGTTTTACGAAAAGACAGTACATGATAGCCCATGCACTCTGCCCCAGGCCAGACTCATGGAACTCGTGTTCATCAAGAACTGACAAGAAGCCCTATCATGTGCTTTTAAACATCCTATGTGAGGATGCATGGATTTAGGGACGGTTTGCCACTGCTGTTTAAAACAACAGATATAGCCCTATTTCATAAAGGGGTCAGTATAGCAATAGCATGAATTAAAGACTATAACCCATCCATATCAAAAATTTCTTTGAAAGCGTTCTAAGAAGCAAGATCGTCCACCCATCAGGGATACTCATCAGTTACAGAACCCAGTGGCAACATGGGTTTAGAGCAGGTCGTCCTGAGTGTTCTCAACTACTGGACCCACTATGACAAGTCTTGGATCCTCTAGAAGACAATCAAAAATGCAGTTGTAGTATACTCAAAAGCCTTTGACAGTTAGTGTATGACCTTGAAAGAAATGCACACAAAATGCGTGTTAAAAGAATAAGAGGAAAGTTCTAGATGGATCTATAACTTAAATTGAAGTAAAGACTGAGGTGGATACAGTGAAAAAGCTATCCACAAAGGCACAGTACTCGCTCCCATCTTGTTCCTCATCCTCATATCTGACATAACAGGGATAGGAGACACAACAATGTGGTTTATTTGCAGATGCACCGAATTGGTATGACAGTGTTTTCCATTGAAGACACTGCAAGGACTCGGCGGACATCAACTAAATCTTTAAATGTGCTGCAGAAAACATTCGAGTACAAATGAGAGAAATTTCAAATACACCGATATGGAAGAAACATGAGGAAAATTAAAACCTTGATCGGAGTATAAAACAAATTCTAACAACACAATGAACGAAAAACTAAGGAAAGACTTGGGAGTGATAATGTCAGAGATCTCACTTTCAAAGACCACAAGCTGTATCAATTTATCTGCCAGATAAAAATGATTTTATGGATAATGAGAACCTTCAGAACTATGAATGCCAAGCCCATGATGACACTCTTTCACGTCGCTTCTTGTTCTTAGGGTGAAATATTGCTGAACATAACAGCACCTTTCAAGGCAGGGGAAATTATGAACGTCTACATTAGAATTGTTACAGAGAACTTCAAGCACACGTTACTGCGATAAAACTCTCTATACTACAGGGAACGCTTGAAATTACTTCAACTTGATACTCCTAGAATAAGGCGGTGAGAGATACACTGTATATACAGTTGGAAAATCCTTGAAGGATTAGTACCAAACTCGCACTACGAAAATCATTCTCTATGAAAGCAAAAGACTCGGCAGACGATGCAAATCCCCCCAATGTATAAGAGGGGTGCCACGAGTACACTGAGGAGACAAACATTAAGTGTGAGGGCTGCCCAAGCCTGTTTAACTGCCGCCCAGCATTCATAAGGGGGATTACCATTAAACCCTGGCTGTCTTCAAGAAGGTTACTGGACCAACCCGGGTGTGGTTCATACGTCAGGTTGCGTGCGACTAAACAGTAAAGCGTTGGTTGATCTTGCCCTGATCTACCATGAGGCATGGTCACAGGACCAGGCCGCGGAAGCATTGACCCCCCCGAAACCCTCTCACAGGTAGTAGACAATCAAGTTGCATTCAGTGAAACCTAGTTAAGGTTTCTGGACCTTCTTATCATCGATGCTGGGGTTGGGAGACAAACACCTCCCTTCTCTTTGCATCAGACACCACTCGTCTCACTCATTAGCGTTTCAAGGAGAGGAGCCTGTTCCCACTCTATGAGAATTGTCTGATTCCATTTTAATTTCCCACATTATATTGGATGTCCTTCTATCAAAGAGGAAGTAGACTTTTCTCAACAATCGTTCACTGCTATTACTTTATCTTTCCATCTTTGCTGTCAGCCCACCTTGACACAGATTCCCTCTCTGACTTGTGAACAGCAAACGGATTTATTAAACAAACTTTGATAATCCTTCTCTTAGCACTACTCACAGCCCTTGCTAGCTCTCCTCTTTTGTCCTCTTCACCACTGCTTTCCATGATCATGCACTACTTCCTCATCTTTCCAGGGGAGGCCTTATGTGGTGAAGGGTCTTGGTCTAGTAATTGGACCCTACACTCTCGGTCTTCTTCCTCTGATCAAACCTAATTACCCCATAGTCCTTCCCTTCCCTGTTCCATCATCACCTTCCTGTCTCATCTCCCCATCCCTCCTTTCACATTTCCTTGCCCTCACCCATCCACCCCTTTCCTTTTTCTGTTTTCTCCTTAGGCATCGTTAGATTCTAGTCTTGGGAAATGGCCCCTGCATGGACATTCATCCTTTGGACGACCTTCGTGGTAGTGAAGCTTGCCTTGGAATTGGACTGTCTGGAGGTCCAGTCCTTCTCCGGTCTAATGGGGGAGGCTTTTCAGGTGTATTTCCATTGATGGGTCCTCTTTGAGGATGAATGTCAAATTCCAGGAGGTGGTGGCAGATGTAAGGTAAGGTTTGTGGTTGGATTTCGGTCCACCTCTTCTTTTCTCCGACGAGGTGGCTTTGTAGTGTAGTTGTGGACGTTGCTATCAAAGATTGCTTGTTTTACTGGCATGGTTGGGTGGGGTTTGGCATGGGTTCATCCTTGCAGCAATTCTTCATTAAACAAACCATGACATTTCCCTGATGACGCTGCTTCGAAATACCTCTTAGTCTACTCAGAAAAGACCACACGACAATCACACTCTTTAGATACCTGCAGATCACAGTACCACTTTGGACTAAATTTCACTCTAGAGCGATCACTCTTCCTCAGACTTTCTCTCTGACATAGTTCAGCCAAGGCGCCTCCTGCGTAATGTTAGTCAAAATATAACGTCATTCTCTCAGCAGTGGTACACACCATCGTCACGGAAGAAATGATAGCAAAGTTCATGTTCTTTCCTCTTATCACCATAGTCTATTCCTGTAACAGCTCTAAAACACCGTTTTCTCAATTCTTGTAATGGTATCCTCTTCTACATCATACCATTGCTCAGCATAATTCCAGGCATGTGGTACGACATTGGAACAGCAGGTGCTCCAAGACCTCACAATTCTCAACGTAGACACATTATGTATACCTGCCTACGGATATGTGACGTACCCTGCCAATGTTGTTGCTTAAACTTTGCTGCCATGAGCTTCTGTTCTCGGTCTATATAGCGGGACCTGTTTTACGAGTACAAGAGTTGATTTCCCTACCACCATAACAGTATAGAAATGCTAGCTGTTTTGGCCATTCAGTGAAATATAACAGGTCCATGGCAGAATGCCCAGTTATTGGTATGCCAGTACATCTTGCAGCTACCTCCTCTTGTCTCATTTGGACAAGTATTATGTTGTCTCAAAGAGAAAAGAGGGATTCACTTTCACCCATGGCAGTTCTTATCTCCACCTCCAAGGAGAACTTCCTCGATTTTTAGTATTCTGGTTACTTAACGCCCTCACCTCGGTGGTACCTACTCCCAACGTCTCCTCTGTGGTATCGTGGTCACAGCTTACGCAATCACATCCATTTTAACTCTTTTGCCAACCCAGGCTCCGAGGTCCTACCTCTACACCTCACTGCGTTGAGTGTCTTCTCGTTTCGAATGTATCTATGTCTACAAAACCACGCACAACTACACCTTCATTGGCCTCTACTTCTCCAACTCCAAATCTCCCCAAGTTCAAATCTCTTTATCCACCCTTCATTCTCCTTCCCAAACTTTATCCTTTCCAGTCTCTGTGACTATTACGTACTATCTCTCTTTCGGGCTGTGGAAGTTATTTCTCCTTCGTACAGTTCTCTCCCTCTCATATCCCCTCCCTAGTACTTCATTTCTTCTCCCTTCCCAAGTTTCTTCCAAGTTAACCGTAACTCTCATCCCCCCTTCTTTGGTAAATTCTATCGTCTTTATGTCTTTATAAACTTATCCTTCCCATCTCTAATGTCGTACTATTCTGAAGCTTTCTAGTCCTCTGATTGCTTGAAGAAAACTAGACAATAATGGACACTGATTCTTCTCCATCGCCTCCTCACTCGTCTAAGCCATCTGCATTATCTCGGTTCTTCACAGATTACCAGAACCTTCGCTTCTTAATCGTTTTCCACTACCTCCCCACATAGACTTAAATAAACCCTGACTAGTCTGCAAAAGCTATCTAATTCCTGTTACTGTATACTTCTCGTAAAATCATGAACTTATTACAGGGGGATTATGCGAGGACCTCAAGAGTAATCAGGGCAAACTTTCAGGTATTGCTCTCCCAGTTTTTCCCTGTATGTGTCTTGTAGGCTTGAACCTAATGTATACTCCTCTGTATCCTCCCACACCAGGCTATGTTTTATTGCAATTCTTAGATCTTTTTCCTACTGGACTTTTAATGAAAGTGCACTCTAATACTAACCAGTTACCATTGTGAGGGATAGTTCAATAGATAGGTGAGTAGTGTGGGAGAATTTAGTTAACAATAGTTTTCTGTGCTGGCTACTTGTTAAGGTAGGGTAAGCAAAGCTCCCGCTATTCCCGCCTTTTTGCCCCTCCCCGAAGTGATAGTTTCATTGCAGGCACTTGTTAAGGTGGGGTAAGTCATCTCCGCTATTCCGACTTTTTCCCCACCCAGAAAGTGATAGTTTGACTGCCGGCTGCTTGTTATGGTTGGGTCACGTCTAGCTCCCGCTATCCCTTCCCCTCAATTCATGCCCCCCTTCCGTAAAAGGTAAGTGTGGGGCTCCAGTTCCAAACAGTATTCACTAGACTCACAGTTCCCAGCCACACTCCTGTAAGTACATGCCCTGCCTTGTATTTAGTGGATTTTATGGTAAAAGCTTCACTTTTGACCATTAATAAACTAGTCCTTTCAGTCTTGCTCTAAGTGTGACTGTTGTAATATTCACCACATCTTTAGGTATTGTACTTATCATGGAGAGATGATTTCTTTAGCAGTGGGTAAACCTGTCTATCTTTCCTGTGTGGATGACAGCAGGTGAGGGTCACTGCAATCAACGGTGGTAGAAACTGATGGAGATGGACTAACGTCCTGAGGACTTCCCCTTTATGGATTTAATTACCTGTGCACTGTATGAAAGTTTTTTTTTTTTTTGGCAGAGACGTAAACCCTCATCTTTGCAGTGGGAAAGAACTGCCTTTCCTGTCATCGGGATATATTACTACGGCTATACTGTGAAGAGCGAAGCGGTGGGTTGTAACCAAAACTGCGACCCCCCTTCATCATCAGCAACGGTTACGATTTCAACATACCACAAGTGTCCACCAACCCGACACCCAAGTTTGAATTAGCGTTGAATTCAGTTATCATTTATAATTTTTAATTTTTCATTTTCTTTTATGTAGGATTAATATTTCATATTTAAAATGTTTTATATTTTATAATTTTATATATAATAAAGATGGTTTATGTTTTGTTCTGTATTTATTTCTTTTTTGATTCAGTAATTTTCTGAGGAGGAGCCAACCTGGGGGTAATACTGTCTGAAGTTGTTACAGGGCTGACTAAGCCTTCACAGTGGGCGACCTTGCCAGGATCATGCTACTGATCAAGATTCAACTCCATCTCGATTCTACCATTGAAAACTTCAACGCCGCTTACCACAGGCGGTTCACCAGCCAGAGTAATCATTCTCTCTTTGTAGGATACTGTACAGGTATTTAAAAGATTTGGTGATTGTTATGGTCTCAATTTTATTGTAAGTCAAGTCATGGCAGGAATCTAGTTAAATCTGCCATTTTATTTTTAAGTGAGCTTGAAACACTTTGGAGGAGTAGAACTCTAGGGGACCCGAGATTTTCAGTGACAATTTTGTTTCATTGAGCTCTTTATTATATCAAGGGAACTGTGTTCATTGGACACTCTTGATTTGTTGGTGAGAAGATTGGATGGTCAATGTGAACCCCATTCTTAATTACTGTTTGCTCGGGAGCGGCATCATAGAACCTTCGTTTTAATTAATATATATTGTTTATTAGACGCAGGGACGAGCCCTCTGGTTTATTTACAGTTTGAGCGGAAGCAGGAATTGAGCCTCTGTTTTCTTTAATACCGTTTCATTTCCACTGACAGTTTGTAAGTATTCCTTGCAAGCATGGAGGAATTACAGTTTTGGATGAATGTGGAAGTAAGTTAGGTAATAACAGGGAAAATTTTAGAATCTTTCATTAGTGCTAAGATCCAGGAAAGACTTGAAAGTGAGGTATTGAGAGAGAAGAGAGACAGTTAGAAAGGAAGAGAAGAAAGAAAAGGAGAGAGAGAGAATCGACAGAGAAGTGAAAAAGGGCCACCAAGCACCGAGAGATTCGAAAAAAAGAGAGAAAAAGGGAGAAAGAGAACCTTGAAGAAGGGAGAAAAAATGGAAGAGGAGAGAGAGAGAATTGAGAGTGAAATCAAAGGAAAGACTGTTAGAAGAGAAAGAGAAGACCAAAAAGGAAGCGTGATAGATTGATCTTGATAGAAAGAGTAGTGAACGTGAGGAACAGGCTAAAATTACGTGAGGACAGGCTAAATTACGTGAGGAAAAAATAAGCTACTAGAGAACTTTGAGTTAATAGAGAGAAGAAAAGGATTTGCGAGCTCGAAAATATCACCTTGAATTAGAGGATTAAAACGATAACTCTTACACTCACAATTAGAGGAAGGAGTAATTGAACATCATGCAGGCTTATGTTGCACATATTCCAACACCTAATTTACCTCCCTTCACAGAGGGGGAAGACTAACTTCGTACATTATCAGGTTTGTGAAAATTACACTGCTCTCTGTGAATGGACTGCTGACACTGGGCTACCAGGTTGGAAGTTATTTTCTGCGGTACAGCCTTGAATTTCTTACTAGACTGGCCTGAACTTTCGGCAGTTACAGGTAACACTATTTCGTTTGTTGCGATTTTGGATGAGGAGTTCAGGGAATTGGTCCACAGTTATGAATCTTCTTAATGACTTCCATGGTTGCTGACCAGTTCACTGACAGCTCTTCCCAATCAGATACGAACATTCATTCTGACAACGTTAACCTGAATTAAAGTGAGGAGTTGCTGAGGCTGACTGACCTGTATGTGAAGGTCACAAATTTCCTATAAAGACCTAAAGGGATTGAAACCCTAAGGGCACGGGGTTCATCTGGACCTTAAGAAATTCAAAGCCTCTAGTGGAAAGAAAAAATGATTCTTTCATTCCTGTTTGCATTTGTGTGATGTTTAAGGGACATTAAACTGTCCAGATTGTCCTTCTAAGAAAGGTCCAAATAAACTTCGGAAGAGGTTTTAAAGTACTGTTAATGACCAAGCACCTTCTGTTCAGGAACAGTTAATGGACTTAAGGTTCTACCATTTTACGATACAATGGTGCACACGTATAGTCATATCTGATAAGCTGTTCCTAACCTTAAGAAACTCATTCCTTGCTATACTTTCAGGACTTACTGGGGCCGTCGGACACTTTCTTCCATACCATCCATTGTACTTTAGGTCTAAATGGTTCAAGGTTGGTCTGAAGCCTTAAAAGCTCCCATCACTTCTTCAGCTCCGTAATAATAGGTATGTAAAAGGTGCCTTCTTCCTTATGAGGATGACCTTTCATCACCAAAGATGGACCAGAGGTTGTTTCAGATCCTCTTGCTGTAGAGTCAGAGTAACCCATCGATAGTTCATATGAGCACAATGTCTCGTGTGGATTCATGTGGGGATTACAAAAACCAGTGGATGCTAATCTGAAAGCGAGGGGGTTTGTAGGATCTCCGGTTCAACTTATTAGATGAAAGTGAAAGATATCACCTCCGATACTATAAAGTCTTGACTAGGGCCTCAGGACCAAAGCCAGGCTTCTCCTACTGTAAATCTTGATTTTCCCTGACTTTAAGACTTTAGACTATCGAAGGACTCCTTTGTCAATTTAAACATAATTGCCCTTCTCTTCTGAATTGCCATAAGGCCGCTAAAACTAAATCAAGTTATCAAAGGAAAAAAAACTTTTCATATAAATATTGAATAATAAAAGGTATCTTGTAACAATGTCAGTATTCAAATTAAATTCCGAATGAGGACAGACTATTTCCATCTTAGTTGTTCAAGTCAATGCAGGGAGACCTGTTCTTAAATTGGCTCATGACCTGCCACTGGCCGGACATTTCTTCATCGTAAACCTTAAATAAAATTATGGGAGGAAACCTATTTTTGGCCAACAAAATGTCCTCAGATGTCACTACCTATTGTAGATCGTGTAAAAAGCTTGCGATGGTATATATAGTAACAAAAGTTTCATTGCCAGATACTTGTTAAGGTAGGTGTAAGTCAGCTCCCACTTTCCCACTTTTTTCCCCTCCACGGAATTGTATAGTTTCAATGCCGGCCTACTTGTTAAGGATAGGGTATTTCAAGCCCGCTTTTCCTGCCTTTTTTACCCACCCTGTAAGTGATAGTTTGACTGCCGGACTGCTTGTTAAGGTAGGGTCGTCTAGCTCCCCGCTATCCCTTCCCTCCTTCTCTCCCCCCGAAAGGTGACGTGTGGGGCTCCGGGTCCAAACTAGTAATCACAGACTCAAGCGCCCAGCACTACTGTAAGTACATGCCCTGCCTTGTTTTCTAGTGGATTATTGAGTTAAAAGCTTCACTTTTGACCAATAATAAACTTAGTCCTTTTCTAGTTTGCTCTTAAGTTGACTGTTGTATTAGGTCTTCGTCCAAAGGTTGGACATGTGTAGATGAATTCTTTGTAACAAGATCCCATTGAAGCTGCCAGTGTCCTGACAGTGAGATGAATGGTTTGAAAAATGACAGTTGAGGCTGAGGACACTTATGCAGCATCATAGGATTTGTTATAAAGAATTCTTCATACATTATCCAACTTGGACGAAAGTCCTACTTCGACTAGTGGATGGTATCTCTATGACCTCGCCTCCTCATGCTTCGCCTCACATGACTACAGTATATAAGCACGTCTTAGCCCTATGCAGTACATTATACATGAAGATGGACTGAAACACATCGGCTCCAGGTGAGGGGAATGATTACTCAAACCTACTCTCCTTACCCTTTCTACTTTGGTATTGGACTGATGAAGCCACCGTGTGGCGAAACGTTCACTATATAAATATTCCCATTATGTTGCATAAGTGTCTCATTCTTCAATTGTCGGTTGTTCAAACATTATCACAAGTTGCGTCCTAACAGAACAGCAGACAAGTGGCTCATTTACACTGACACCAGCAGACAAGTAGGATGCCTTAAACTGACTACAGGAGAACAAGTACTGCCTCTCGCAGACAATGCAGGCAAGTAGAAACCGGACACTGACACAGTTAGAAAGTAGCTCTTATACACTGGCACAACTGTAAGCTGCTTCTTCTCTGACACAGCACACAAGTAGTTCTGTTTACATGACAACAGCAGAAAAGTAGCTACCTTACACTGGGACAATGCACAGAGGTAGCTCCTTTACACTGACTCAACAGACAAGTAGATGCCTTTCCACTGACTCAGCAGACTAGTAGCTGCCTTCTCAGTGCTAGAGATGTTGACTTCTTACTCTGTAACTGAAGACTAGTAGCTTCCTTACTCCGACAAAGCAGGCAAGTAGCATCCTGAATTTGACACTGTGATCAAGTTGCTCCCTCCTTCGCCCACCAGCAGACAAGTTGCTTTCTTACAAGGACCAGCAGGACAAATGGTTTCCATTACACTGACACAGCACATAAGTTGCTGCCTTACACTGACATAGAAGAAAAGTAGCTGGCCTTTACACTGACACAGCAGACAAGTAGCTGCCTTACTCTGACAGAGGGACATGGGCTGCTCCCTCGTACTGACACACCCTGAAAAGTTGCTTCTTTACATGACAGCAGTCAAGCAACTTACTTACAAGTAGCTTCCTTACCTCGTAACAGCAGCAATTTGCTTTCCTACACTGAAACCGCAGACTTGTTGCATTCTTACTCAGACACATGCAGACGTGTGGCTCCATTACTCTTACACAGCAGACAAGTTGCTGCCTTACAGCTGACAAACAGCTAACAAGTAGCTGCCTTAGGCTGACACAGGATGCAAGTACAACGCCTGACAATGACACAGTAAACAAGTAGCTCCTTTACACTGACACAACAGAATAAGCAGCTTCCTTACAATGACACTGCACAAAGGTCTCTTACACTGACATAGCAGACAAAGTAGCTGCCTTACATGAACACGCAGAAAAAGTAGATCAAACCTTCTTTTTAATTTTCTGTGGAGGAGCAAGCCGGGTAATACTGTCTGAAGGTTGTTCAGGGCTGAGTAAGCTTCCAACATGTCATCAAATTTTTGTTCATGTTTCCGCTGCATTACACTGCAGTGCTCATCTATCTGAACAAGTGGTATATCTCTCTCCTCAAGCACTGTCTATCCCAGATGATGTGTTTCTGATTTTTCCTTATTTTTGTTATTAGGAGATTTTAATGCTCATCATTTCTTCTTGGGGAAGGGTCTCACTGTGACTCTCACAGAGATCAGTTGGAGACTCTCCTCGGTTCTCTTCCCCTCCATGTTTTAAAACGTCTCCTACTCCCAGCTAGGAGGACACAACCCTTACCACCCACCCCAAGCCCCAGCCCCACAACACTGTCCTAACAACAACAAACATGGACGCTGCCACAAACATCGAAGATTATTCCTTCCACAGATTTGATAATTTGAATGTTAAAGCCCAGAAATAGCTAAATTCATCAGAATCCAGAGTCACAAAATCAACATGTTAACCTGGAATTACAGGAACTTAATTAAAACCCCCAATGGCGTGTTAATCTGGGAAATTAAGGCACTCTAAACCTCCAAGACACAGGCAAAAATCATTCCACTGCTGACCTTGCTATTGGCAAGACACAGTCACTCTGCACTCAAGAAGTCTCACCTCGATCCCGCTGGGAAGGGAATTATATCCTACGTGCGCTACCTCCTTCTCACAATCCTGTCACATCTTGTGAAAATCAGACCAGCAAGTGGAGTAATTAATGAATCTACCAAGCTGGCCTTAGCTACCGCAATAAGAACCTGCTTGCAGGTTAAATTTACGGCAACCCACTCGCTAAAGACTCCTTCATTGTCGTCTGCTCTGACGACACTGAAGCATCAAAACTCATGGAGGACTCTTCAAACACCTTACAAACACGACAATTCACCACACCCCTTCTCCATTCTTGAAGGCAAAACACTCTGTCTTTGTGAAAAGGTATGACAAGATAGTCATGTCTCTCTCAGCTGAAGCACTGAAGACATCTTTGGAGGAGCAAAACACTTGGGCCTCAATAGACAACATTACGAGATCCTGAACGCCTCATCACTGATAAAGATCACTTTCTCAGACATCTACAAGGCTACCCCAAGCTCTGTCTGGTGGACTGGCCATCTCATGTTATCACATTCACCCAAACCATATGGACCTGAATGCTTCACACACTTCTCCCTTTGCTTGACCTGTTAATCCTATAATCACATCGCCTAAGACTGCCTAATCAAGGATAAGAAGTTTTGCTCATATTGGGAATTGGACACAAATTTTCAGATCATGCACCACACACAGCTCCATAATGTCTTAATTTAAAGGGGAAATCATCATTCTTTGGAGCAAAGGGCCCACCGGGAAAGAAAAATATCCAACAAAACAAAAATGTTTTGGAAAACCCTCCAATTCCCCAAAACCACACGTAACAAAACTATAACCCAACACCATTAAAGGGGGAAAGGCGACCAAAATGCAAATTTAAAAGGGATTTCGATGGGGGGATAGACCGCTCAATGTAAGGTCAATGAGGCCAAAAAATGGAGTTGTAAAAGTTATGTGTCGAGCACTGCAGACATCTAAGCCCATAAACTCGGTCCTGCCCGTTAAGGGTATAAAAATTTTAAATGTTGCAAGGTTGCAACTTTTAAAAAAAATATTTTTTAAATTTATTTACAATAGAAAATATAAAAAAACATAAATGGAACTTTCTGAACAATTTTCAGCTTTTTAAAAAAAGAAATAGGAGCACTTATCACAACGACACTTTTCAAGGGGATACAATTTACAAATGAACATTTTGATTCCCTGAGAAAGAAAAATCATTTTCATCACAAATTTTCTGCAAGAAATTTTATGAAACAATTTCTACCCTTTTTTTGATGCATAATTTATTTTGCATGTCCGGAAAATGGGGATTGACATGATTATTTTTTTTGCTGCAATACTTGCTGTAAAAAGTATCTTCTTTTGTTCAATTTTCTGCTTTTGGGGTTGTGGCATATTCCCCCTCCTCATCTGTTGGGCACCCTGCATCTTTGGCAAGTATTCACACCCTGCCACCAATTCCGGGTCTTTTTGGGACTGATCTGGTATTCTCGCCCAAAACACAGACAAATTTTGACTTATCCTTGGGAAATCACCAAGAACAATTTTGATTGATCTGGAAGACAATAAAACGTTCGTACCCACAATCATTCTGAATTCATAATACACTACCAAATTTTATGGGAAAAATTTATATACTGAAACTTGAAAAAATCACCAATCAGCAGACCGAGTGTACTTGGTCCTCTTTTTTTGCCTTTTTTATTTGCATGTCACTCTTATTATCTTTTTCAACGCCTTTTTAAAATTTTATAAAATATATAAAATTTATTTATATAAAAAAAATATATTTTAAAATATAATAAAATTAAATATATAAATTAAAAAAAATTCAAAAAAAGCTAAATTTTCATTTTGCCTGCCAAAAATCAGACTTACCGACATTAAAAGGGTGAATGCAAAAAATAGAGGAATGAAAAAACAAAAACGGGGAGCAAAAACAGAAGTTTTTTTATTTTTCTTGACCTGGGAAAACAAAACGCCTCTCCTTACGGCCTCAGGAAAGCTTGATTTGTCAGAAATGGGAAAAAACCCAAGCCTGGGGAACAGGAACACCCCAAAAACCCCTCTCAACCCCCCACTAAACTGGTCCCTTGTCTTCAGAACCTTCGCCCAAACAACTCCCCTTTTTCCC
>NC_069444.1:6931477-6950907 GCF_026875155.1 Cherax quadricarinatus
ATTTTTTCATGTGAAGTGTATATTAACTCCGTGTTTTCTTTCAATAAATTTACAACAACAACAACTCAATGAAACCAGTCTTTACTTTATAGGGTGCTCCATGTCACTTTTCGAAAGCATAAACAAGATACGTGCTGTTTTCTATGCTTCTATATTGGGAAACCTATTCCACGAAACGTTTCATAGTTTATAAGCTTTACGAGCCCTTAACACACAGTTAGCAACTGTACATACTAATAATTATTTACCTTTCTAGGAAGGTAGTAGCTAACCATTGATAATATTAAGACAGTTTTAGATCCTAAAATAGGTAGGATTAGATTTAATGTACTATTAGTTAGAGAGCTAGCTATTCAAATTCGAATAAAATCAGTTAACAAACGCTAACTCGTCAGTTACATCTCAGAGGACATCGAGAGAAGGCGTGACTTAAGATTAGCCAGAAAACATGAATTTACTCATTTGGAGTGGGGAACGACAAGACTAAAGAAGCTTTTTCAGGTACCTAGGGTACTTTTATCCAGGCCAGCCCAGCAAACTAGACTTTCGTTTCCTGTCAGCATAATTGGCCAATCTTTCTGCAGAAACGCGGGTTGAGTATGTTCGCGAGGTGATCTAGGTGGATGAGCACCGGAAGTCCATCATGAATGAGGTACTGAGAGCTAAGGAAGCGTAATACTTCGTCATTTCAAGTGAGCTGACATTGCTTTTCTACAGTTAGGAATGTCACTTCACAGTTATGTGGATTTTTTTTTGCATGAGACACTGGTGTGCCTGAGATATTAACTCGGGTAGTCTGTGTCAACAGTTTTTTGCTAAATCTGCAGCGCACTAAAAAAACAGTTCGCACAAAATGCACATATGTTGATTGCTGAATTGAACTCCTAAAAAGTGGATAACATGACTTATCCGCACATTTTTGAGACTCAAGGTACTATCCAGTCAGGTGTTAGTTTTTTCTTATTAGACCTATTAAAAATTTCTTTACTTTCTCTTCATATTTCACTATTCTGTAATTCAGCCGTCTCTATATTTTTATATATGTATATTTACATACGTGCATACGTGCATCGATATGAGTAAGTTTGGAGTATTTACATATTTGTAGATCCAGGAACTGAACACCATTGTTGCTACCTCTTCAGTATTTAGTTTGATATGTACATATGATGTAGGGCGAAATGACAGTAGTTTGTTGGATTATGTATTGGTAGATAAAAGACTGTTGAGTAGACTTCAGGATGTACATGTTTATAGAGGGGCCACAGATATGTCAGATCACTTTCTAGTTGTAGCTACACTGAGAGTAAAAGGTAGATGGGATACAAGGAGAATAGAAGCATCAGGGAAGAGAGAGGTGAAGGTTTATAAACTAAAAGAGGAGGCAGTTAGGGTAAGATATAAACAGCTATTGGAGGATAGATGGGCTAATGAGAGCATAGGCAATGGGGTCGAAGAGGTATGGGGTAGGTTTAAAAATGTAGTGTTAGAGTGTTCAGCAGAAGTTTGTGGTTACAGAAAGTGGGTGCAGGAGGGAAGAGGAGCGATTGGTGGAATGATGATGTAAAGAGAGTAGTAACGGAGAAAAAGTTAGCATATGAGAAGTTTTTACAAAGTAGAAGTGATGCAAGGGAGGGAAGAGTATAGGAGAAAAAGAGAGAGGTTAAGAGAGTGGTGAAGCATGTAAAAAGAGAGCAAATGAGAGAGTGGGTGAGATGTTATCAACAAATTTTGTTGAAAATAAGAAAAAGTTTTGGAGTGAGATTAACAAGTTAAGAAAGCCTAGAGAACAAATGGATTTGTCATTTAAAAAAATAGGAGAGGAGAGTTATTAAATGGAGATTAGAGGTATTGGGAAGATGGAGGGAATATTTGAGGAATTGTTAAATGTTGATGAAGATAGGAAGCTGTGATTACGTGTATAGGGCAAGGAGGAATAACATCTTGTAGGAGTGAGGAAGAGCCAGTTGTGAGTGTGCGGGAAGTTCGTGAGGCAGTAGGTAAATAATGAAAGGGGGTAAGGGAGCCGGGAAATTTATGGGGTAAAGATAGAAATGTAAAAAGCAGGTGGGGATATAGTTTTGGAGTGGTTGGTGCAATTATTTAATAAATGTATGGAAGAGGGTAAGGTACCTAGGGATTGGCAGAGAGCATGCATAGTTCCTTTGTATAAAAAGGGAAAGGGGATAAAAGAGAGTGCAAAAATTATAGGGGGATAAGTCTGTTGAATAACCTGGTAAAGTGTATGGTAGAGTTATAATTGAAAGAATTAAGAGTAAGACGGGGAATAGATAGCAATGAACAAGGAGGCTTTTGAAAGGTAGGGGGTGTGGGACCAGGTGTTTACAGTGAAACCTATAAGTGAACAGTATTTAGATAAGGCTAAAGAGTTTCTTTGTGGCATTTATGGATTTGGAAAAGGCGTAAAGACAGGGTGGATAGGGGTGCAATGTGGCAGATGTTGCAAGTGTATGGTGTAGGAGGTAGGTTACTGAAAGCAGTGAAGAGTTTTTACGAGGATAGTGAGGCTCAAGTTAGAGTATGTAGGAAAGAGGCAAATTTTTTTTCCCAGTAAAAGTAGGCCTTAGACAAGGATGTTGAATGTCACCGTGGTTGTTTAATATATTTATAGATGGGGTTGTAAGAGAAGTAAATGCGGGTCTTGGCAAGAGGCGTGGAGTTAAAAGATAAAGAATCACACACAAAGTGGGAGTTGTCACAGCTGCTCTTTGCTGATGACACTGCTCTTGGGAGATTCTGAAGAGAAGTTGCAGAGATTGGTGGAGAATTTGGTAGGGTGTGCAAAAGAAGAAAATTAAAGGTGAATACAGGAAAGATTAAGGTTATGAGGATAAAAAAAAGATTAGGTGATGAAAAAATTGGATATCAGATTGGAGGGAGAGAGTATGGAGGAGGTGAACGTATTCAGATATTTGGGAGTGGACGTGTCAGCGGATGGGTCTATAAAAGATGGGGTGAATCATAGAATTGATGAGGGAAAAAGAGTGAGTGGTGCACTTAGGAGTCTGTGGAGACAAAGAACTTTGTCCTTGGAGGCAAAGAGGGGAATGTATGAGAGTATAGTTTTACCAACGCTCTTATATGGGTGTGAAGCGTGGGTGATGAAGTTGCAGCGAGAGAAGGCTGGAGGCAGTGGAGATGTCATGTCTGAGGCAATGTGTGGTTGAATATAATGCAGAGAATTTGTATTTGGAAGTTAGGAGGAGGTGCGGGATTACCAAAACTGTTGTCCAGAGGGCTGAGGAAGGGTTGTTGAGGTGGTTCGGAGATGTAGAGGGGAATGGAGCGAAACAGAATGACTTCAAGAGTGTATCAGTCTGTAGTGGAAGGAAGGCGGGTAGGGGTCGGCCTAGGAAAGGTTGGAGGAGGGGGCAAAGGAGGTTTGTGTGCGAGGGGCTTGGACTTCCAGCAGGCATGCGTGAGCGTGTTTGATAGGAGTGAATGGAGAAAAATGGTTTTTTAATACTTGACGTGCTGCTGTTGGAGTGTGAGCAAAGTAAAAATTTATGAAGGGATTCAGGGAAACCGGCAGGCCGGACTTGAGTCCGGGGAAAAGGGAAGTCAGTGTGCATTTCTGAAGGGGGGTTTTTTTAAATGTTCCCGTTTAAAAACCCGGCAAGACGGGTGATGGAGTGAATGATGGTGAAAAGTTTTTTTTTTTGGGGCCACCCTCCCCTTTGGGGGGGAAATGGCCAGTGTGATAATAAAACAAATTTTTAAATAATTTACATTGTATAAAAAATTTTAAGGGTTTTAAAATTTAAATTCTACAATTAATTTTCTCCCATTCGAGGAATCTTTCAAACAATTTTTAATAAAAAAGGGTTTTAAATTTTACATCTTGCCACGACTTTTATAAATTTAGGGAATTTTGATTAACTTTTTTAATGATTCAGAGAAAGCTCTATTTTAACTATGTGCGTTTTTTTTAAAATCCCGGCGGAAAATTTTTACTTCTCGTTCAAAAAGGAAACGTATATTTACTATTTATAGTCTTTTTTTTAGGCTTCTGTATTTTTTAAGTAGTATTTCTAAACCAACGGGTGAAAATATTCCCGGGTATTTTCCCCAAACTGGAAAATCCCCGGCCCGGGAAAACCCCGGGGGCCCAAAAGTCAGCAGCCAGGTTTACGAAAATAAGGGGGAGTGGTTATTTGAGGAAAAACCCAAGCTTAATTTTTTCATAAAAAAAATTTATGAGCTTTTCATCGATGCTTTCACGGGTCTAGTGGAATTTTTAGGAAAATTTTTTTGGGGTAAAAACCCTTTGGCATAAAACCCTGATTAATCACCTACGGAGGGGTAATGGTCCCAGAAAAACATTCTTCCTGGTTGGAAAATTTGGCTAGACAACGAATTTTTTCATGTTCTTTAAAGTTTTATTGTGTATTAACTTTTTAAATGTAAAAATTATGTATTTTTGAAATTTTAATTATTAAAACATTTTTTACTTTAAATAGTGAAAAAATTTATATTTTAACATACAAAAATTAAAACCATAAAAATGGATTTAAAAAAACTTTATTTTAAATTTTATTTATTTGTGTAATTTGTGAAAGGCAATGCCGTTGTGTTTTTACTAAAGGGTTTAGGGGGAAACAATGACCACAGAGTCCTACCTTTCCCCCATCCATCCCCATCTTTCTCTCTCTAACTCTCTCTTTTTCCCTGCTCTGTTTCCTTTCTCCTTTCTCTCTCTCTCTCTCTCTCTCTCTCCCCTTCTTTTCTCTCTCTCTCCCCTTCTCCTCTCTCTCCCCTCTCTCTCTCCTCTCACACAAACCACACATACACATTTTGGGCTGTACGCTTACATTCACCTATGCATTCATAAAAAGACTGCCGGAAATTTGAGTTAAAACCCATGTCTTATCTATTAGATTTTTGCTGCTGTTGCCCAGACCCCGGGTTAAAAAGGAGCTTTTGGGGGAAATTTTTGCGTTGTTACTGGGTTGCTGGTATAACTTTTCCCGGCCCCTTTCCCATATTGGGTTTTTTGGGATTCTTAGAGCACCCCTGATGATACTTTATATCTTTTTTTGGGAAGTTATGTTTATTTTTTAAAAGCCTAATAAGTCAACAGGAGAAAACTATGATGTTTTAAAATATGTTTATTTTTGTAAATGGTGTTATTATTAATTTTTTGATTTTTTTCCCTTCTCCCGTTTATTTTGAGAATTTCCCCTGAAAAAAATGAAACAAATTTATTATAAATGATTTTAAAATTTTGGACCTAGCAAACCCACAAGTAGTGACCCTTTTCTGCTGGGAAACGTTTTACACCATATGAAAGAGATTTTTTTTACCAAAAGGACTTGGGTTATTTTTTTTTTTAAACCCCCCCAAATTGGGTTACAAAACCCAAGATGAAAAAAAAAAAATTTAGGAAAATATAAAAAAACACAGTGGGGTTTTAAAAGGGGTAAAAAAAAATTACCTTTAAAATTTTTTTTTTTTTTTCCCAAACCCAAGAAATTAATGATAATTTCAAATCTGACATAGAAATCTTTTACACGAAAAAAATTTAAAAATGGAATAAACGCAAAAAATTTCAAATTTAAAAAACAAAAAAAAAAACAACATAAAAAAAATCTTATTCTGGGAGGGACATCCTTTGAAGGGTGAAGGGGGAATTTGTCTTTTGGCTTCCGAAGGAGTTTTTTTGACCCTAGGTTAGATTTTTGCCCTTTGGGATCTATCTAAACTCCCCAAAACTCGTCCTTTCCCCTTAAACCCAAATTCGGCTAAATGTTTAAAATATTTCCAGCTTGTGAATGTAATCTCCTAGGTGTGGGGAAAGGGGATCGTTATGGGTATTGGGGAAAGGGGATCTTTAAACGGTGGAAATGCGGGTTGTTTTTTAGCAATTAGAATAAAAGCGAGGCTCCCTCTCTTAGGCCTCGGGGGGGCCACCTCGCTTTGTTTTTTTTATGCCGGAAGTTTTTCTTGGGGGCGGGCCTTCTCCCTGGAGGTGGCAGCCAAAGGTTCGACTCCCGGCGTTTCTGGTAATTCTCCTTTTTTGGCTGAGCCCTCTCTTTGGGGAGCTATCATTCTGGTGTACTGGGTGGGAAATGAAAGGTGGTTTCCACCCGTATCAGCATTTTGGGCCCGGGATCGAGGGTATTTTTGGACAAAAAGTAGGATATACGATTTTTTTTTTCGCTTTACATTTTGCTTCATTTAAAAAAGTTACCGGTGCAGTATGGAATAAAAAGTAAAAGGGAAAAAAAATCTTATTACCACTAGAAAATTTTTCGATTTTGGATTGTAATGAGACTAGTATATAAAGAACCCCAGCTTCCAAAAAGGTCCTTTGGGGTTTTTCCCCCCGCATTTCCCCTGTTTGCCCCAACACTAGAAATCCTCGTCTTTTGACGTTCCCCCCCTTTTTTTCCCTTTTTTTTTCCTTTTTTAATTTTTTAACCAGGGTCCTTTTTCATTTCCTGTTTTTTCCCCCACTTTTAGGCTGGGTTCTTTCACTCTTTCCTAAAAAACCCTCAAACCCCCAAGATTTCCCCCATCGCCAAACTCCCCCAGTTACTTTTTCCCCCCCCATAAAACCCTTTTCCCAAACTTTTTTGGTGTTCGGGGCCGTTGCCTTTTCCTGTCGTGATAGTTGTGGTAAAAAACCCAACCCAGCACATTCTGCCATTACCCCCATCCTTCCTTCCCTCCACCCAGATCCTTCCCCCCGGGGATATTCCCTCCCCCCTTTTATGTTCCCCCCTTTAATTTTGGTCCCCTCCCAATGTCTATCTTTAACCCACTACCCCTCTTGCATCATGCTTGGGGTATTTTTCAGGGAAGTCAAAACCCGCATTGGACACCGACCCACCTCCCCCTTTTGGCACCTTTTCCGGCCCCCCTGCCCCCCGCCCCAACCTTTTTTTTTTCTATGGTTGTCCACAAATCCCCTATTTCAAAATTTTAAAACGCTTTTTTTACACATCATTTTTTTTTAAAAACCCGTTCTTTTCCAACGCCACCGGGTGCTTTTCGTTACCGTTATTTTTTATTTTATGACAATTTTTTTTTTGCATTTGGAAAAATATCATATGCGTGGGGGAGAAATCGTGGCACTGCAAAATTTTTCCTCATCTATTTCCCCCTGTTTGTTTCTGCTTCCCAAAAAACCGAAATTACATTAAACATTTGGGCCCTTCCCTATTTTTTGATTTTTTATTGAAATGCAAAAACCCCTTTTTCCAAAAACCCGAAAACATTTAATGAAAAATGAACATCTTATGAAAAATTGATATCCTTATTTCGGGGCTTTTTTTTTTAAATTATACATCGGTAAAAGTTGATAGTCTGCTCTTTGTTTTCTTTGAACGTCAGGGTTTCCTTTCTTTCCATTCCCAAATTTCCTTTTTGGAATTCCTTATTCCCGCCACGTTTTTTAAATTAAATAAATTTAATGTTATCATTTTTCCTGGGGGGGTTCCCCTCCCCCCTGCGATTTCCCCAAGGGGGCCCATTTTAAATGCTTTTGCCCGCCCTCTTTCTTCGTGTTAAAAAGAAAATTTTAAACGCCCCACTTTAGGGACCCTAGCACTCAAAAATTATTCCTTCAGTTCTTTTTTAAAAATACCCTTAACTTTTATCAAGCTGGACTTTAATTAGTCTGTTTAGCTGTTTTTTAAATAAAACCCGATCATTTCCCTTTTTCCTTTTTTTTTTTTTTTTTCCTTATTTTTCCCAATTTCCTTTTTTTTCTTTTTATTAAAAAAATTTTGATATTGGGAAATTTTTGGCGCTTTTACACAAAAAAACCCACACATGGGAAAGAAAAAAGGGCTTATGAGATTTTTCGGTCGGGATTGGGCCCCTTTAAAATTGCTAAAACCTAAAACAAAAAAAACAAAAAAATGGGGGGAGCCATTTATTTTCAGGAGGGGGAAACGGGAAAAGGGAAAAAGAGACGAAGAAAAAAGGGAATGCAGTAGAAAGGGGGTTGGGGGAAAAGTGATAATAAAAAAGTAGAAATTGTGGGGGGGAAGGATCCCTTTGGACGGGGGTTTTTTGGGGGGGTCAACGCCCCCGGGGCCCCGGGGGGTCTGAGACCGGGCCCTTTTGTGAGGGATCGGGGTTTCTGATCAACAAGGCTGTTTTTTTGCGGGCCCGCACGCAAGCCGACTTTAGGGAACCAAAAAAACGCCTCCGGGTCAGGTACGACTTTAGTGCCTGCCCCAGGGGCCCTTCTTGAAGACAGAGGGGGTCTTTTTTGGTAATCCCCCTTATTTTAAGGGCGGGAGGCATTTTGAACCAGTCGGGGCCCCCGACGGGTTATTGTGTTTTTCCCCTCCTTGTACTCGTGGGGGGGCCCCTTTTTTTTCGTTTGGGGAGAATTTTTAAATCTTCTCCCCGGGGTCTTTTGTTTCTTGGGGAGTGAATTTCTGTGCAAATTTGGTACGGGGTTCCCCTCGGATTTTCCAAGTGTATAGTATCATGTTTTCTCCCCCCGGCCCCGGGCCCCGGTTTCCGGGGAAAAATAAATAAAGGGGACTTAAAAACCCCGTTCCCATAATTTAGATCCCTTTAAAATCGCACTTATTTTTTGGCGTGAAATTTCCTTTGTACAATTCCCCAGGTCAGAAATTTTCCCCGCCTGCCTTGAAGGGGGCGGGTTTAGTGTACAGCAGAAATTCCAGCCTAGGAGCACAAGCAATTTAAGAGAAAATCAGGGGCTTGGCCCCCCCTGGTTTTGGGGTTTCTCATTACCCCATCCTTCTTTTTTCTACAAGGGCGGTAGATACATTGTTTGTGGTTTTTAAAGGGTTTGAGATCCTCCGATATTTCATCCCAGGTTTTTCACATTCCCTTTTTCGCCGGTTTTATGGTTAGAATTTGTTGTTCCCCTGATAATTTTTAAATTTCCTCAAGTTTTCCAATCTAAATATTTAACATTTCTCTTAATTAAACCTTAAAATTTTTTTTGGGGAGTGGCCCATTTAAAATTTTGGGGTTGATGTCTGTTGGAATCTTGGGGGTGCCCTTCGATGGATGTCATGTCAGGGGAAAATTCGGTATCATCCACAAGCAAAAGACACGGAGTATGGCTGACTTTCTCTGTGTAAGTCGGATAAGGGGGATGGGGAACAGGATGGGAGCGATTTCTGTGCCCTTGTGGAACAGAGCTTTCCACCGAAAGTTTGGCCTCGTTTTTTACCTGTTTGCATTCCTTTTTGTTTCAAATTAGATGTTATAGATCCATAAAACCTTCTTTTTTTGTTTTTCCCTTTTATCAGCTTTTTATGTGCTATTAAAACCGGGGGTCGCAGTTGTTAAAGGTTTTTGGGAAAAGTCTTTTGTATACTCCCAACTGAAATTTTTTTTTTCCCCTTGTAGAATCCAGGCCCCTTGTTTTAGGGGTCCAGTAGCGGGGACAGGCAGGAGCGACCTGCCTAAAACCCGTGTTCCCCGGGGGTTGTGAAACTAAGGGGTAAAAAAAAAGGTGGTTGGCGTTTTTTCCCCCTTGTTCTTAGAAACCCTTTTCAATGTTTTTTATGGGATGGATGTTATGCTATCGTCTTAGTTTTTTTGCAATTTTTTCCCCTGGCATTTTGTGGGAGTGGGGTTTAGGGTCTGTTGTTTTCAAAGTATAGGATGACTCCTGTGCCCAATGCTCCCTCTCCTTTTTCTAGAATGCTTAAGGCTTTGTGAAAACGGACTTTTGCAGTTTTTTTGAGAACACGGATTTCCCAATGAGTCTAAAACCTGGGGGTAGAGGGGCATGGGCAGGTCTTTATTGCCTTTTAAAAAGTTTTTTTGGTTTTTAGGATAATACCCAGAGATTTTTAAAAGGAACCACATTTGGTTTTGGTCAAAAAGGGAATTCATTTAGATTTTTGACCCTTAGTCGGGGTAAGGGGCTCGCTAAACACTGGGTCGTTTTTGGGACTTTAGTATCTTATCATTTCTTGGAGTAAGAGGCCCAATTACTAGCAGTTGTTTTATCCTTAGATTTGGCATAAGAAAATTTTTTTTTTTTTTTTTTTTTTCCTTTAAGGCTCTTAAATTCTTCCTGAGATTCTTCCTGGGAAATAGTGGTGAGGGGGCAAAAAAAAGAAAAAAAAGGGAAGTGAAGCAAGTTAAAAAAATATTAGTAGTAAATAGTTGTTGGGTTTTTGTTGTAGTAGTAGATTAGTAATTTGAAATAAAAGTTAAAACTAAGGATAAAAAAAAAGCAGCCTTGTAAGAGAAATTAATGGCTTTACGAGAGGGGCAAACCAAAAAAACTCAGAGATGGGAAAGGAAAACTGAAAGGGCAGAAAAACCTAACAGAGGTAAAGAAGACAATTTAAAAAATCGGGGAAAGGGAAAAAAGGTAGGTAAAGAAAGGAAAAAAATCAAAACCAAAATCCGAGTGTTTTGAAAATCTACAGCATTTTACCCAAAGGCCCCTCTTTTTTGAAAACATCCATAATACACCCCCTTTCCTAAAATTGCCGTAGTCCCCCGGGTTTGGGAAATGTAGATGCCTTCCCCCTCTCATTACTTTTTTAAAAGCTCCAAACGTTAGAACAATTTGGACTTCAACCCTTTTCCCTTTTCTACTCCTCCCCTACCCTCATTTTCCCATTTCTGTTTTTTTTTGTCCCTTTTTTCTGCCCAGGGTGTGTTTTGGGCCCTTTAGTTTTTTTTCCCGTTTTTTTTGGGGCCCCTTCCCCCGTGGGCCATTAGTTCTCCTGCGTGGGCCCCTTTTTTTTGTTCCCTTAAGGGCTTCTCAACTTTTCTTTTTACTACTACTGCTACTACTACTACTTTCCCACAATATACTACTACTACTACCACTACTTAAAAACTACCCCTATTTCTATTACTACTATTATTATTATTTTTTAATTTCCAGCAAATTTTCTTTTACCCCAGTTTCCAAATTCTTTTTTCCTCTCTTTTGTCCCCCACTTTCCCCCGCTCCTATTTATATTCTGGCTCCTTTACTTCGTTTTGTTAGTGTGGTTGTCATGTTTTTATGTCCCTTAATTTTTTGGGTTTAGGTTCTCACTAATGTTTAGTGTGGGGGAGCTTTTTACTTAATGGCCCCAATGCTAGGTTTAAAACTTTTCATCAAAAGATGATCATCCCCAAATGGGCTCTGTATCCTTTCACCAACCCTCCTTTACAGGTTAAATTTAAAAATACTACTATAAAAATATAACGTATTCTAAATAGAAAATGTACAGAAAATACAATTTCAAATACTCACATATTAAAAACATAAGCCCGCCCCACCCCTTAGCTGTTCTTCTAAGGGCAAGGGCCCCCATTTGGGGGATCGGACAAATTCCCTTCTTTCTTCTGGACTAAATCTCTGGGGTAACCATTTTTTTTGACACACTTTAGTCACCCCCGGGGGATGGTGGCCACAAAAATTAAATTATAAAAGTCCCCCGTGGCACACAAAAGCCCCAAAAAAAAAGAAAGGGAAGGGCCCAGAGGTCCTCCCCCTTTAAGTCAAACCCAAAAGAGGAGAGAGAGAGAGGAGAGAAAAGGGGGAGAAGGGGGGGTAGGGGGGAACCTAGCTAAGCTCCCCCACACCCAAACCAAAAAAACGAAAGACTGTTGCCAAAACACAATTCTCTAGTTTCCAAAATTTTACCCCCCCTTATTTTTTTGTTACAAAAAGAAAAAACAAGTTTTTTAAACTCTTGGGTTTTAAAATTTTGTGGGTGTGTTCTATATTTTAACCTATTTTATTGGGGAAAAAACAGGCTTGGGCCCCAACTGCCTTACAGCCCTAAAGTGATCTGCCCCTTTTTACATTTTGAGCTAAAATCCCCTTTAATTCAATATAATTAGGTATTCCGAGTAATGTTACTTTTTATAAAATCAATGTGTGTTGGGTCCCATAAGTCCCATAAAGTGACTAAACCCAAAGGGGCCAAAATAAGCTTCTTTTTTTTCCCAGTGGGGTTTTTGTTTTATTATTCCGTCACGGAATTGTGCCATTTTTTTTCCCTTTTCCTTTATTCATGTCTTTCCCCCTTTTTGTTTCCCCGCCCTTTCCCTTTGTCCTCTTTTATACAAATAGTTTTTACTTTTAATTCAAAAAGTTCTTGCTGGAAACAACGATTTTTTTCTGACTGTGTTTTTACTGTGTGACTGAAAAAAGTTGGTTCCCCCAAACGTTACAACAGAAAATATCGACTCGTTCCTAGCTTTCAAACCGCGTGGGTGTCCCTTTCCCTCAGGGTTTTGGGGAATTTTTTAAACTTTCTTCTTGGCTAGCTTCCCCTGTCTCCTGAAAAATTTCCCCCTTAATGTGTGGGAGATTGCAAAAAATACAGAAGTTCATTTTTTAAGTAAAATTCCCCGAACCCCCTTTTCCCGTTCCAGGTTTCCAGGGGATTGGGTTGAACTTGTTGGGTTCTACGTAATGGGCCCCCCCTTCTCTATGGGAAAACCAAGGGCTAACATCTCTTTCCCCTTCATTTCTTTCCTTTAAACAAGAGAGGGAGTTTAGTACCCCTGGATTTTTTCTTTTACATTGCAAGATTTTTTCTTTTAAAATTTTTCCAAAATGGCCCCCTTTAGGATTGAGAATTTGTTTTCAATACTTTTCAAAGGGGCCAACTGACCAGTAGTTGGGGCAGATTTAACCAATGAAATTGTTTGATCTGATGGGCATTAATGTCAGGTTTTCTTCATTTTTAAAACCAACGGGGCTCGTTTGTCCTCTTTAAACTTTTTCAGTCTCATATATCCCCCAAAGGGGTTTTCCTCCTTTATTGGAAAGCTTTCCGTTATCCCGCCTTTTCATAATCCAGATACTCTCGGCTAAAACAAATCTCTTTCACACATCTTGTTTTTACTAGTGTAGTATGTAATTTTTTTTAGAAAAGCTTGGTTAACCAAAACTTTTTTGGGAAAAGGTACCTGGTGACTTTTCGACGCCCCTTTTTCCACTGGGGGTAACCCACGTTCCAAGTAAATTTCGCCCAACAATCTGGGCCCCATATTGTAATCTTTCATTTATCCCGAAGAAGGTTAAAGGGGATAAAATTGGCGGGTACGTAATCTTGGGGCCCAAGCCCCCTTTCCCTTGGGCCCCCCTAGGAAATTTTTCAGCTTTTTTTCGGGGGAAAATTTTTGTCGAAAAAGGGATTTCTTTTTTCGAAGGGAAATAACTTTTTACCCCCGTCCAGAATTTAAAAAAACCCTTCTTGACGTTTTCCACTGGGTTTTTCCCCCCCGATATTTGGCGTTTTTTTTTTCTTCATTCGATGATTTTGCTATAGTTTGTGTTGCCGTAATTGGGCATCCTGTTTGCGGCCTTTTTTTTTTGAATGTCATTGGGTTGCGCTTCCCACCAGGCCCCCCCAAATTTATGGGTTTTAAAAATTTCGTTTTTCAAAACAAATCAGATTTTTTCACAGGGGCTTGTTACCCCTATACTGTTCTTTCCCCTATGGTTCATGTATCCCTGAAACAAAATGCGATTAAAATTCTCCCGGGGGTTTTGGGTTTTGGGCGCGAATGTCCTGAAAGCCTCCCATAAACTTGAAAGCTGTTTGTCATTGCTCCTGAAAAACCCCCTTTTAAAACTGCAAACCCCTTTCTTGGGGGGGTGTAAACAACCCCTTTTTCGACTTTATTTTAGGGCCTTAAACTTATGTAAACAGGGCCTCCTGTGACAATTATTTTCTTTTAGATTCCCCTTTAAAAATTGGAACTTTGGTTCCCCATTTATCAAAGGTTTTTTAAAAATTTTTTTCTCAGGGCTGAGTCAAGGGTCTCTGTATGTAGAGAAAATACCCAAACTTTGTAATAGCGTCGTGTTACTGTCTCCTTTAAATTTTTCTACCCTCCAAAGATCCCTTTACCTTAGAAAAAATGCCCGGGTTTTTTGTTAAAGGTTTTAAAATTTTTTAAAAAAGTCGTCCCCATTTAAATTTCGAACCCTTTTTTTCTTTTTGTTTTAAAAATCTGTTTGGGTTCCCCTTGTTTTTCCCCCCCAAAACTTTAACCCCTTCATCTTAGTTTCCCCTCCTCGTTCCTTGGGAGGTTTCCCAAAAATTCTTGTTTGTTTCCCCCCAGAAATTCCCTTTTGCGAAAACTTTTCTGTCCCGCTCTAACTTTACTCTCGTCTTAAAATTTTATCATTTACGTTCATTTCATCTACCCGCAGTGTACACTGATGTTTCTGGGAAACCTCTGATTCAGAACCACCAAGGTTTATTTTTCTAAATCGGGGCCCGTATTTTCAAAAGCCTACTTAAGTATAGTTCTTTACCCTAAAGATACACATTGCGTCAGTGTTTGCCCCTTCTATAAAGAGGATCCCGATTCCCCTTTGTGCATTACATGCTCTCTGAAATGTGGGCCCCCTCATTCTAAAACGTGTTTCGTATTTAAATTTTTTTTCAAAACAGTATTTCAGCAAACCCGTAGATGACGTTTTTTTCCTTGGACATGTTTTATATTTGGGGGAACGAGGAAGGGGATCCACCCCTTGGGGGCCGTTTTTATGGGCCTCCCAATTTTTTCCCCAGAGGTATTCCTTTCCCGGGGTATTTTCAGTGATCTCCCCGACAACTCTGCAACAGGTAGCAAAAATTTTTTGGGCTTATGAACCACAACAAAATTTTTTTTCTGTTGACCACAAGATTTCCACCATCTTCCCACCAATGTCGTTTTTGGGAAGACAACATTCTCTATTATGCGTTGGCCCACACCTCCCCCCCAGACCCCTTTTTGGAAAAAAAGCCCCGTAAAGTTCTGCAAGGACAGTCAATGGGCACAGGATTCCCTCTGACGTCTCAACCTATTTTTTAATGTGGGCTTCCTCACTGAAAGTCTCCCCCTTTTTACTTAAGGGGAAAATTACATATTGGGAACAACTTTGATGCATTTGTTGTCTTTCCTCTCATCCCCCCCTTACCCCCAACCCCTTTTTAGGTGAGAGTCTCCTTCGACCAGAGATTAGTGTTTGTGAATTAAATTTGCTTTTTTGTTTTTTGCGGGAAATTTTAAACATTGTAAAAAAACTCTTTGTTGTTTGATGCAGCAGAGGATGAGATGAAATAAATAGCACCACATGCCTGAATGCTGCCTGCCTTGGTCTAGCGTTGGCTGGTCGCCAAGGTATTGGTCCAGTGTGGTATGATGATTAAAGCATGCGTATCTTGTCCCAAGATTCGTACGTTCGAGTCTCCTTTCGACCAGAATACTACACACCCCACACACACACCCCACACACATATATATATATATATATATTAATATATATATATTATAAAATATATATATATATATATATATATATATAATTTTAGTTTTTTTTTTTATCACACCGGCCGATTCCCACCAAGGCAGGGTGGCCCGAAAAAGAAAAACTTTCACCTTTCATTCACCCCATCACTGTCTTGCCAGAAGGGTGCTTTACACTACGTTTTTAAACTGAAAACATTAACACCCTCCTTCAGAGTGCAGGCACTGTACTTCCCATCTCCAGGACTCAAGTCCGGCCTGCCGGTTTCCCTGAATCCCTTCATAAATGTTACTTTGCTCACACTCCAACACACGTCAAGTATTAAAAACCATTTGTTCCATTCACTCCTATCAAACACGCTCACGCATGCCCGCTGGGGAAGTCCCAAACCCCTCGCACACAAAAACCCCCTTTACCCCCTCCCCCCAACCCTTCCTAGGCCGACCCCTACCCCGCCTTCCTTTCCACTACAGACTGATACACTCTTGAAGTCATTCTGTTTCGCTCCATTCTCTTACATGTCCGAACCACCTCAAAAACCCTTCCTCAGCCCCCTGGACAACAGTTTTGGTAATCCCCCACCTCCTCCTAACTTCCAAAAATACGAATTCTCTGCATTATATTCAACACCACACATTGCCCTCAGACATGACATCTCCACTGCCTCCAGCCTTCTGCTCGCTGCAACATTCATCACCCAACGCTTCCACAACCCCATATAAGAGCGTTTGGTAAAACTATAACTCCCTCAACTTTTCCCCTCTTTGCCTCCAAGGACAAAGTTGTGTCTCCACAGACTCCTATAGTGCATACCACTCACGCTTCTTTTTCCCTCATCAATTCTATGATTCACCTCATCTTTCATAGACCATCCGCTGACACGTCCACTCCCAAAATATCTGAATCGTTCACACGCCTCCATACTCTCTCCCTCCAATCTGATATTCAATCTTTCATCACCTAATCTTTTTGTTACCTCATAACCTTACATTTCCTGTAGTCACCTTTAATTTTCTTCTTTTGCACACCCTAAAACCAAATTCATTCCACCAATCTCTGGCAACTTCTCTTCAGAATCCTCCCAAAGCACAGTGTCATCAGCAAAGAGCAGCTGTGACAACTCCAACTTTGTGTGTGATTCTTTCATGTAACTCCACGCCCTCTTGCCAAGACCCTCGCATTTATATATAATATAATATATATATTTATATATATATATATATAATATATATATATGTCGTGCCGAATAACGCAGAACTTGCGATCTTTGGCTTAAATAGCAAACGCTCAGCTTGCCATAATAGGACAAGTGAAAATTGGTATGCAATAAATTTCGAGCCAAAATCATTCCTGAACCTAACGAAAAAAATATATTTCATTGTGTTTGTTTAGTATTTAATTATTGTAAACAAATCTATAATATATTTAGTTGGGTTTAGCGAAAATAAAATTGTCTTGTTATAATAAGGTTTGGTAAGTTTTTCAGTTCCTTTTGGTGCAAAATTATAAATTTTTACAAATCACCTTTAATGAAAAAAATATATCTTTCAATGTATAAGAGAAAATTTTGATAAATTACTTAATTTTCAATGAGTTCTTGCTAATTGCCCAGTTTTACATATTCGGTTCGGTCAACGACATATTATATATATATATAATAAAATACATATAATATATAAATATATATATTTATATATATATATATATATTATATATATATATATATATATATATTATATATATATATATATACAACAAGGATCTATCTTTTCACCAATCTTCCAAAACACCAAGGGCCAATTTTTTCAAGAAACAACACGTTGCCCCCATATCATGAAAGCGAGAACACAGTTTTTTCTATGCCATAAGACGGGCAGCAAACAGTATAACTACACTCGTATCCTTCTCACTATCCCTATCGGAGAACCATTTCAGCACAATAATAAGATTTGAAATTTAAGTAACTACCCAAATGAAATCACTGACCCACGCCGGTTCGAACTTCATCCGTTCAATACTTGTTTCATAACAAGAAAACTATAAAAGTTATTGCTGGGATGTCTTTAAGTTAACTATGGGGAGGTAAAAAGTGATACTAATAAATGAAGGAAGCTCTTTAAACCCTGTTAAAGCCCTTGTGAAGGCATCTCAAGCCCTGTAACAACTTCATCAGTATTACCAAGGCTGGCTCCTTCCTCAGGAAAAAATTAATGATAGAAAAAGAAATAATTCACAAGAGAAACACTTCATTATTTATTAATGCAAAATAAAACGTTGAAATATGAAGGTGTTTCCTACTTTAAAAGAAAAATGAAAAATGAAATGGAAAAATGGCATTTGAATCCAACGCTAATAGTACAGTTATACTGGTGTCTTGTTGAGGTTTGACACCGTCTGTAAAATTGTAGTCCGTTGTTGATGATGTGGGGGGGGGTCACAGGTGTTGGTGACAACCCAACGACTAGTTCTTCACAAGTCTATACCTTGAATAGTCAATCCAGCTGACGGAACGCAGGTTCTTTACCACTGCAAAGATGAGGGGTCGGTCCAGTACCAATTAATCAGGTAAAGGTAGCTCATAAATGACGTCTCATGGGCTGGTTCAGTCCGTTCTCCTTCAACACTTCTCGTTGGTTGCAGGTGACCGACCCGATCTGTCAGCCAAGCTGGAAAGAGAGACAGGTTTACCCACTGCTTAAAAATCACTGCTCCATGATAAGTGTAAGATTCTTAAAAAAGGTAGTGATTATCAAAAAGTTCTTATGTGGCGCTTAAAACTGAAAGGACAATGTTAAAAAGTGAAGCTTTTTTCCAACCAATATCCACTAGAATAGGAGCAGAGGCTTTTACTTACAGTTGTGCTGGGAGCTGTGAGTCGAGTGATTACTGTTTTGCCGTCACTTTCGGGGGAGAAAGAGGGGGGAGGAGGGATAGCGGAGCTAGACTGACCCTACCTTAACAAGCAGCCGGCAATCAAACTATCTCACCATATACTCGCTACGCTACTTCTATCTGTTGAACTTTTCCCTCACACCCCTTGTATAAATATAGGAAAAAAATAGCAAATCAAAGATCAGTAGAGAAAGAGAAGTATCAGTAGGAGAAAAGAAAGAGTGGGGAAATGTAGAATGAAAGAGCGAGAGAAAGTGTGCAAGTTGAAAAGCAGCGAAAATAAGGAGAACAAGTGTGTGAGAGAGTGGAAAAGTTAGCAAGGGAATGAAAAAAACAGTGAGATGTAAAGGAAGACGATAATAATGAAAGAGAAAGAAAACAAAAGAGCCGGAAATAGCAAGAGGCCGAAAGAAAACAAAAAGGCACGAGAGATAGAGAGAGAGAGTGAGAGTACGTATATGATCGAGAAAGAATGAGCAAGGGAATGTGAACCAGTGATAAAGAAGAGTGTTAACGATAGAACAAGAAGCACTGTTACTAGACATTATCCATCATGTCAGAACAAGAGGAAAAGCAAAGATATGAGAGAGTGAAAGCCAGAAAAGCTTTAGTGAAAACAAAATCAAATCAGCATAGGTTAAATACCGAAACTGAGAGAGCAAAATGAGAGATCAACAATGAGAGTGAGAAAGAACTGAAAGTGACAGAAGGAAAGTAAAAAAGTGAAAGCATAACATCGACATAGAGAACAAGGCAGCGCGAAAGAGAACTGGTGAAGAGAAACACAAAGGAGCCATGATTTTGCGTCAGTGACATAGTTGAGGGTTAACAATTGTGACCCCCATGACCCCCATGGCCCCATGACCCCATGACCCCTCGGAGTGGAAAAGTGAGCAATGATCATCCCATTCACTGCACACTTTCGTATTCATGAATCGTCCGGTTTTTACTGCCATCCCAATTATTGCCCATGAATATTCTCACTACTCAATTATACATTTTTTTTAAATACAGCTATTTTTTTGAAGGTTCGGGTTTTGTAGCATTACGAACAATACGAGATAGATTAACATTGTAATAATATACATATTATTAGCAATGTAAGTTTTTTTATAATGTAATTTATTTACTATTTATTTAATAACAACTCGGCCGTTTCCCACCGAGGAAGGGTGACCCAAAAAGAGAAGAACCACTTTCATCATCATTCACTCTCCTTCGCAAGAAGCGTGAAAAACATATACCGCAAAAATCCCCAAACACCCCCTTCAGAGTGCGGTTTTACTTCCCCCCCTCCCGGACTCAA
>NC_069444.1:6951407-6968542 GCF_026875155.1 Cherax quadricarinatus
CTACAAAAAGCAGCACAATCAAACTATCATCACCATATACTCGCTCGCTACTCCTATCTGTTGAACTTTTCCCTCACAGCCCTTGTATAAATAAAGGAAAAAAATAGCAAATCAAAGATCAGTAGAGAAAGAGAAGTATAAATTGGAGAAAAGAAAGAGTGGGGAAATGTAGAATGAAAGAGCGAGAGAAAGTGTGCAAGTTGAAAAGCAGCGAATGTAAGGAGAACAAGTGTGTGAGAGAGTGGAAAAGTTAGCAAGGGGAATGAAAAAGACAGTGAGATGTAAAGACGATAATAATGAAAGAGAAAGAAAACAAAAGAGCCGGAAATAGCAAGAGGCCGAAAGAAAACAAAAAGGCACGAGAGATAGAGAGAGAGAATGAGAGTGTGTATATGATCGAGAAAGAATGAGCAAGGGAATGTGAACCAGTGATAACAAAGAAGAGTGTTAACGATGGAACAAGAAGCACTGTTAACTAGACATTATCCATCATGTCAGAACAAGAGGAAAAGCAAAGATCTGAGAGAGTGAAAGCCAGAAAAGCTTTAGTGAAAACAAAATCAAATCAGCATAGGTTAAATACCGAAACTGAGAGAGCAAAATGAGAGATCAACAATGAGAGTGAGAAAGAACTGAAAGTGACAGAAGGAAAGTAAAAAAGTGAAAGCATAACATCGATATAGAAAACAAGGCAGCGCGAAAGAGAACTGGTGAAGAGAAACACAAAGGAGCCATGATTTTGCGTCAGTGACATAGTTGACAGTTAACAATTGTGACCCCCATGACCCCCATGGCCCCATGACCCCATGACCCCTCGGAGTGGAAAAGTGAGCAATGATCATCCCATTCACTGCACACTTTCGTATTCATGAATCTTCCGGTTTTTACTGCCATCCCAATTATTACCCATGAATATTCTCACTACTCAATTATACATTTTTTTTAAATACAGCTATTTTTTTGAAGGTTCGGGTTTTGTAGCATTACGAACAATACGAGATACATTAACATTGTAATAATATACATATTATTAGCAATGTAAGTTTTTTATGTAATTTATTTACTATTTATTTAATAACAACTCGGCCGTTTCCCACCGAGGAAGGGTGACCCAAAAAGAGAAGAACCACCTTCATCATCATTCACTCCGTCACTGTCTTGCAAGAAGCGTGATAACACTACAGTTAAAATACCGCAAAATATCAACACACCTTCAGAGAGCAGGTTAAGTACTTCCCACCTCCAGGACTTGCTAATCAGTTTTTCCCAAATCCCTTCATAAACACTACTTGACTCTTACTCCAAGAGCACTTCAAGTCAAAAAGCATTCGTCTCCACTCCTATCTAGCACGCTCACACACGCTAGCTGAAAGCACTAGCCCTTTCCACACAAAACCTCCATCCAACTTTTCCTAGGACGACCCCTACCCTGCCTTTGTTCCATCTTCTATAATTGTCCGAACCACCTCAATAACCTTTACTTTACCCTCTGGATAATACTTTAAGAAATTCCGCACCTTCTAACTTCCAAGCCACTGATTCTCTGGTGCTCAGGTCCCAAAAAGATCCCTAGTCCTACGAAATAGTCACCAGGCCCCTGAATAGGTCAGCAGTATGGTTCTTCGTGTTATTGTACTGTACTGGTCTTTCTGTGTTACTGTACTGTACTGGTCTTCTTTTTTATTGAACTGTGCTGGCCTTTGTTTTTATTGTATGTATTGTTTTTGTTTATTTTTTTTAATTTGGCCCTTTGTGTTATTGAAATGTACTGGTCTTTTGTTTTTAACTTTCGGGCCCTTCTGTGTTATTGTACTTTTGGGGGTCTTTTGGTTATTAAAACGTACTGGTTTCGTGTTATTGATTGTACGGGTCTTCTGGGGTTTATTGTACTTACTGGTTTTCCCGGGTTTTTATTGTACTGACTGGTTTTTTTCTGGGAAAATTGATTTTTCTGGTCTTCTGTGTTATTGTATTTTTCCTGGTTTTTGGGGGTTTTAAAGTACGTACGGGTTTCTTTTGTTTTTTGTCGTACTGGTCTCCTGTTTTTTATTGTCCTGTATTGGTCTTTGTGTTTTTGTACAAAAAAACTTTTTCTTCTGTGTTATTGCTGTACTGGCCCTTCTGGGGTTTTTGAAATGCCCGGGCCCTTGTTTTATTGTACGTCCCGTCTTTTGTGTTTTTTGTACTGAAGGGTCTTTTTGGTTATTGTACGTAGGGTTTCTTTGTGTTATTGTACTGAACGGGTCTTCTGTTTTTATTGTACTTTAGGGTTTTTCTTTGTTATTGTACTGACGGGTCTTGTTTTAAATTTTATTTTACTGGTCTTTTGGTTTTTTTTGAAATGGTCTTGTGTTTATTTTACTGTCGGGTTTTTGTGTTATTTTTACTGAAACTGGCCCTTTGTGTTATTGTACTGTACTGGCTTGTGGTTTTTGTACGTATTTGGTCTTGTTTTATTTTTACTGTACGGGTTTTGGGTTTTATTGAAACTGACGGGTCTTGGGGTTATTTATTGTTGGTCTTGTGTTTTTTTATTTTACGGGTCTTTTTGGGTTATGTACTGTCCGGTCCTTGTTTTTATTTTAAATGTACGGGCTTCTTTGTTTTATTGTATTTGTTTTGGGTTTTGTTTAAAATTTACAGGCGGGGTTTTTTTCTTTTGGTTTTGGTTTTAATTTGTATTTTCGGCCCCTTGGTTTTTTTTTACTTTTCGGGTTGGTCGGTTGTTTTACTTACTGGTCTTCGGTGTATTGTACTGTCCTGGTTTCTGTGTTTTTATTTTTACGGTTTCTTTTTAAATTGTACTTCTGGTCTTTTGTTTTACTGCACGGGTTTTCCCGTTTTTGAAAAGTTTGGTCTTGTTTTTTTCTGTACGGTTTTGTGTTTTTTACCGGGTTTCCGGGAACTGCGGTTTTTGGTTGTTATTGTACTTACTGGTCTTCTGTTTTAAATGTCCCGTTGGTCTTTTTTAATTGAAGAACCTGCCCTTCTGTTTTTATTGTACTTTTTCTGGTCTTAGTGTTTTTTTGTACTGTACGGGTCTTTGTGTTTTTTTAAACTGTACTGGTTTTGTTGTTATTGTACTGTCCCGGTTTTTTGTGTTATTTACTTTACTGGCCCTTCGTGTTATTGTCCTTAACGGGCCCCTTCTGTGTTTTTTTAAACGTACTGGTCTTGTTTTTTGATATTTTTTATTTGTACTGGTCTTGTGGTTATTGTACGTACTGGTCTTGTGTTTATTTTACTGTATGGTCTTGTGTTTTTATTTACTGTACGGTTTTGGGGTTTTATTTTACTTATTGCCCTTGTTTTATTGTACTGTACTGGTCTTGTTTTTTTTTACTGAAAGGTTTTTGGTGTTTTTGTATTGTTGGGTTTTTTGGGTTTAAATGTACTTTACGGTTCTTTTGGGGTTATTGAAGTACGGACTTCGGGTTTTAAATTTGTACGTATGGTCTTCTTTTTTTAATTTTTACTTTTTTGGTTTTTTTTTGTTTTGGTTTTTACTTTTACGGGTTTTGGTGTGTTTTACTTACTGGTCTTCTGTTTTACTGTATTGTCTGGTCTCTTTTGTTTTTGTACTGGGGGTACTGGTCTTTTTTGTTTTAAATGCCACTTTTTTTGGTTTTTCTGTAAAATTTTTTAACTGTGTTTTTGTTTTTCCTAACGTTTATTGTACTTACGGGTCTTCTTTTTTTTAATTGCATTTGGCAACTGGTCTTTCTGTGTTATTGTACTTTCTGGTTTTTGTGTTATTGTACTGTACAGGTTTTTGGGGTTTTATTTTTTTTTCTGGTCTTTGTGTTATTGAATTGTCCGGGTTTTTGTGTTATTTTACGGTCCGGGTCTTCTGTTATTGTACTGTACTGGTCTTTTTTTCTTTTGGTTTTGGTTTTTTTTTTTATTGGGTCTTTTTTTGTTTTTGTACTGTACTGGTTTTTGTGTTTTTTACTGTAGGGGTTCTTTGTGTTTTTAACGTATTTCTCGGGGAGGTTCCTTTAGTTTTTTTATTGAAACTGTATTTTTGGTTTTTTTTCCTGTTGTTTATTGTATTTTATTGGTCTTTTGTTTTTTGGGTTACTTACGGGTTCTTCTTTTTTATTGACGTCTGCCTTCTGTGTTTTTGATTTACGGTCTTTTGTGTTATTGTATTTTAAATTGGTTTTTCGTGTTATTGTACTGTATTTGGTCTTTGTTTTATGTATGTACGGGTTTTTCCGTTTTTATTGTATTGTCGGGTTTTCTGTTATTGTACTGTCCGGGTCTTTTGTGGTTTTTTTTATGTTTTTTGTACTGGTTTTTTCTAGTTTTGTACTTACTGTTCTTTTTGTTTAGGGATTGACTGGCTTCTGTTTTAAATTGTACTCTATTTGGTCTTCTTTTTTAAATTGAAATGCTTTTCTTTTTGGTTATTGATTTCGGGTCTTCGGGTTTTATTGTATTGACTGGTCTTTCTGTTTTAAATTGTACTTTTTGTCTTCTGTGTTATTGACGTCGGGTCTTCTTGTTATTGTACTTTAGGGTTTCTGTTTTGGGGGATTGAAACTGGTTTCTGTGTTATTGTATGCTGGTTTTTCTTTTTTATTGTATTTACTGGTCTTCTGGTTTTTGTATGAATGGTCTTCTGTGTTATTGAAATTTATGGTTTTCTGTGTTATTGTACGTACTGGTTTCTGTTTTATTGTATTGTATTGTTTTTCCTGGTTATTGTTTTTAAACGGTCTTTGTGTTAGGGTACTGAATTGGTTTTCTTTTGTTATTGTATTGTCGGGTTTCTGTGTTATTGTATTGTCGGTTTTCCCGTGTTTTTTGTACGTTTTTGGTCTTCTGTTATTGTATGTACTGGTCTTTTGGTTATTGTTTGTACTTTCTTCTTTGTTTTTTGTCTTACTGGTCTTCTGTTTATTGTACGGGTACTGGTTTTTGTTTTAAATTGTACTCTATTTGGTTTCTGTTTTATTGTACTGTGCGGTTTTCTCTGTTATTGTATTTACTGGCTTCTGTTTATTGTATTTTACTGGTTTTCCTTTGAAAAATTTTGTACTTATTTGTTTTTGTTTTATTGACTGTTCGGGTCTTTTTTTTTGTACTGAAACTGGTTTTCTGGGGTTATTGCTTGATTTGGTCTTTGGTTTTATTGTATTGAATTTGGTCTTCTTTTTAAATTGTACTGTACTGGTTTTTGGTTAAATTGAAATTTAACTGGTTTCTGTGTTATTGATTGAAACCGGCCTTCTTGTTTTTGGTCCCTTACTGGTTTCTGTTTTATTGAAATTGATTGTTTCTGGTTATTGATTGTACTGGTTTTCTGTTTTAAATTTTTAATTGTCCTGGTTTTTCTTTTTGGTTATTGATTGAAATTTGGTCTTCTGTGTTATTGTTGTACTGGTCTTCTGTGGTATTGTATGAAAGGGTTTCTTCTGTGTTATTTTTCGAACTTTTTCTTCTGTTTTTTATTGTATGTACGGGTTTTCTGTTTATTGTATGTGGGGGGCTTTTTGTTTTTGGAAACTTTCCGACCTTTGTGATTTTTTACGGGCTGGTTTTCTTGTTATTTTTTTGTACTGGTCTTCTGTGATATTGTACGTACTGGTCTTCTTTGTTTTTGTACTTTTCGGGTTTTTTTTTCTGGGTTTTTTATTGTATGTTGGTTTTTCCTGTTTTAAATTTTACTTCTGGCTTCGGTTTTTATTGAATTGTATTTGGCTTCTTGTTATTGTACGTAGGGTCTTTTGTAATTGTACGGTACTGGTTTTCTGTGTTATTGTTTTTGGTACGTCTTCTTTTGTTTTTTTAACTTACGGGTTTTCCCCTGTGTTATTTTTCTGAGGGTCTTCTGGGTTTTTGATTTTTACTGGTCTTGTGTTTTTTTTAAATTGTCCGGGTTCTTTGTGTTTTTTTGTTAATGGTTTTTGTGTTTTTTTAAACTGTAGGGGTTTTTGTGTTTTTTGTACTGAAATTGGTTTTTGGGTTATTGACAAAAACTGGTTTTTGGGTGTTATTGTCTGAAACGGTTTTTGTTTATTTTATGAACTGGTCTTTGTGTGTTATTGTACTGTACAGGTCTTGTGTGTTTTGTATTGAACTGGTCTTTTTTGTTTTTTTAAACTTTACTGGTCTTGGGTGTTATTGTACGGCCCGGTCCCCCTTCTGTGTTTTTTAAAAACTTTTCTGGTCTTTGTGTTTTTTGTACGTACGGGCCCTTTGTTTATTTTACTTTTCGGGTTTCTTTGTTTTATTGAACTGTACTGGTCTTTGTGTTATTGTACGGGTTGGGCCCTTCTGTGTTTTTGTACGGTCGGGTCTTTGTGTTATTGTACTGTACTGGTTTTTCGTGTTATTTTACTGTACTGGTCTTCTGTGTTATGTACTGTAGGGTTTTCTGTTTTTATTGTACTGTACTGGCCCTTTGTGTTATTTTACTGAAACTGGTCTTTTGGGGTTTTTTGGTTGTAGGTTTTGGTTTTTTATGTTTATTTTGTTTTTGAAAGCTGGTCTTGTGTTTATTGATACTGTTTTGGGCCCTTTTGTTATTGTATGTATTTGGTCTTGTTTTTTTAAATGTACTGGTCTTTGTGTTTTTGTACTGTACGGTCTTGTGGTTATTGTATTGAACGGGCCCCTTGTGTTTTTTTACTGTACGGCTTGGATTTATTGTAGGGCCCGGTCCCTGTTTTAAAGTACTGTACTGGTTTTTTTGTGTGTTATTGTACTGTACTGGTCTTTTTTTTTAACTTTCTGGTCTTTGTGTTTTTGTACTGAACTGCCCTTTGTGTTATTGAAACGTCGGGGTTTGTTTTTTTTTACTGTCTGGTCTTTTTGTTTTTGGGTACTGTATGGTTTTTGGGTGTTATTTTTACTGTACGGGTTTTTGGGTGTTTTTTGTACTGTACGGGTTTCTTTGTTTTTTTGGGTCCCTTAGGGTCTTTGGTTTTTAAAAACTGTACGGGTTTTGTGAATTGTAATGTACTGGTCTTGTGTTTATTTACTGAAAGGGGGTTTGTTTTAAATTTTGTATTGTACTTTTCTCGTTTTTTTGTATTTTACGGGTTTTTTGTGTGTTATTGTATGTACTGGTTTCTGTGTTATTGTACTGTACTGGTCTTCTGGGGTTTTTGGGCCCAAATGTTTTCTGTGTTTTTGAAATGTACGGGTTTTTTTGGGTTTTTAAGAAACCGCTGGTCTCCTGTGTTTTACTTTACTGGTCTTTGTGTTATGATTTGGCCGTGATTTATTCCGGCCCCCCTTGTTGTGTATTGAACGGGTTTTCTGTGTTATTTTTACTGTTTTGGCCTTTTTTTTTACTGACGGTCTTTTTTTATTGAAAAGAAAGGGGTCTTTTTTTTTTCTGTACGGCCCTTTGTTTTTATTTTTCTGAATTTGGCTTTGATTTTATTGTACTCTACTGGTCTTTGTGTTATTTTTTTACATTTTTGGCTTGGTTTTTTTGTTTTAAATTTCCCCCAATGGCCCTTTTTATTTATTGTATTGTTTCTTTTGGTTTTTTGTACTGTACTGGCTTTTTGGTGTTTTTTTAAAGGGTCTGGCTTTGTGTTATTGTATTTAAACCGGCCTGTTTTAAATTTTACGAATGGTTTTTGTGTTATTGAAAACTTTTTCCGGGTTTCTTCAGTTGTTTTAAAACTTTATTTGGTCTTTGTTTTATTTTACTGTCCTGGTCTTTTTGGGTTATTGTACTTTTTCCCTGGTCTTTGTGTTTTTTTTACTGTTTTGGTCTTTTTTTGTTAAATAGGGGTTTTGGTTTTTGAAAATTTTTAATTTTACTGTCAAAAGTTTATTTGTACCTTTGGTCTTTTGTTTATTGTACATTGGGGTTTTTTGGGGTTTTTTCCGCCGGGGTTTTTCTGTGTTTTTTTTACTTTTTCGTCTTTGTGTTTTGTACTTTAGGGTCTTTGTGTTTTTTTTTACTTTTCTGGTCTTGTGGTTATTTTTACGGGTCCCGGTCTTGGTTATTTATTTACTGGGTTCTTGTGTTATTTTTACTGTACGGGTCTTCTGTTTTAAATTAAACTTACGGGCCCTTTTTTTTATTTTACTGTTGGTCTTTAGTTATTTTATTGTACTGTTTTCCCTTTTTTATTTTCTTGAGGGGTTTCTTTGTGTTATTTACTTACTGGCTTGTGTTATTTTACTGTCCCGCCTTCTTGTTATTGATTGATTGGTCTTTTGTTTATTGTTTTTCGGGGTTCTTCTGTTTTAAATTGACGGTCCTGCTCTTCTGTGTTTTTTTTAATGTACGGCCCTTTGTGTTATTTTTTATTTTATTGGTTTTTTGTGTTATTGTACTGTACTGGTCTTTGTTTATTTACTGTACTGGTTTTCTGTTTTTATTGTATTACGGTTTTTCTGTGTTTTTGTACGTACGGGTCTTCTGTTTTAAATTGAAAACGTTTATTTTTTTTGGTTTCTTTATTTATTTTTAACTGTACTGTTCTTCTTTTTTTCTTTACTTTTTCCGGGAACTTTTGGTTTTTGTTTTTTTAAAACGGGTTTTCTTTTGATTTACGGTTTTCCTTTTTAATTTTTGGTTCAGTGTTATTGTACTGTCCTCCTTCTGTTTTAGTACTGTACTGGTTTTCCCGTGTTTTTTGGGTTATTTTGGTCTTCGTTTATTGAAACTGTACTGGCCCTTTTGTGTTATTTTTATTGTACGGGTCTTCTGTTTTAAATTGTACTCTATTTGGCTTCTGTGTTATTGAAACTGTCGGGTCTTTGTTATTGTACTTTATTTGGTCTTCTGTTTATTGTACTGTACTGGTCTTCTGTTTTAAAGTATTTAATTTTGCTTCTGTGTTTTTGGATTTTTTTGGGTCTTTTTTTATTGTACTGAATTTGGTCTTCGTGTTATTGATTTACTGGTTTTTCTGTGTTATTGTATTGAAAGGGTTTCTTCCGTTAATTGTACTTTTCTGGTCTTCGGGTTATTTTTTTGAACTGGTCTTTTGTGTTATTGTATTTTTACTGGCCTTCTGTGTTATTGTCCCTTACTTTTTTCTGTTTTATTGTATTTTTTGGGGTCTTCTAAGTTTTTGTATTTACGGGTCTTCTGTTTTTTGTACTGTACTGGTCTTTTTGTGTTAATTTAAAAATTGTTTCTGGTTTTCCTGGGGGTTTAGTATTGTACTGTTTTCCCGTGTTATTGATTGTCCGGGTTTTCTTCTGGGGTTATTGAAAGAACTGGTCTTCTTGTTATTGTTTTTGTACTTTTTTCGGGTTTAAAGTATTGAATTTGGTCTTCGGTGTTTTTGGGTATTTTTAGGCCTTTTTTGTTATTGTACTTACTGGTTTTCTTTTTTCTTGTATTGTGTTGGGTTTTCTTTATTGAATTGTACTGTCTTCGGGTTTTATTGAAACTGTCTGGTCTTCTTTGTTTTTGTATTGTCTGGTTTTTGTGTTATTGTATTGTACGGGTTCTTCTGTGAAAATTTGTATTTAACGGGTTCTTCGGGGGTTTTTTTTGTACTTGGTCTTCTTGTTATTTTTCCTGTACTGGTTTTTGTGTTATTGAAACTGTACGGGTCTTCTGTGTTTTTGGGTATTGTACTGGTTTTGTTTTGTACTTTACGGGTCTTGTGTTTTTGGTATTTTTGGGGTTTTCTTTTTATTGAAATTGTACTGGTTTTTGTTTATTGTACGGGTACTGGTCTTCTTTGTTAATTGTTTTGTATTTGGTCTTGGGGAATTGTAACTTTTTCCTGGTTTTCCTGGTTTTTTTTTTTTTAAATTACATCTTCTTTGTTTTTTTAAACTGTATTTGGTTTTGGTTTATTGTACTGTACGGGTCTTCTGTTTTTTATTGTACGGGTCCTTTTTTGGTCTTTTTTTTGTTTAAATTTTTATTTTACGGGTCTTCTGTGTTTTTGGATTGTACTGGTCTTGTCTTATTGTCCCTGAAATGGTTTTTTTTTTTTCCCTTGTTTATTGTACTGTACGGGTTTTCTGTGTTATTGTATTTAAAATGTCTTCTGTGTTTTTTGTACTGTAGGGTCTTTCTTTATTGTACTGTACGGGTTTCTGTTTTTATTGTACGACTGGTTTCTGTGTTTTTGTATTTAATACTTTTTTAAGGGTTCTTCGGTTTTGCTTTGTACGAAACGGGGTTTTCTGTGTTATTGTACTTTTACTGGTTTTCTGTTTATTGTACGTACGGGTCTTCTGTGTTATTGTATTTAACTGGTCTTCTGTGTTTTTGGGTATTTGAAAGGGTCTTCCCTGTGTTATTGTACTGACTGGTCCTTTCTTTGTTATGTACTTACTGGTTTCTTTTCTATTGTACTTTTACGGGTTTCTTGAAAATTGTACTTACGGGGTCTTCTGTGTTATTTTTCTTACGGGTCTTCTGTGTTTTGTACTTACTGGTCTTCTGTTTTTATTGTATTTGAAAGGTTTCTTTTTTAAGGGAACTGTCTGGCCCTTTTTGGGGTTATTGAAACTTACTGGTCTTCTGTGTTATTGTACTTAGGGTCTTCTGTTTATTGTACTTACTGGGCTTCGTGTTATTTTTTCGTCTGTCTTCCTTTTATTTACTGTACGGGTCTTTTTGTGTTATTGTATTTAAACGGGCTTCTGTGTTTTTTGGGGTACTTAGGTTTTTGTTTTGATTTAATTTCTTCGGGGGTGTTATTTGAAAACTTTACTGGTCCCCCGGTTTTAATTTGTACTTTTACTGGTCTTTGTTTTTATTGTCCGGGTTTTCGGGGTTTTTTTCTTTTTGGGGTTTTTGTACTTAGGGTCTTCGTGTTATTGTAGTACGGGTCTTCTGTGTTATTTGTACTGTACTGGTTTTCTGTTTTTATTGTACTTACTGGTTTTGGGGTGTTATTGTCTTACTGGCCCTTCCCCTGTGTTATTGAACCTTAATGGCCCTTCTGGTTATTGTATTTGTACTGGTCTTTGTGTTTTTTGTCTGTATGGTTTTCGTGTTATTGTACTTACTGGTCTTCTGTGTTATTTTATTAAACGGGTTCTTCTGTGTTATTGTACTGTACGGGTTTTTTTCTGAGTTTTTTTTACTTTTCTGGTCTTCTGTGTTTTGTACTGTACTGGTCTTTGTGTTATTGTACTGTACGGGTTTCTTCTGTGATATTGAAAGGAAATGGTCTTCTGTGTTATTCCCCCTGTACTGGTCTTCTGGTTATTTACTGTACGGGTCTTCTGTTTTATTGTACTGAAATGGTTTGTTTTATTGTACGGGTACTGGTCCTTCTGTATAATTGTACTTTACTGGTCTTCTGTGTTTTTGTCCTTACTTCTTCTTTGTTATTGTTACGTACGGGTCTTCTGTGTTATTGTACGAACTGGTTTTCCTTGTGTTATTGTATTGTACGGGTTTTTCGGGTTTATTGTACGTACTGGTTTCTGTTTATTGACTGTATGGTTTTTCCTGTTTTTTTTGTACTGTACTGGTCTTCTGTGTATTTTACTGTATGGCCTTCTGTTTTTTGGTATTGTACTGGTCTTCTGGTTATTGTACTTACGGGTTTTCTGTGTTATTTTTTCTGTACTGGTCTTTGTTTTAAATTGTACTGAAACTGGTCTTCTGGTATTGTACGTAGGGGGTTTTTCCTGTGTTATTGTACTGTACTTTTTCTTTTTTGTTTTTGACGAAACTGGTCTTTCTGTGTTATTGTTTTGTACTGGTCTTGTGTGTTATTGACTTTTACTGGTTTCGGTTATTGTACTGAAATGGCCTTCTGGTTTTTTGTATGTACTGGTCTTGGGTTTTAATTGTACTGTACTGGTCTTTGTGTTATTGTTTTGTCCCGGTCTTTTGTTTTATTGTACTGTACTGGTCTTTGTGTTATTGTTTTTTACTGGTCTTTGTGTTATTGTACGAAATGGTCTTTTGTGTTTTTTGTACTGTACTGGGTTCTTTTTGTTTTAAATTGTACTTAGGGTCTTCTTTGTTATTGTACTGTTTCTGGGGCCCCCCTTCTTTTTGGTTTTTTTTATTGTACTGGGTTTCTTTTTTTATTGTACTTTTCGGTCTTCTGTTTTTTGAACTTTACTGGTCTTTTTGTTTTGTAACTTTTTCTGGCCCTTCTGTTTTATTTTTACTGAAACTGGTCTTTCTTTGTTTTTGGGAATGGGGGGGGGGGGGGGGGGGGGGGGGGGGGGGGGTTTTACTTTTTTGGGGAAAGGCTTTTTTTTAATTTTTGCGGTCTTCTGGGTTAATGTATTTGTATTTGTTTCTGTGTTATTGTATTTTACTGGCCCTTCTGTGTTATTGTACTGTACTGGCTTGTGTTTTTTGGGTACTGTACTGGTCTTCTGTTTTTATTGTACGGGTATTTGGTTTCTTCTGAGTTATTTACTGATTTTTCTTTTTGTTTTTTTTTTTTACTTTTTCCCTTTTTTAGTCTTTTTTTTTTTGTGATATTGTACTGTACGGTTTGGGGTTTTTAAATTGTACTGTACGGGGGTCTTGTGGGGTTATTGTACGTACTGGTTTTTTCTGTGTTTTTTGAAACTGTACTGGTCTTCTGTGTTATTGTACGTACGGGTCTTTCTGTTTTTGTACTGTACTGGTCTTTTTTGGGGTTAAATTGTACTGTACTAGTTTTTCTTTTTTTTTTGTACTGTACTGGTTTTCTGTGATATTGAAACTGTACTGGTCTTTTTGTTTATTGTTTTGCACGGGTTTTTCTGTTTTTATTGTACCGGGTACTGGTCTTCTGTGTTATTTTTACTCTACTGGTCTTCTGTTTTTTGTACTTTTTCGGGTTTCTCTGAAATTGAAACGGGACGGGGTCTTCTGTTTTTGTACTGACTGGTTTTTAAAGTGTTTTGTCCTGTACGGGTTCTTCTGTGTTTTTGTACTGTATTGGTTTCTTTGTTTTTGTACTGAAAGGGGTCTTCATTTTTGGACTGTTTTGGGTCTTCTTGTTTTGTACTTTTCGGGTCTTCTGTGTTTTTTGTATTGTAGTTGCCCTTTTGTGTTTTTTTTTTTGAAATGGTTTTCTGTTTTTAAACCCTTTTTCTGGTCTTCTGTGTTTTGTACCTGAAACTCTTTTTTTCTTTTTTTCTTTTTTGTATTGAAAGTTTTTTTTTCCTTCGGGGGGGGGGGGGGGGGTTAATTTTTAATTGGTTCCCCCCCCTTGGGGGGGGGGTCCTTTTTTGTGTTTATTGTTTTTTTCTTTTCCTTTTTTTTTTTTTGTGTTTATTGTATTTGCTGGCTTCTGTGTTATTGTATTTTTATGGTTTTTGTGTTATTGTGCTGTACTGGTCTTCTGGGGTTATTGTACTGTACGGTTTTTTTCTGTGTTTTTGTACTTTTCTTGCTTCTGTTTTATTGTAGGGTACGGTTTTCTGTTTTTAAATTGTACTGAAACCTGGTCTTGGGGTTTTATTGTAAATTTTTTTGCGGGGTCTTCTTTTTGTTTATTGTATTGTACGGTCTTTTTTGGGGGTTTAATTGGCTGTACGGGTCTTCTGTGGAAATTGTATTGTCTGGTCTTTGTTATTGTACTGAACTGGCCCTTGTGTTTTTTGGTATTGTACTGGTTTTTCCTGTGTTATTGTACGGGCCTGGTTTTCTGTGTTATTGTTTTTGAAATTTTGTTTTTCTGTGTTTTTGCACTGTCTTTTTCTTCTGTTATTGTACTGAACTGGTCTTCTTTTGTCTTTATTTTTACTGGTTTTTTTTTATTTTTTTTTTACTTTACTGGTCTTGTTTTTTATTGATTGTACTGGTGTTATGCAGGGTTCTGCATGACATTGTATGTATATACTAGTGGGGAAGTGTGCCATAATAATATGAATATTGTAGTTGTAAGGAATAATTTTATAATTCATAATGTGCTTTTGGAGGTACTGTAAAGTACTCTAACTGTAATTATAAAGAAATCCTGCTAGGGATTTATTTTCCAAGGGTGTTTGGGTATGCGGAGTGAGAGTGGCTGGGGGAGTCACGTGGGGTCAGCATGGTGTGGAGGCTGGCGTCGGAGATCCTGTGTATTTGAGCTAAGTTTGTAGTCGTGTACTCCTTTGGTTTAGCTAACCCAAGCCATAGGCTCTTCTATGGCTTACCTGTATGTTCACCCAGGCTCTGACAGGATGCTGTGGGAGTAGTGAGGAAATAAGAAATGGAGTTTGTAGTGGAGTAGAGACGGCCTGGCGGTGACTAGGCCTAGTGTTATGGTGGCTGGACCTCTAGCCAGCTGTTTCTTGTGTATCCTCATTTGGGCATTTAGGATTAAGGTGTTTCTAGAGTGTGCATATAGTGTTATGTTGAATAAATAGATATATTTTCCTAACTGGGATTTTTGCCTAACCCTCTGTTAACCAACCCATGGAAGTAATACATTCTGGTTTAGCGCTTTCTGTTTTGACTGGGATAGCCCTGGGTGGCCTGTTTATGCTTGAGATGTGTGTAACTTTTACCTTTGCCCTTAGACCAGGCTCAAGCCCCCAGCCATCCCACATTTCTGCGTAACAACTGGTCATCTGTGTTATTGTATTGTACTGGTCTTGTCTTATTGTACTGTACTGGTCTTCTGTGTTATTGTATTGTACTTGTCTTCTGTGGTATTGTACTGTACTGGTCGTCTGTGTTATTGTATTGTACTGGTCTTCTGTGTTATTGTACTGTACTGGTCTTCTGTGTTATTGTACTGTACTGGTCTTCTGTGATATTGTACTGTACTGGTCTTCTGTGCTATTGTACTGTACTGGTCTTCTGTGTTATTGTACGGTACTGGTCTTCTGTGCTATTGTACTGTACTGGTCTTCTGTGTTATTGTACTGTACTGGTCTTCTGTGATATTGTACTGTACTGGTATTCAGTGTTATTGTACTGTAACTGTCTTCTGGGGCTATTGTACTGTACTGGTCTTTCTGTGATATTGTACTGTACTGGTCTTTTTGGGGTTTATTGTACTGTACTGGTCTTCTGTGAAAATTGTACGTACTGGTCTTCTGTGTTATTGTACTGTACTGGTCTTCTGTGTTATTGTACTGTACTGGTCTTCTGAGTTATTGTACTGTACTGGTCATCTGTGTTATTGTACTGTACTGGTTTTTGGGGTGTTATTGTACTGTACTGGTCTTGTGTGTTATTGTACTGTACTGGTCTTCTGTGTTATTGTACTCTTCTGGTCTTCTGTGTTATTGTACTGTTCTGGTCTTCTGTGTTATTGTACTGTACTGGTCTTCTGTGTTATTGTACTGTACTGGTCTTCTGTGTTATTGTACTGTACTGGTCTTCTGTGTTATTGTACTGTTCTGGTCTTCTGTTTTATTGTACTGTACTGGTCTTCTGTGTTATTGGGTCTGTACTGGTCTTCTGTGTTATTGTACTGTACTGGTCTTCTGTGTTATTGTACTGTACTGGTCTTCTGTGTTATTGTACTGTACTGGTCTTCTGTGTTATTGTACTGAACTGGTCTTCTGTGTTATTGTACTGTACTGGTCTTCTGTGTTATTGTACTGTACTGGTCTTGTGTTATTGTACTGTACTGGTCTTCTGTGTTATTGTACTGTACTGGTTTTCTCTGTTTTTGTATTGTACTGGTCTTCTGTGTCATTGTACTGTACTGGTTTTCTCTGTTTTTGTATTGTACTGGTCTTCTTTGCTATTGTACTGTACTGGTCTTGTGTTATTGTACTGCACTGGTCTTGTGTTATTGTATTGTACTGGTCTTCTGTGTTATTGTACTGCACTGGTCTTCGGTGTTATTGTATTGTACTTGTCTTCTGTGTTATTGTACTGTACTGGTCTTGTGTTATTGTACTGTATTGGTCTTCTGTGTTATTGTATTGTACTGGTCTTCTGTGTTATTGTACTTTACTGGTCTTGTGTTATTGTATTGTACTGGTCTTCTGTGTTATTGTATTGTACTGGTCTTGTCTTATTGTACTGTACTGGTCTTCTGTGTTATTGTATTGTACTTGTCTTCTGTGGTTTATTGTACTGTACTAGTCTTCGGGTGTTTATTGTACTGTACTGGTCTTCTGTGTTATTGTCCCTGTACTAGTTTTCTGTGTTATTGTAATGTACTAGTCTTCTGTGTATTGTACTGTACTGGTCTTCTGTGTTATTGAAATTTTTACTGGTCTTCGTGTTTTTGTACTGTACTGGTCTTCTGTGTTATTGTATTGTACTGGTCTTCTGTGTTATTGTACTGTACTGGTCTTCTGTGTTATTGTATTGTACTGGTCTTCTGTGTTATTGTACTGTACTGGTCTTCTGTGTTATTGTACTGCACTGGTCTTCTGTGCTATTGTACTGTACTAGTCTTCTGTGTCATTGTACTGTACTGGTCTTCTGTGTTATTGTACTGTACTGGTCTTCTGTGTTATTGTTCTGTACTGGTCTTGTGTGTTATTGTACTGTACTGGTCTTCTGCGTTTTTTCTGCTTACTGGTCTTGTGGTGTTATTGTACTGTACTGGTCTTCTGTGTTTTTATTGAAACTGTAATTTGGCTTTCTGTGTTATTGTACTGTTTCTGGTCTTCTGTGTTATTTGTACCTGTTACTGGTCTTCTGTGTTATTGTACTGTACTGGTCTTCTGTATTATTGTACTGTACTGGTCTTCTGTGTTATTGTACTGTTCTGGTCTTCTGTGTTATTGTACTGTACTGGTCTTCTGTGTTATTGTACTGTACTGGTCTTATGTGTTATTGTACTGTACTGGTCTCCTCTGTTATTGTACTGTACTGGTCTTCTGTGTTTTTGTACTGTACTGGTCTTCGGTGTTATTGTATTGTACTTGTCTTCTGTGTTATTGTACTGTACTGGTCTTGTGTTATTGTACTGTACTGGTCTTCTGTGTTATTGTATTGTACTGGTCTTGTGTTATTGTACTGTACTAGTCTTCTGTGTTATTGTACTGTACTGGTCTTCTGTGTTATTGTACTGTACTTGTCTTGTGTTATTGTACTGGAGTGGGAATAAGACCACAATAGCTACTGTTGAGGTCGACGCTTTTGAATCCAAATCATGAATCCAAATCTTGAATTATGAATAGTAATTAATAATAATATTAATAAAACTATTATTTGCGACCACTGTCAGCCTCAGAGTTATCTCTGAGTTACCAGACCTTGCCACGTGGAGGCCAGTGGTTCGTCTTTAAGGGGTCCCCCCCTCGCCTTCCCCAGGTTCATGTGCCCA
>NC_069444.1:6969042-7011542 GCF_026875155.1 Cherax quadricarinatus
GAAAAATTAAGGAGTGAAGTGTTCATTACCTCTGTAACTTGCCATGATTAGTGACCAGATCTACCTGGAGTTCATTACCTTTGTAACTGGTTCAGCTGTCATAACTTTGGGGTCCAGTCACTGGACCCATTATGTACCTTTGTAATCTTTTGACTACCGCCCACAGGATGGGTATGGGGTGCATAAAGATATTAAACTAAAGTGTGTGTGTGTGTGTGTGTGTGTGTGTGTGTGTGTGTGTGTGTGTGTGTGTGTGTGTGTGTGTGTGTGTGTGTGTGTGTGTGTGGTGTGTGTGTGACTCAACAATCAATATTTGCAACCAATAACTCATTACAATTGTGACCGGGTGTGGAAGTGTGAATTGCTCATTACTCTATAATTTGTTCATGATTGTAGCCAAAGTATAAACGTAAGTAACCATTCTACATAATTCATTACCTTTGTAACTTGTGAGCTCATTACCTTTGTACCTAGTTCAGCTATCAAAACTTTGGGGGCCCAGTCCCTGGACCCATTACGTACCTCTGTAATCTGTAAATACCTTTGTAACTTGTCATGATTGTGACCAGACTTACCTGGAGTTCATTACCTTTGTAAATTGTGAGTTCATTACCTTTGTAAATTGTGAGTTCATTACCTTTGTAAATTGTGAGTTCATTACCTCTGTAACTTGCTCAGCTATCAAAACTTTGGAGTCCAGTCCCTGGACCAATTATGTACTCTGTAATCTTTTGACTACCGCCCACAGGATGGGTATGGGGTGCATAATAAACATATTAAACTAATAACTAAGATCTGAAAAATTGGCACTTTGACAATTTGATCTTTAAATTGGCTTCCTCAAGCTTACTCAGCACCATGTCCAGTTTTTTTCAAATGCTTGTCCACATCCTCGGACATGACGATTACGTCATCTAGGTACACCATAAGTGCACTGCCTATGAGACCTCTAAGGATGTTGGTCATCAGACTCGAGAATGTGATAGGAGAGGATCATAATCCGAATGGCATACGGAGGAAGTGGTAAATGACCGTAGGAGTAGAAAATGCTGTTAGCTCTTGGCTTTCTTTGTGGAAAGGGACTTGCCAGAACCCCTATAACAATCTAGGTTCAAAAAAACTTTGTTATCTCCGATATTGCATAAAAGGTCACCAAGTACAGGCAGTGGAAAGTGATCTGGAATTGTTTTCACATTTAACTTCCTAAAATCAATCACTGGACGCTCTTTGCACCTACTCCTAGGTTGAGGGACTGATTACCTCATCTTCTGTACATAGTTCTACTGTCTTCAAGTTATGTCCTAGAATTTGTATTGATAAAGCCACTGGATGGCGAAACGTCTACAATAAAGATACCCAGATGTTGCACATGTGTCTTAATTTCATCAAGAATGAACTGGTTGAACACTTTAACTCTTAACCTGTAAACGGCCCAAATGTATATATATACCTTCACTACCGCAGTGCCCCGAATATTTTGAAAAAAAAAAAAATTATTGAGAAAAAGAGCACATTTTTCCAAGTGTTACAGGATAAAAAAAAAAAATTTTTAGAGCCAGTATTTACCAATATGAGGCCGCAAAGTTGGCACTTGGCGATCATCTGACACCAACATGGAGCACTGCCGTGTATTGCCGATATACCTTTTTTCTATTTTTCATATTATTTCACATAATTTTTATGTTCTGATAATTACAATTTAAAAGAGTTCTTGTCATTTCATAACCAATCTTTGTTCTGACACTAGTATTAGGTACTGAAATTGTACTCACATTGTCACAGACACACTGACAGGTGGACATTTACACCTGCCTTGGCTATTTACTATTGTCTTGGAATATATACAAAGTATTTATATGTCCCAGCAATGTTTTGGATATGTAGAAGTGGGGAGGGAGGGAGGGAGGAGAATAGGTAATAATAATAATAATAGGTAATAAGTTCTCTTGTAGAATGATAAACAAGGTCCACCCTGACAGTGACATGATGAGATAACATCTGATAAGAGCTGATGTTTGATGAGCATACACGAGGGTGGGGGAGGGTGCAGCAAGAAAAGATTAGAGGTGACATTTGATGAGCATCGCCCTCCCTTTGTTTTCGCTGGTACACAAACATTTCTGTCTATTTGTCTGTCTGTCAAGCTCCCTGTCTATCTGTCTATCCGTCTAGCTCTCTGTTTCAGAGATTATTATAATAAAAAAGAAGCGCTAAGCCACAAGGGCTATACAGCGCTGCAGGGCAGGAAGGAAGCGAGGGTATCAGGTGGCAAAAGGGAGATGGACGAGTAATAGGCTATGGAGAACAGCGGGGCAGTGGATGGTGAAAGGGTCGAGGGCAGCAAGAGATTGAGGTAGAAAGGGCTGAGGGGAGTGCGAAAGGTAGCATCATCAGAGTTTGTCAAGTAAATCAGGCGTTGTCAAGAAGTCAATGAAGGGGTCAGGATTAAAGGGCGGTCCATCAGCAAGAAGGGAAGGTAAAGAGAGAGTAGTAGCGGAGACAACGTTGGAGGTAAATTCTGCGTGCTCGTTGATAGAAAAGGAAGTCTAACAGAATGTGGCTAATCGATACTGGAACTTGACACTGCTCACAGAGAGGAACAGGGTGCCTCTCAATGAGAAACCCATGAGTAAAACAAGTGTGGCCAATGCGAAGGTGGGAGAGAGTAGTCTCCCAACCTCGGCACTGACGACAAGAAGACGGCCAGTAACCTATGCTCGGTTTAATAGAATGAAGTTTGTTACAGAGCAGAGTTGACCAACGTTGTTGCCAACGGGTGTGAAGGTGGGTAGCTATTACAGCAAAATAGTCCAGAAATGGAATACCTCTATATGAAATTGGTAGGTCATGTACTGCTGACCGCGCAGCAGTGTCTGCTTGTTCATTGCCCTGTATGTCAACATGACCAGGGACCCAACAAAAAACACTATCTTTATGCTTGGTAGAGATACGGCATAGCCAAAGTTGGATACGGAGAACTAGGGGGTGAGGTGTATCAAATTTTCGTATAGCCTGTAGAGCACTAAGGGAGTCTGAGACAACCACAAATGATGACTCAGGCATAGATGCGATACTAATACGTGCTGCAAGTATGGCATACAATTCAGCAGTAAAAATGCTAGCCGAAGATAGTAAATGCCCTCGCACGACGCTGTCCGGAAACACTGCTGCGAATCCGACAACGTTTGAAGACTAAGAGCCATCTGGGTACACTGCGATGGCATGAGAATGAGAGTGGAAGTGGTCAAGAAAAAGAGAGCGGGAAGCCACCATAGGCAGTTGGGCTTTCGAGTAAGGGAGAAAGAACAGACTCAAACAGCTGGAACTTCGCAGGGGGGTAGGGAAAAGTGAGATGCTACATGAACATATAAAGGTGGTAACTGAAGAGAAGACAAGACCGAATGCAGGCAAAGAGAAAAGGGATGGAGCAAACACGGGCGGCGAACAAATAAAGAATGTCTACTAATATCGGTGACCATTCTATAAATGGAAGGATTGCGGAGATCGTGAGAACGTACATAGTAGCAAAGGCAATGGGCATCACGGCGATCAGACAAGGATGGAACATTCGCTTCTGCATAGAGGCTCTCAACAGGGGAAGAGCGAAAAGCACCAAGGCATAAACATAATCCTTGGTGATGGATGGAGTTAAGGCCAGAGAGAGTATCAGGAGAGGCCGCTGAATAAATCTGGTCACCATAATCGAGTTTCGATAAAATGAGGGTGGAATGTAGGTGAAGCAGAGTTCAATGATCAGCTCCCTAGGAAAGATGAGCAAGGGTTTTAAGAAGGTTCAGCCGGCTGTGACAAGTTGCCTTCAGAGAGGTAATGTGAGGTTTCCAGGATAACCTACAGTCAAAGAGAAGGCCTAGAAACCTGACTGTATCACATTCAGGGATACGGGAGCCATAGAGGTACAAAGGATGATCGGAGATGACAGAGCGTCTAGTGAAAGTAATTTGGTGAGTTTTGGTACTGAAAAATTTAAACCCATGTGTGGTGGCCCAATTGGAAACACGGTCGACTGCATGCTGGAGAGAAAATGTAATGAGTTGACAATCAGCACCTGCACAAGCAATAGCGAAGTCATCAGCATAGAGTGATGACCAAATATTGGGTGGAAGAACAGAGGCCAAATCATTTATAGCAAGGAGAAAAAGTGTTGTGCTCAGAACATATCCCTGAGGAACACCTTCCATTTGGACGAAGTCTGGAGAAAGCACATTATTGACTCGAACAAGGAAATGTCTGTCAGTTAAAAAGTTCTTAAGGAAGGATGGTAGAATGCCTCGGAGGCCTAAGGAGTGGGCTTGGGCCAAAATATTATACTTCCAAGTTGTGTCATATGTCTTCTCAAGGTCAAAAAATATGGCAATAACTGAGTGATTATTCGCAAAGGCATTATGAACATATGTATCCAAGCATAGTAAGGGGTCTATGGTAGATCGCCCCTTACGAAACTGGTGGACAGACTGTTGTGTGTCTCTAAATACCACATTAAACGTCTCTTTACCAGACGTTCCATCACTTTGCAAACTGAACTAGTAAGAGCGATGGGAAGATAGTGGGAGGCATAATGGCCCATAGTACCCGGCTTGCGGAAAGGGAGAACAATGGCAGATTTCCACAGCTGGGGAAGAACTCCTTGTGACCAAATAAGATTGAAGAGGTGTAAGAGGACTACAAGGGCTGACTGATGTAAATGTTGTAACATACGAATATGAATGTCGTCAGGCCCAGCTGCCGATGATCAGCAAGCTGAGTGTTGCCTCCAGTTCCTGAAGTGTAAAAGGCACATTATACTGTTCTTCTCTGAGAGAAGAAAAGTCCAAGGGTACTAACTCTCTGGCAGACTTTGAGGAAAGAAACGAGAGGCACAGATGGAGCCCCCAGAAAATACAGACCAAATGAGTGCCAATTTCAATGGCAACGTCAAGAGGGTTTGCTACATCAACACCGGCGACCCATAGAACAGGAGCCGGTTCAGGAGAGTATTTACCACTCAATTTCCTCACTTTTCTCCAGACTGCACTCATAGAGGAAGCAGAAGTGATGGTGGAAACAATCTCGCCAGCAAGTGCGTTTAGCATCACGGATGACACGGCAAGCGATCGCACACTTCTGCTTAAAATCAAGAAGTCTCTCATCGGTTCTATTGTACTGGTACCTGTCCCATACAGTGCGTTTCAAACGTACTGCATGAGCACAAGCAGGAGACCACCAAGGCATGCATTTCTGAGAGTGCCTGCCTGAGGTTTGGGGTATAGAATGAGAAGCTGCAGTGAAAACTGACATCGAGGTGTAGGAGCTCATCAATGGAGGATGAAGAAGGAACCTCACTAAAAGCAGTGAGTTGCAAGTAAAGGTCCCAATTTGCCCAATCAAATTGCCAGCGAGGGCTACAGAAAGGTGGTGAATGTGAAGGAGAAGTAAGAATGATTGGAAAATGATCGCTGTCATGTAAGTCTGTGAAGGCTTACTCAGCCCTGTAACAACTTCAGTCAGTATTACTAAGGCTGGCTCCTCCTCAGGAAAATTAATGCATAGAAAAAGAACAAAAACTGACAAACATAAACACTTTATTATTTAGAAAATATAAAATATAAAACACTTAAATATTAAATATTGATCCTATATTAAAGAAAATGAAAATTGTAAAATATAAATATCTGAATTCAACGCTAATATATATAAAACTTGGGTGTCTGGTGTTGGTGACACTGCGTGTTGTTGAAATCGTAGCTGTTGCTGATGATGTGGGGGGGGGTCGCAGGTGTTGGTGACAACTCACCAGCTAGTTCTTCACAGAGTCTATAGCCATAAATAATCTATTCAGATGACAGGAAAGCAGGTTCTTTACCGCTGCAATGATGAGGGGTTACGTCCTGCAACTTCATACATGTGTACAGGTAAGTAGATAAAACATGGGACGTCTCAGGACGTTAGTCCGTCTCCTTCAATTCTACTCGTTGGTTGGCAGGTGACCCATTCTGTCATTCCAAGCTGGAAAGAGAGACAGGTTACCCACTGCTTAAGAAATCACTCTCCATGATAAGTACAATACCTAAAAGACGTGGCAATTATTAAGACATTTAACATAGAGCAAGACTGAAAAGACTAAGTTTACTGGTCAAAAGTGAAGCTTTCAACCAATAAGTCCACTAGAATATGAGCAGGCATGTACTTACAGTAGTGCTGGGAGCTGTGAGTCGAGTGATTACTGTTTGGCCGGAGCCCCACACGTCACCTTTCGAGGGGGGAGGGGGGAAGAGGGAGGGGAAGGGATAGCGGGAGCTAGACTTACCCTACGTTAACAAGTAGCCGGCAATGAAACTATTACTATATACTCCCTCGCTACTCCTATCTATTGAACTTTTCCATCACACTCCCCCATACCAAGACTTATAGTCAAGGAGTATAAGAAGAATAGGCGAGGAAAAAGTTCTAACACGTGGAAGTCGCAAAAGACAACAAATCTTCTACTGACTGTCACGACTTAACCAGTCAGATAAATAATTGGATGAACCATTGATATACACAATATGGAACTTAAAAGCTTGGAGTGCCAATGTCCACCTCAAGAGGCGACTGTTGGTTCCCTTAAAAGTTTCTAGGTATATCAAAGGTTTGTGATCCGTTTCTAAAATGAATTCTTTTCCCAGTAGATAAAATTTAAGCTTGGAGATACCCCACACAAGGGCCAAACATTCCTTTTCTATGGTGGAGTATCTCGTTTCTGCGGGAAGGAAGTTTTAGATTTAATAAATATATAGGAACTAGGAGTGTGTGCATTTTGTGCAGTAAGCACCTGACACCTATTGCAAGAACTATACTTCTTTGTAACCTGAGAATACATGCTTGGCCAAAAATAAGTGTGCTTGAGTTTATGCCACGTCTTACGATGGGCCAAGCGTTTGGTCACTGGCAAATCATGAGCCATTTGAAGAACAGTCTCTCGACATGGTTTAGGAACAAGTAGGGAATAATCTATCATTGAAGAATGAGATTTAAATACAGACTTATCTAAGATACCATTAATATATTCAAACTTATGAGATACGTATCTCCCATGGATAACTTTGCTGTTAAAAACCTGATTACGACAATCCCGAAGTGAAGGGCAATTGCGCTGTATATTGACAAAGTCATCCTTGGACATAAAATCTGGGAAAATAAAACTACTCACAGTGGGAGAAGAGGTACGAGAAACCGGGGTTATGGTCTGAGCCCTAGTCAAGACATTGAGAGTGCCGGAGACAATACCCTTACTTTCAAACCGGAGTTATGGTCTGAGCCCTAGTCAAGACATTGAGAGTGCCGGAGACAATACCCTTATTTTCACCCGACAGTGGACAGGTGATCCTGCTACCTCACTATCGAGAGCAGTATCATCTGTTTCCACCCCCAAATGAACAGTACGAGACAATGCAGCTTCCGGTGCGGAATTATTAAGGGGCTTATTTAACTTGCAAGGAGGAAGAGCTGGAAAACTTAGATCCATGGGTGATGACGAAAGATCCACCTCTGAAGGAAGAACGGCACCTTTAATGTTACCCACTATTATAGAACAAGTAATTGGGGCTAGTACTGCATTAGTCCAACTGGTGAACCATTTAGTTTTCAAGTAACAACGTATTGTAGGGAAAGTATTTTCACGACCAAAGTAATCTGAAAGAATAGAGGACACACGAGAGGTTTTAAAGTAAGGGAACAGTTTGTCCGAAATTACGATGCACATACATCCAGTGTCAAGTAATATGTCTGAGACTTTTATACCATTAACTGCTCCTGAACAGAAGGGTGCTTGGTCATTACCGTCAACAACACATCTTCCAACTTTTTCTATTTTCTTGGAAGGACAATCTGGACGTTTATGTCCGATACCACCACACCGATGACATGTTGGTATAATACCTGGTGACTTTGCTTCTACAGTAGGCTTCTTAATCTTTAGGTCTTTATAAGAATTGTGAGCCTCAGCATACAAGTCAGCGGCCTCAGCAACTTCCTCAGCTTTAATCAGGTTACGTTCTCTAATGAAAGTTTGTATCTGGTGAGGAAGAGCTGTCAAGAACTGGTTAGCAACCATGAAGTCTCTAAGAGATTCATAACTGTGATCAATTCCTGAACTCTCTATCCAAAAGCCGAACAAACGAAAGAGTGTTACTTGTAACTACTGAAAGTTTTGGCCATGCTGTAAGGTGGCATACCTGAAATCTTTCCTATAAGAATTTGTGGTTTTTTGATATGCTTTAAGGATCGCCTTCTTCAGTAGGTTATAATTGCACATGATATCCTGCGACAAAGTTGCATAGATATTCAAAGCTGTACCAGAAAATAACATTCCTAACCTGGTAGCCCAGGTGTCAGCAGGCCATTTCAAACCTGATAATGTATGAAGTTATGTCTTCCCCCTCTGTGAAGGGAGGTAAATTAGGTGTAGGAATATGTGTACTAGCTGCACGTTGTTCCATTACTCCTTCCTCTAATTGCTGTTGTGAGAAAGTTAACTTTTTATTCTCTAATTCAAGGCGAGCTTTTTCGAGCTTGCGATCCTTTTCTCTCTCTCTCAACTCATGTTCTCTAGCTCTTTCCTCACGTTCTCTTTCCTTTGCTCTTAGCGCTAATGAAAGCTTCTAAATTCTTCCCTGTTATTCCTAACTTACTTCCAGCATTCATCCAAAACTGATATTCCTCCATGCTTGCAAGAATAACTTAAACTATCAGGGGAAAATGAAACTGATATATCAAAGAAAACGGAGGGTTCAATTCCTTCTCCGCTCAAACTAAGTAAACCAGAGGGCTCGATCCCTGCTTCGATTAAACGATATGTATTAATGAAAATGAAGGGTTCGATGCAAACAATAAGTAGAATGGGGTCCCTTGACCATCCAATCTTCTCACCAACAAATCAAGAGTGTTCTATGACAGTTCCCTTGATATAATAAAGAGCTCAATGAAACAAATTGTCACAGGAAAATCTCGGGTCCCTAGAGTCTAATCCTCCAAAGTGTTTCAAGCTCGAAAAAAAAAGGTGGCAGAATTAACTATTATATCCTGCCTGACTTGACTTACAATAAATTGAGACTATAACAATCACCAAATCTTTTAAATACCTGTACCGTAGTCCTACCACAGAGAATGATTACTCATGGCTGGTGGTAACCGTCTGATGTATGCGGCTTTAAAGTTCCAATGGTAGATTAGAGATGGAGTTGAATCTTGATTCAGTCGAGTCGTATCCTGGCAAGGTCGCCACTTGTGAAGGCTTACTCAGCCCTGTAACAACTTCAGTCAGTATTACTAAGGCTGGCTCCTCCTCAGGAAAATTAATGCATAGAAAAAGGACAAAAATTGACAAACATAAACACTTTATTATTTAGAAAATATAAAATATAAAACACTTAAATATTAAATATTGATCCTATATTAAAGAAAATGAAAAATGAAAAATATAAATGATATCTGAATTCAACGCTAATATATATAAAACTTGGGTGTCTGGTGTTGGTGACACTGCGTGTTGTTGAAATCGTAGCTGTTGCTGAAGATGTGGGGGGGGGGGTCGCAGGTGTTGGTGACAACCCACCGGCTCGTTCTTCACAGAGTCTATAGCCGTAAATAATCTATCCAGATGACAGGAAAGCAGGTTCTTTACTGCTGCAATGATGAGGGGTTACGTCCTGCAACTTCATACATGTGCACAGGTAAGTAGATAAAACATGGGACGACTCAGGACGTTAGTCCGTCTCCTTCAATTCTACTCGTTGGTTGGCAAGTGACCCATTCTGTCATTCCAAGCTGGAAAGAGAGACAGGTTACTCACTGCTTAAGAAATCACTCTCCATGATAAGTACAATACCTAAAAGACGTGGTGATTATTAAGACATTTAACAGAGCAAGACTGAAAGGACTAAGTTTATTATTGGTCAAAAGTGAAGCTTTCAACTAATAAGTCTACTAGAATATGAGCAGGCATGTACTTAAAGTAGTGATGGGAGCTGTGAGTCTAGTGATTACTGTTTGGCCGGAGCCCCACACGTCACCTTTCGGGGGGGGGAGAGGGAGGGGAAGGGATAGCGGGAGCTAGACTGACCCTACCTTAACAAGCAGTCGGCAATCAAACTATCACTTTTCGAGGTTGGGGAAAAAAGGGGAGAATAGCGGGAGCTAGACTTACCCTACCTTAACAAGTAGCTGGCAATGAAACTATTGTTACTATATACTCCCTCGCTACTCCTATCTATTGAACTTTTCCCTCACAAAGTCCGGTAGAACAGACCAGATGAAATCTAGTGGTGTGGAGGAAGAGCAGACTGATAGATTGATGCAAGAGAGAGTATGAGTACGAGGATCAAAATGGGTGGGAGTACCCGTATTTAAAACATGGAGGGGGCGAGAGGCGAGAAAAGCCTCCAACTGGATGCCACGTGAGTCACAATGAGACCCCCCCCCACCCCCGAGGAAATGGTGAGCATTAAGGGGGCAGGCGGGCAATTTTCCGCGCGCGCTCACCAAAAAATCGAAAAAATATGGAAATTGAGTTATATATACTGAAAAATAGCTCAACTCTTTGGCAACACAATGGTACCAGAATGAATGTTCTACGACGTTTCTACAAGAAATTATAGTCATTTATATCAGGTATGGTGACGGCGATGTTGGTACCGAGTCTGCTCACGGCCTATATATTTTTTGGAGTTATTTTCTTGTTTTTTATCGCCTTTTCTTGCATTATTCTTTCTAATATAATAACTGACTATTTGGCATCATAAAACAGTAGGTGGAGCTTATCGGCAGACTTAGTGACTACCGGGAACCAGACGGGAACGCTCAGCAGTGTTCCTGCTCCCGAGGTGCCAGCCAGGAATCACCCATTATTTCGCTTATATCAGCTTATATATCAACTCTACGGCTTATTTGTCTATCAGAATTGATCTAATATGATATAATAAACACTCTAAATAACATACAAACATGTTATATACTCTAGACTGAATAAAATAGGCCATAATATGGCCCAGAGATTATCGGGAATATTTCGATATAAAAGTGTAACTGGTCACCCTGTCGTCTCTGAGTAAGAGAAAACGGTGTTTAGAGGCTAACTGCACTAGAACATCAGTTTACTAAGAAATACACCCAAACAAACGCGATTTTCGCGAAAAAAATTTTTTTTTTTTTTTGAGACGGGGGCCGGCCGGCGTTCCCGGCCGATATCTCGGAAGTAACTTATTCACCTATAATTTGATGTGGGTCCTTTATTACTTAATTAAATGGAATAATATTCACAGATATTGTAGAATAATGATTTCTCTTATTTTGACCGTAGAATTTTTGGAAATATTCCAAATACTTCGGGAGTTATGTGGGAGTAAAGGGCAGATTTTTTTGCCATATTCCAGATACTAACAAACTTTATTTTTTGTGAAATAACGATAAGGTATTTAGAGGGAAATCTTACGGTCCGAATTAGTATTAGCATTGTTCTCTCGGCACCAAGTGTCCAAACCACCTTACGTAGCCGCATATAAGAGTTACATCAACATCAAGGGCATTTTCAGTAAATCAGTCTTTTCTCAGTTGTTGTTTGAGGTATATTTTTTATAAATATTTTCAAGAAAGAGTGAGAACACTTTGTCTTGTGCACCAAAACTGGAGAAAATCGGACGGTAAATAAACGAGTTACGAAATTTGCCCTGTAGCCCCCTTAAAATCACCAAGTAACAGAAGTGGTGCTGGTAAGAATGAAACAAGAAAGGCAAAATCTGGGATAGAAAATGCTCGGGAATGAGAGAGATATAAAGAACATATTGTAAACCACTTATTCAAGTGGATACGAGCTGCAGTGCAATGCAGCGAGGTATGGACAAATAGTTGACAGTATGGAATATCATATCGTAGAAGAAGGGTACTTTCATTAAAGGTCCCATCTGAGAAAGGATCCAAAGAATACAATAAATTATAGCCTGAGATAGGTTGGAAAACAGCTGAGTGTAATTTTGGTTCTTGTAAGCAAGCACCAACAGGGTTAGTTAGTTAGTTTAATATGTTTATTATGCACCCCATACCCATCCTGTGGGCGGTAGTCAAAAGATTACAGAGGTACATAACTGGTCCAGGGACTGGACTCCAAAGTTTTGATAGCTGAGAAAGTTACAGAGGCAATGAACTCACAATTTACAAAGGTAACGAACTCACAATTTACAAAGGTAATGAACTCACAATTTACAAAGGTAATGAACTCCAGGTAAGTCTGGTCACAATCATGACAAGTTACAAAGGTATTTACAGATTACAGAGGTACGTAATGGGTCCAGGGACTGGGCCCCCAAAGTTTTGATAGCTGAACTAGGTACAAAGGTAATGAGCTCACAAGTTACAAAGGTAATGAATTATGTAGAATGGTTACTTACGTTTATACTTTGGCTACAATCATGAACAAATTATAGAGTAATGAGCAATTCACACTTCCACACCCGGTCACAACTGTAATGAGTTATTGGTGCAAATATTGATTGTTGAGTCACACACACCACACACACACACACACACCACACACACACACACACACACACACACACACACACACACACACACACACACACACACACAACACTTTAGTTTAATATCTTTATGCACCCCATACCCATCCTGTGGGCGGTAGTCAAAAGATTACAAAGGTACATAATGGGTCCAGTGACTGGACCCCAAAGTTATGATAGCTGAACTAGTTACAAAGGCAATGAACTCCAGGTAGATTTGGTCACTAATCATGGCAAGTTACAGAGGTAATGAATCAGCTTCACTCCTATACATGGTTACAGTCATGAACAAATTACAAAGTAATGAACCACTGATACGTCCACACCTGGTCACAATTGTAATGAGTTATAAATACAACCTGGAAAGCAACATCCAAAGCTCACCCCGATTACACAAGGCAGCGGATATTCCACTGTAAATAGGCCATGATTAGCAATGAAGAAAATATCAGGAATCCATAGGGAAGGGCACCTACGGACTAGAGGGGTTAGAAAAGTCAACGTGCGGTGGCATCAGAAGACGTTCGAGCAGCAAAGGAATGGAGCGTTGCGAAGAATGGAGTTGTGGAGATGGAGAAGAGGGAAGAGAAGGAACAGGAGGTGGATCAGTGTCCATTGAAGGTTTAGTCTCTGCAATATATTCTGAAATGGCTTCAAGTGTTTCTGAATTCAAAGATGTATGGGAGACAATATTGGAGGTAAAAGGAGGAGGGTGAGTAAAGAGTGGGACAGTAATGGACTGTACCAAAGTAGAGGGGGACGAAAGAGTGTAGGGGACTGGAGAAGTGTGGGAGGGGACAGAACAGGCAGAAACCTGGGAGGTGGCAAAAGAGGGAGAAACTTGGGAGGGGACAGGGGTGGAAGGCACAGTACGAGGAGGAGGGTGAACCTCCACACTTGTAATAGAGCCAGAGAGAGGGGAAGAACTAGACACAGAGACTGGAAAGGTAAAATGTGGAAGTGGAAGAAGGGAAGGAGGGGGCAAAGAAGATTTGAGCAATGGGAAGTTTTTGGACTTCTGAGAAGTAGAGGGGCGATTGGTATAAGGTGTCGTATGAGGTCTTGTCGATACCGGGGCTTGTGAGGAAGGACGCGAAGATGTGAGAACAGACTGAGTTGTAGTTGGGACGTCAGAGCCCAGGACAGCAAAAGGTTTAGATACCGGAGTGGCTATGGGAGGGGTAACAACAAAGGAGGCTGCAGAAGATGGGACCCCAGAAGTGGGGGGACGTTTTGAAACACAAGAATAAGAAACACGGGGTAGTCTCCCTTGGAGGCGGAGATGAGAAACTGCCATAGCATAAGGGAGATCTTCTGCCTCTTTGATGCAATGGATTTCACGCTCATTTAAGTAGACCTGGCAACGGCGAGAGTACGAAGGGTGAGCCTCATTACAATTAAGGCAAGATGGAGGTTGACTGCAAGACGTATTAGAATGGTCGTCGGCACCACAGACTGGGCATTCGGCTATAGATCTGCAATATTTCGCTGGGTGACCAAAACGCCAGCAATTTCTACACTGTTGCGGTGTAGGGATCACCTTTTGAACTTGTAACCAATGTCCCATGACATAAACAGAGGACGGGAGCTCACGGCTGTCGAAAGTTAATCAAGCCACATTGCAAGGGTATCGTCTCCGCCTGCGGGCAGGAAGGACATAAGTGTCTACTTTGAGGATTGGGAGATCCTGGAGTTCCAGCTGTTCAAGAATGTCAGTGCCACATGACTGGAAATTCTGTTGGACTATGGTATGGGGCAGAATGACAGTACCACTACAAGAATTGAGAGAAAGATGTTTTTCAACAGTGATAGGAGTAGTATCGATATGCGAAAGGAGAGAAAGATCATGAGCTTGGGTAGCATTCTGGACAGTGACGATGCGCATACCGCTCTTGAGAGCATGAAATGAAATATCTCTACCAACATGGCGCAGGAGTGCTTTGCCAATACAGTGGACCCCCGCATAACGATTACCTCCGAATGCGACCAATTATGTAAGTGTATTTATGTAAGTGCGTTTGTACGTGTATGTTTGGGGGTCTGAAATGGACTAATCTACTTCACAATATTCCTTATGGGAACAAATTCGGTCAGTACTGGCACCTGAACATACTTCTGGAGTGAAAAAATATCGTTAACCTGGGGTCCACTGTACTATGGTCAGAAAGATAGGCAGAAGAAGTCGGTACACTACACACTACTACTACTACTACCACCACAACCTCTTCCTGCCTATATATAGCCGTCCTGCTCCACTTCTGGTTAGTGTGACTTTGTAAATGGTCCAAGTTGGACCGAAACGTCGTCGTAAGCTTCTCTCTTTTATGTGCGGGTTATTTGTGTATCGTTCCAGTCACGGTATTGTGCCCTTTTTTTGTTATTAAGAAGTCGGTCTTAAAGTAAAGAATTTAGTCCATTGTGTGGTCAGAAACTGAGCGTGGAGAGGGAGTGCATGACGTGTCAGTCTTTTCCGAGTAGAATGGGAAGGTAATGAAGTAACATCATCAGGAGATTGTCGTTGGCGTTTAGGAGTAGAACCGGAGTTGGTCCAATGTGAAATGGGCTGGCAATTCAAAAACTGCCGTACCGTAGAGGGAGAGGCCGGAAGCATAGTCAAAGGAGAGCGGAGGTCAGACAAATCAAAGGAGTCAGTGGAAGCCCCAGTACCTGAAGCGGGTGAGGAAACAGCGCCAGCAAGAGGTACAGGGGCATCAGGAGTGTCCAAAGAGTGGTCAAAAAACAAGGCAGGGTCAGAATGGGGTGCGGTATCAAGAAGGGGCTCGGGGGTAGTAGGTTCATGGACTGGGTTCTCCATGGTTAGGTTACTCCTTTGCTTTTTGTTTTTAAGAAAAAAAAAGAAAGAAGAAAAGAAAATAAAAATAAAAAAATAAAAAAAAAAAGGGGGGAACGGGGAGGAATAGTTCCCAGGAGGAATGAAAGGGCCGGAAATCTCCCTCTGCGCCCAAGAGGACCTCAGCACCGCTAGTAGCGCAGATGCAGCATGGAACCCGTACCATACTGTACCCTTCATGCCAGTAAACCAGCAATCCGGGATAGCAACCTCACATCTGCCGAGCTACCTCGGTGGACAAAAGAGAGAGCAACCGGATATCCGCCACAAAGCATACCTCCTTCGGCCACCACCCCCAGTATCCGAAAGGTGGCTTCCAGAGATACACCCATCACCCGAAAGACACCCAAAGCCACACTCTGGGATACAGGAGAGGGATCGGGACATCCCAAGGTGATCCAGATTCCACGGCAAACTATGCCACCGCCAAGAACCTCAACGGAATGGGATGGACCCCGGTGCCCTTTCCCCTACCTAGGAACTGGCGTGCCTGTGGGAAAAATCACAAAGGCCAAAAAGAGGAAGGGCAAAAGGGAGAGGTGGAGAGGAGGAGGAAAGGATAAGGGGAGGATGAGGATGGGATAGGGAAGAGGGGATTGGGGGTAATTAGGTTTGGTCTGAGGAAGGAGACCAACAGGTCTAATTCCTCAGACCAAGAGCCTCTTCATCACGACAAGGAGCCCTCCTTGAAGAGGTCTGTCTCAGAGAGAGCCACAAGACTGCGTGATCACGTTTTCTCACATCTTCAAGCAGAGTATAGCACTTTGTCTGGATTTTTTGGGTTATCCTAGGTAATTTATACTATGTATACTTGTATTTATGTGTACCTGTGAGACAGAGATAGACAGAGACAGACAAAGGCAGAGATAGAGACAGAGACAGACAGAGACAGAGACAGACAGATAGACAGAGATAAACAGACATAGACAGAGATAGAGATCGACAGACCCTAAACTTGGGGTCAACATCACTTTCCTCATAAAAGAGGAGTGTTTGCCACAATGTTTGCTCTAGCTGGGGCTCAATTTAACTGGCACTCCCACAAGGTACTAAATGGTCCCAGATTTTTTTAATATTGCACACACCGAGTGTTAAGGCCAATTGTGCCAAATTTGGAGGCAGGAAAATTAAAACGTACATATACGTTTGGAGCGCTAAGCGTAATTCGCTCTGGCAAGTCTGAAGGATGAGCAGGAGCATTGTCTAATACCAGGAGACACTTGAGGTCCAATTTATTTTCCAGGAGGTAATTTCTCACAGAGGGGCCAAACACATGATAGAACCAATCATAGAAAATGTCCCTAGTGACCCATGCCTTACTTTTTGCAATCCACATCACATACAAATTAGCCGTGACGACACTGTTTTTCTTGAACACACTGGGAGTTTCAGAGTGATACATGAATAGAGGCTTCACTTTGCAATCCCCACTAGCATTACTACAAAACATTAGAGTTAGCCTGTCTTTCATAGGCTTGTGTTCTGGCAGTGCTTTTTCCTGTATAATGTAGGTCCTGTTTGGCATTTTCTTCCAAAAGAGGCCTGTTTCATCACAATTAAACATTTGTTGGGGTTTTAATTTTTCAGTGTCTATGTACTCCTTGAATTCCTTCAAATATTTTTCAGCTGCTTCTTGGTCACAACAGGCAGCCTCATCATGCCTTATCACACTGTGTATGCCACTATGATTCTTAAATCTCTCAAGCCAACCTTTACTGGCCTTAAATTCACTATCACCACTAGTTGCAGGCATTTTTTTAATTAAATCATCATGCAACTGCCTTGCCTTTTCACATATTATTGACTGAGAAACACTATCTCCTGATAATTGTTTTTTGTTTATCCACACCAACAACAGTCTCTCCACATCTTCAAGTATTTGCAATCTCTGTTTTGAAAACATACTTGCACCTTTCACAACAACAGCTTCCTTGACTGCCTTTCTGTTGGCCAAGATAGTAGTGATGGTTGATTGGGCTTTGTTGTACAACCTGGCCAGCTTGGAGGCATGCACTCCACTTTCAAATTTTGTGATTATCTCTTTCTTCAGTTCCATGGTAATTCTCACCCTTTTTACCACAGGGTTGGCACTAAAAGCTTTATTGGAGCCCATGGTGGTTTATTTAGCAGTTACAAGCACTAAAAACACTGGAATAATACAAAATGTATTGCAGGTACACATGGAAGCGTCTGGACTGGCTTGTAAACAATGGCACACTAGCTGAAGGCAGGGCAGCTGAGGTGCACTCTCAGGCTGGATGGACAGGCGGATGCGTTCATGACGAATGTCCTTACCCGAGTTTTTCATCGTTGGTAGAGCCAATATTTTTACACAAAAACATATCGTTGCCCGATTTTATCGTCAGCCGATGCCATCGTTGGTAGAGGGTCCACTGTATACTAAAAACATTATAAATGGTACAAAGGTGACATTAACCCTTAAACTGTCCAAGTGTAGATCTCCATTTTTACTGCCAGTGCTCTGAATATTTTGAAAAAATAATTTTTTTTTTTAATTAAAGAGGGCAATTTTCTGTGTGTAATAGGATAAAAACAAAAATAAAAATTTAGGATTAGTACTTACCGAGATACAAGACCACGAAGTTGATGCTGGATGCTCACCTGATGGCAACATGGAGTCCTACTGCTTGCAGAAGTGTTGCCGATATACCTTTTTTTCTTGTTTTCATTTTAATTTATATAATTTTTGTTTTGATAATTACAATTTATAATAGTCCTTGTGATTTCATAGCCAATCTTTGTTCTGACACTAATATTAGGTACTGAAATGGTACTCAAATTCAAATTCAAATTCAAAGTTTATTCTCTATAAGGATTACAATGCTGAGTTTACAGAAATTTGGTTATTGTGGTTTACATGTAGTAAAATTGAGATTACAGAGTGTACCACTAGAACGCATTGACAAGTGAACATTTTCACCTGCCTTGGTCATTTACTATTGTGTAGAAATATATACAGGCAATGTTTTAGACACACCGGAGTATATATGAAACCCCTTGAAGCGTGGTATAGGAAGAGTGTCACTCCATTGGTGACAGTGCAGCAGTGGAGTGACACTTCATGATCGAGCACTTCTGCAGGGAATCCTGGCTTTATTTGTTTTCACTGTTACACATAAACATGTCCCATCTGTCTGTCTAGCTTCCTCTGCTTACCTGTCTTTCCATCTCCCTGTGTGTCTCCGTCTTTCCATCTTCCTGTGTGTGTGTGTCTTTCTGTATGCCTGTGTGTGTCTGTCTTTCTGACTGCCTGTGTGTTTGTCTTTGTCTGCCTGTGTGTCTCTGTCTGCCTGTGTGTCTCTGTCTGCTTGTGCCTGTGTCTCTGTCTTTCTGTCTGCCTGTGTGTCTCTGTATTTCTATATCTGCCTGTGTGTCTTTCTGTCTGCTTGTGTCTGTCTGCCTTTCTGTTTGCTTGTCTGTCTCAGAGAGCGGCTCATGAATGAACAGGTATTACACACGATGCAGAGTCGTCATGTCTGATTCCTGATCAAGCGAAAATGCGTATTACTTGCCAGTCATGCTTATTATGCCTTATATCTACAAGCACAGTAGAGCACTTTGTCTGGATTTTTTATGGGTTATCCTAGGTAATTACCTAGTGAAAATTATAATTTACACAATGTATGATAACTGTCTCACGAAATCGTACTGACACGATTGCAAACAAACCATACCCCGGCCGGGATTGAACCTGCGGTCAGAGAGTCATGTTGATGGCAGTGAGGGGACTTGAGCTAGAGTTCGTCACGGCCACGCTAGCTGGAGATTCGTCTGTAAAAACTTGCATTTGTGGTCACAGTGGTGCCTATGCTAACCTTCCTATGGTGTAGAAATATACCTAGTTGGACGAATCTTATTGTGGCTAGCTGGTCTAGTGGCTAACTCGACGGTCTGGAGTTTTGAGACTCTCTGACCGCAGGTTCAATCCCGGCCGGGGTATGGTTATGATAACTGTCCTTATGTGTACTTTTGAGAGACAGACAGACAGACAGCTAGACAGACAGCCAGCCAGCTAACCGGCCTGTTAAATACGTATTACATGTGATTCAGAATTGTTTCTCTTTACTTAGGGCATAGGCTATAGGACATTCTGGCAGGATGACACTACCAGTGGAATAAAACATGAAAGGATGTGGCACAATTGTTGCACATGGGTTATTATCAAGGATTTTGATATTTCCTAGACCACTTGTGGCCACATCCATCTTAAAGCCACTAAACTTGGAGTCAACATCACTTTCTCTTATAAGGGGACTGTTAATACGACCTGACATCAGTGAATCCCTGGAGTTTGCCATGCCATTTGCTCTAGCTGGCGCTCAATTGAACTGGCTGTGAGGAAAAAGTTCAACAGATAGGAGTATCGAGCAAGTATATGGTAACAATAGTTTGATTGCCGGCTACTTGTTAAGGTAGGGTAAGTCTAGCTCCCGCTATCCCCCCCCTTTCCTTCCCCCCCCCCGAAAGGTGACGTGTGGGGCTCCGGTCAAACAGTAATCACTCGACTCACAGCTCCCAGCACTACTGTAAGTACACGCCTGCTCATATTTTAGTGGACTTATTGGTTGAAAGCTTCACTTTTGACCAATAATAAACTTAGTCCCTTCAGCCTTGATATCTCTTAAAGGTTTTAATAATCACCACATCTTTTAGGTATTGTACTTATCATGGAGAGTGATTTCTTAAGCAGTGGGTAACCTGTCTCTCTTTACAGCTTGGAATGACAGATTGGGTCACCTGCCAACCAACGAGAAGAGTTGATGGAGACGGACTAAAGTCCTGAGACGTCCAATGTTGGATCTATCTACCTGTTATGTATAGAGGCAGGACATAACCCTTCATCATAGCAGTGGTAACGAACCTGCTTTCCTGTCATCTGGACTAATTATTCACGGCTATAGACTGTGAAGAACGAACCGGTGGGTTGTCACCAACACCTGCGACCCCCCCCCCATCATCAGCAATGGCTACGATCTCAACAACACGCAGTGTCACCAACACCAGACACCCCAGTACACTATATGTATATATTAGCGTTGAGTTCAAATGTTATTTTTTTCATTTCATTTTTCATTTTTCATTCAAATAGGATATACCTTTCATGTTTCACTGTTTTATGTTTGCTTTAATAAATGATAAAGTGTTTATCTTTGTGAATTATTTCTTTTTCTATTCATTAATTTTCCTGAGGAGGAGCCAGCCTTGGTAATACTGTCTGAATTTGAAAATGATGTATCTTGCTTATATTAGATCATTGGTTGATTATGCTGCGCCACTACTTGCTCTTGTGTCTGACTGGAAGCTTGGAGGGCTGGAAAAACTGCAGAACGAAGCAATGAGGATCATCCTAGGATGCCCTCGTACTGCCAAAATTTTAAATATGCAAAAAGAACTTGATATTCCAAGCATCAGAGATCGTGTTACTGAAAGAAATATCCTAATTGGGGTTAATATGCTCAGGCAAGCTCATTCAAACCCCTGCACAGAAGCCCTCCAAACTTTCCTCAGCACTGGTGAACACTCCTCCAGATGGATTGAAAAGACTGGAACCGACCTCCGCATGAATAAGATACATGATCTATGTCAAGTAAGGCAACAGCGGCACTTCTCCGCTCCATGGAATATTACCCCATTCCAAACTACCATTCCTCCATTTCCCCCCAAACTACTTCTTAAATCACAACCAAAACTTCGCCTTGAAGCAAAACATGAGGCCTTAAGCTGTATTGATAACTTAGTCACACAGCACACACTCTCGCAAATTATTTACGTTGATGGTTCTGTTCACCAATCCACTGGTGCAGCTGGTAGTGCTGCTGTTGTCGTACAGAGTGATGGCTCTCTTAAAGAAATTGGAGCACGCATCAATAATTGGGCCTCTACCCTTCAGACAGAACTGTTTGCCATACTCCTTGCACTGAAATGCATCTATGTATCAAAGATTGACAGCTTAATTGTAACTGATTCTCTGTCATCCATAAATGCTCTCAACTCATTAAGCATAAATTGTGGCATGCTTGTGTCAGAAGCCAGACACAGGTATGGTAGGATTGTGGACAGTGGAGTCAGAGTGCACATGCTGTGGATTCCATCTCACATTGGTCTTCAGATGCATGATAGAACTGATAAATTGGCTAAGCTGTATGCTTTCAAAGAGGGAGTAGATTACAATCTTGGCTTGTCAGGTAGTAGTTTGAGAACAATAATACGAAAAGAACTTCAGCTGAATTTTATGGACTTAAGGCTCAGGGAGATTGACACCAGTGAGTCCATCTATCATCATTCTATCATGCAGGAGGAGCCACATGTCTATGGTGCATCCAACAAAATAAGCAGACTCTTGGATGTCACTACCGCCCGGCTCCGGCTGGGTTACAAGTATCTTTGGCAGGTTAAATCACCACCACCAGATGTAGACCAAACGAAATGTAAACTTTGCCAGATGGATTATTGTCACACCCTGCGTCATTATGTACTGGAGTGCGATAAAATTAATGAATTTAGAAACAACTCACTCAGAAGTGTTCAAGAAATGGCTAAGTATTTTATCCACAGTGGTATATTACAGACCATTCTGGAGAAATACCCTGACTTTGCTAGCTGTAAATAAAGCATTACCACATATGTGCATGTGTGTGTGTGTGTGTGTGTGTGTGTGTGTGTGTGTGTGTGTGTGTGTGTGTGTGTGTGTGTGTGTGTGTGTGTGTGTGTTGTGTGTGTATGAGTGTTGGTGTGTGAGTGTTGTGTGTGTGTGTGTGTGGTGTGTGTGTGTGTGTGAGTGTGTGTGTGTGTGTGTGTATGAGTGTGTGTGTGTGTGTGGTATGAGTGTGTGTGTGTGTGTGTGTGGTATGAGTGTGTGTGTGGTATGAGTGTGTGTGTGAGTTTGTGATGTGTGTGTGTGTGTATGAGTGTGTGTGTGTGTGTGTGTGTGTGTGTGTGTGTGTGTGATGTGTGTGTGTGTGTGTGTGTGTGTTGTGTGTGTGTGTGTGTGTGTATGTGTTGTGTGTGTGTGTGTATGTGTGTGTGTGTGGTAGAATTTGTATGTGTGTGTGTGTGTGTGGTGTGTGTGTGTGTGTGAGAATGAGAGACTCAGCAATAACATTTGACAATAACTCATACAGTTGTGACCGGGTGTGAAGTGTGAATTTGTCATTTCTCTAAATTTGTTCAGATTGCAGCCATGTATACATGTAAGTAACCATTCTTACAGTATTCATTACCTTTGTAAACTGTGAGTTCATTACCTTTGTAATTGTGAGTTCATTACCTTGTACTAGTTCAGCCATCAAAACTTTGGAGCCCGTCCCTGGACCATTGTGTACCTCTGTAATCTGTAAATACCTTTGTAACTTGTCATGATTGTGACAAGACCTACCTGGAGTTCATTACCTTTGTAAATTGTGAGTTCATTACCTTTGTAAATTGTGAATTCATTACCTCTGTAACTTGCTCAGCTATCAAAACTTTGAGGCCCAGTCCCTGGACCCATTATGTACCTCTGTAATCTTTTGACTACCGCCCACTGGATGGGTATGGGGTGCATAATAAACATATTAAACTAACTTACTAAACGATGTGGTCTCAGGAACAGAACTCCGTCGTTAAGTGAGGAGAGGCTGTACTTATGTGTACCTGTACCTAAATATACTTACGCACCATGCTGGCGTGCAGGTGCACATTAAAATCACTGAGTCTCTCTATTCTTGATGACATATTAATAATAATAACCTCTTGGGCGCATTAAATGTTGTATATTATGTTAATACAGACATTTTCATTAATGCATCTATGATATTTTTTCAAAATTATATAATAAACATGCTACATAACATATAAACATGATAAATACACCCCACAGTAGAATACATTAACATAAATATGAGATGTGGTAGCTAGGCAACTTGTAGGAGGGACGGCAAAAAAACAGTCTTCTCTAGTCCAACATCAGAGAAAATGTGTACCCTATAATATTACTGGGATAACTAAAAAATTATTATTTTCGTATGCATTTACTCAGAGCGTCATTTCTTTTAAAAACGATGTTACATAAGAATAGGAGTGTTCCCCTTTATTTATTCTACTGTATCAATGTGGAAACAACCTGAACATAATGTAAAGTGTTTGTATTATGGTATAAGATTGACAGACATGAGAATGAATGTGTATCAAAAAGCAGACATGTCTGTTTGTTGACATTACGTGTGGGTGGGGTGGTGTGGGGTGGTGTTGGGTGGGGTGGGTTGCCCTGGCTGGCTACCATACTTCCCACACCTGACTTCCTACAAATAAATATAACACACCTCTCACCCTACAACAAGAGAAGCAGCAGAGGTTGGCTGATGAGTTTGGTAGGGTATGTAAAAGAAGGAAATTACAAGTGAATATAGGAAAGAGTAAGGTTTATGAGGATAACAAAAAAAAATTAGGTAATGAAAGATTGGATATCAGACTGGAGGGAGAGTATGGAGGTGAATGTGTTCAGATACAGTGGAACCTCGGTACATGACCTTAATTCATTCCAGGAGGCTGTTTGAGTGCTGCTCCGTTTGAGTATCGAACAAGTTCTTCCCAACTAATTTTCTGTTTGGTTGGCTGTTATCACTAATTCTCAGAGGCCCCATGGTGACATATTTATACAATACAAAAAACACCAAAAAATGCGAAGAATCACAAAATAGTTCACAGCGAAGTTCTGGCAGGTCATATTTGTTTGGTCGAGTGCTGAGCTTTGTTTGAGTAGGGAGCTGGTTGTATACCGAGGTTCCACCATACGTATTTGAGAGTGGATGTGTCAGCAGATAGGTCTATGAAAGATGAGGTAAATCACAGAATTGACGAGGGGAAAAAGGTAAGTGGTGCACTGAGGAGTCTGTGGAGACAAAGAACTTTATCCATGAAAGCAAAGAGGGGAATGTATGAGAGTATAGTTATAACAATGCTCTTGTATGGGTGTAAGGCATGGGTTGTGAATGTTGCAACAAGGATAAGGCTGGAGGCACTGGAGATGTCATGTCTAAGGGCAATGTGTAGTGTGAATATATTGCAGAGAATCCATAGTTTGGAGATTAGGAGGTGTGGGATTACCAAAACTATTATCCAGAGGGCTGAGGAGGGGTTATTGAAATGATTTGGACATGTAGAGAGGGTGGAATGAAATAGAATGACTTCGAGTGTGTATCTGTAGTGGAGGGAAGGAGGGGTAGGGGTCAGCCTAGGAAAGGTTGGAGGGAGGTGGTAAATGAGGGTTTGTGTGCAAGGGGCTTGGACTTCCAGCAAGTGTGCGTGAGCATGTTAGATAGAAGCAAATGGAGACAAATGGCTTTTAGGACTTGACGTACTGTGGGAGTGTAAGCAATGTAACATTTATGAAGGGATTCAGGGAAACTGGCAGGCCAGATTTGATTCCTGGAGATGGAAAGTACAGTGCCAGCACTCTGAAGGAGGGGTCTTAATGTTAGTTTTATAACTGTAGTGTAAGCATGCCTCTGGCAAGACAGTGATGGAATGAATGATGATGAAAGTTTTTCTTTTTCGGGCCGCCCTGCCTTGGTGGGAGACGGCGATGCATTAATAAAAAACTAATTAATAAGTGTATTTTATCACTCTGGGGGGCTTTAAATATCGTATGGTTTGTGTGGGTGGGGTGGGGTGGGCTGCTCTGGCTGGCTACCATACTTCCCACACCTGACTTCCTACAAATAAATAGAACTCACCTTTCACCCTACACCCTCACTGACACAGCTAACAAGATAAACGACTTCTTCTCAACAATAGGATCTAATCTCGCCAATAAAATCCCACATACTAATGCCCATGCCGGGAACTACCTAGATGGGAATTTCCCAAATTCCTTCTATCTTGCACCAACTGAGCCCTCGGAAGTCACCGAGATTATAAAGTCACTTAAAAACAACTCAGGGAATCTGTCTAATGTCCCACCATTACTGTACAAGCGAGCGGCCCATATCCTTTCGCATGCTATTTCATTACTTTTTAACAAGTCACTAGAAACTAGCACCTTCCCGAAACTACTCAAGATGGCAAGGGTTACACCAACACATAAAGGTGGTGACCCTACAGACTTAAACAACTATAGGCCAATATCAAACTTACCATTGCTATCCAAAATCTTTGAGAAACTCGTGCACAGGAGACTATATTCATTTATAACAGCACAAAACATACTCAACCCCTGCCAATTTGGATTTAGGAAAAATAAAAGCACTAATGATGCAATCATAAAAATGCTAGATCTGCTTTACACAGCATTGGAAAATAAGGAATATCCACTAGGAATTTTTATTCACCTAAGAAAAGCTTTTGACACAGTAGACCACGACATCCTACTCCACAAACTTGACCATTACGGTATAAGAGGCCATGCGCTTGCTTATTTCAAATCTTACCTTACTAATAGGTATAAGTATGTTACCATTAAAGACACAGCATCAACAACACGGCCACTTGATACTGGAGTTCCGCAGGGAAGTGTCCTTGGTCCCCTGCTCTTCCTCATATACATCAATGATCTTCCAAACGTATCCCAACACCTGAAACCCATTATCTTTGCTGACGACACGACTTATGTCATCTTTCACCCTAATCTTGCCACCCTCAACACCATTGTTAACGAGGAGCTGATCAAAATATCGACTTGGATGACAGCCAATAAACTTACGCTTAACATTGACAAAACCTACTATATTATGTTTGGTAGCAGAGCAGGAGATGCACAAATTAACATTAAGATCGACAACACTCTAATTACCAGACATAATGAGGGCAAATTCCTAAGCCTATACCTTGACAACAACCTGAATTTCAGCACCCATATCCAACACATAACCAAAAAAGTATCCAAAACAGTTGGGATCCTGTCCAAGATACGATACTATGTGCCGCAAAATGCCCTTCTCACACTATACCACTCACTTATTTATCCATACCTCATCTATGCTATTTGTGCTTGGGGATCAACTGCAGCAACACACCTAAAGCCAATATAACCCAACAAAAAGCTGCAGTAAGAATAATCACTAAATCCCATCCCTGGCAACACACCCCCCCACTCTTCATAGATCAAAACTTACTCCCTGTTCAGTACATCCACACTTACTACTGTGCAATCTACATCTACAGGACCTTAAACTCCAATATCAACCTTGACCTAAAACGCTTTCTTGATAGTTGTGACAGAACCCACAGGCATAACACCAGACACAAACATCTCTACAACATTCCCCATGTCCGACAAAACCTTTACAAAAATTCAATGTATGTCAAAGGCCCTAAAATCTGGAACACCCTACCTGAGAACTCTAGAACTGCAGACACATTCATCACCTTCAAAACTACCATTAGAAAACATCTTATCTCCCTGATAAACCCCATCAACTAACTACACGAATACCACCTGGTGGTTCACACTTACACTCACTCACCCATTTGACCATAAACAGAAATATTAATCTCAATCTTAAAATAATGTGTTATGCAGGGTTCTGCATGGCATTGTAATGTATATACAGTGGAGAAGTGTGCCATAATAATAGATGAATGTTATAATTGTAAAGAATAATTTTATAATTCATAATGTGCATTTGGGGGCACTGTAAAGTACTCTAACTGTAATTATAAAGAAATCCTGCTAGGGATTTATTTTCCAAGGGTGTTTGGGTATGCGGAGTGAGCGTGGCTGGGAGAGTCACGTGTGGAGGCTGGCGTCGGAGATCCTGTGTATTTGAGCTAAGTTTGTAGTCGTGTACTCCTTTTGTTTAGCTAACCCAAGCCATAGGCTCTTCTATGGCTTACCTGTATGTTCACCCAGGCTCTGACATGGCCAGGATGCTGTGGGAGGAGTGAGGTAATAAGAAATGGGGTTTGTAGTGGAGTAGAGACGGCCTGGCGGTGACTAGGCCTAGTGTTATGGTGGCTGGACCTCTAGCCAGCTGTTTCTTGTGTATACTCATTTGGGCATTTAGGATTAAGGTGTTTCTAGAGTGTGTATATAGTGTTATGTTGAATAAATAGATATATTTTCCTAACTGGGATTTTTACCTAACCCTCTGTTAACCAAGCCATGGAAGTAATACATTCTGGTTTAGCGCTTTCTGTTTTGACTGGGATAGCCCTGGGTGGCCTGTTTATGCTTGAGATGTGTGTAACTTTTACCTTTGCCCTTAGACAAAGCTCAAGCCCCCAGCCATCCCACATTTCTGCGTAACATAATGAATCCTATGATACTCCAATACTGAAACTATCTACTGTGCCAAAACAAAAGCATTCACATTGCTAAACTCACAAACTAGTATTTAGTCACTTAACCATAATACCAACTTACCTCATAATTTGTAATATTTTAAAATAAAGAATTAAACTAAGTCTGCCCGAAATGCCTAGCCATGCTAGGCGTTCTAGTGGTACACTCTGTAATCATTATTTAACTACATGTAAACCACACAACAACCAAATTCTGTAAATTCAACATTGTAATCTTTATAGAGAATAAACTTTGAATTGAATTTGAATTACATTAAGGCTACAAATAATTTAAGGTAAGTAATGGGTGTACTGCAAGTGTATTTTACTTTTCATTTTTTTTAATGCCTAGTTCTATTACTAACTTAATATAAATTAGTATAAACTTGTTGTCTGGCATTTATAAGTGGAAAAAAGGGAGTTCCGCTTTAAGGCGATTTCCGCTTTAACCTGTGAGGGAAAAGTTCAACAGATAGGAGCAGCGAGTATATGGTGACGATAGTTTGATTGCCTGCTGCTTGATAAGGTAGGGTCAGTCTAGCTCCCGCTATCCCCTTCCATCCCCTTTTTCTCCACCCCGAAACGTGACGTGTGGGGCTCGGACCAAACAGTAATCACTTGACTCACAGCTCCCAGCATAACTGTAAGTAAAACTCTTTGCTCCTATTCTAGTGGATATATTGGTTGAAAGCTTCACTTTTGACCAATAATAAACAGTCCTTTCAGTCTTGAGTTCCATGTTATGCTTTTATATAACCACCATTTCTTTTAAATTGTACTTATCATGGAGAGTGATTTCTTAAGCAGTGGGTAACCTTTGTCTCTTTCTAGCTTGGAATGACAGCTCGGGTCATCTGCCAACAAAAGAAACGTGTTGAAGGAGACGGACTGAAGTCCTGAGACGTCACTTTTTGATCTACCTACCTGATTAATTGTAGGCAACAGCAGGCAACTACCCCTCATCTTTGCAGTGATAAAGAACCTGCATTCCTGACATCTGGACTGACTATTCAAGGCTATAGACTCTGTGAAGAACTAGTCGTTGGGTTGTCACTCAACACCTGTGACCCCCCCCCCTCAACCTCAACCAGACACCCCAGTATAACTGTACATATTAGCATTGAATTCAAATGTCATTTTTTTCATTTCATTTTTCTTTCAAGTAGGATACACCTTCATATTTCAATGTTTTATCTTTGCATTACTAAATAATAAAGTGTTTATCTTTGTGAATTATTATTTCTTTTTCTATTCATTAATTTTCCTGAGGAGGAGCCAGTCTTGGTAATACTGTCTGAAGTTGTTACAGGGCTGAGTAAGCCTTCACAAACCCTTTCAGGGTCTGTGCCGTAGATCTACAGCTTTACGTTGAGGGTCCAAACCGTAGATCTACGCCATAAACTCAGCTCACTCTGATAAGCTGTGAGCGGTAAATTTGGGCCTTGTGAGGGAAAAGTTCAATAGATAGGAGTAGCATGCGAGTATATGGTAAAACTAGTTTGATTGCCGGCTGCTTGTTAAGGTAGGGTCAGTCTAGCTCCCGCTATCCTCCCCCTTTTCTCCCCACCCCGAAAGGTGATGTGTGGGGCTCCGGCCAAACAGTAATCACTCGACTCACAGCTCCCAGCACAACTGTAAGCAAAAGCCTGTGCTCCTATTCTAGTGGATATTGGTTGAAAGCTTCACTTTTGACCAATAATAAACTTAGTCCTTTCAGTTTTAAGCTTCCCATGAGACTTTTAGATAACCACCACCTTTTTTAAGTATCTTACACTTATCATGGAGAGTGATTTCTTAAGGAGTGGATAACCTGTCTCTCTTTCCAGCTTGGAATGACAGATCGGGTCACCTGCCAACCAATGAGAAGTGTTGAAGGAGACGGACTGAAAACGGTCTTGGGACGTCACTTCATGATCTACCTACCTGATTAATTGTACAGGACACTACCCCTCATCTTTGCAGTGGTAAAGAACCTGCGTTCCTGTCATCTGGACTGACTATTCAAGGCTATAGACTTTGTGAAGAACTAGTCGTTGGGTTGTCACTCAACACCTGTGACCCCCCCCCCCCACATCATCAGCAATGGCTACAATTTCTACAAGACGGTGTCAACCTTAACCAGACACCCCAGTATAACTGTACTGTATTAGCGTTGAATTCAAATGTCATTTTTCCATTTCATTTTTCATTTTTCTTTCAAGTAGGATACACCTTCATATTTCAATGTTTTATCTTTGCATTAATAAATAATAAAGTGTTTATCTTTGTGAATTATTATTTCTTTTTCTATTAATTAATTTTCCTGAGGAGGAGCCAGTCTTGGTAATACTGTCTGAAGTTGTTACAGGGCTGAGTAAGCCTTCACAGGCCTAGATATGAGAGTAAACATCTATGTGGTATGTGTGCACCACATAAAACAAATCCTGCAGCACCCAGTGCATAATGAGAGAAAAAAACTAAACCATAATTTTTGAATAAAACAGCAAAATTGGAGTAGTGTTTTTTCGTACATTTTTTATAGTTGTATTTGCGATTTTTTGGTCTCATTTGATAGAATGGAAGATACATTACAGAAATAGAGATGATTTTGATTGGTTCTAGTACTGAAAATGGCTTGAAACTGAGCTCAAAGTAGCGGAAATGTTAAATTTTTGCCAATGTTCAAGAGTAAACAAATGACCTCACATGTCTAATACACACCAGCTGGCAGGTCTAATATACGCTCACAAATGTGGCGATATTATTTATTCAATTATTAAAATATTGAATAAAAATTCATTATGTGAATAAAAAATCAAAATGGAATTCATTTGTAAAGCCTGAAAACATAACTAATGAACAGAGGAAATGTTAGTCTAGTGCCAGGAATGCCTGCATTGTTTATTCTGGACCCTGTTTTGAAACTGAAATATTTTAAACTTTGCATTAAATTGGCCAAATTAACAATTTCCGATCACTTTATTTTGTAGTTGAAACAGTTGACTTGGCAATTTCTTGTGCTCAATCGATAGAATAGAAGTAATACAGTGGACCCTCGACCAACAATATTAATCCGTTCCTGAGAGCTCATTGTTAGTCGAAATTATCGTTAGCCGAGTTAATTTTCCCCATAAGAAATAATGGAAATCAAATTAATCCGCTCCTGACACTCCAAAGTATTGAAAAAAAAAATTTTACCACATGAAATATTAATTTTAATACACACAAACTGAAGAAGACATGTACAATTACATGACACTAACCTTTATTGAAGATCTGGTGATGACTGATGGGATGGGGGAGGGGAGAGTGTGGATGGTGTTAGTGTTTAGAAGGGGAATCCCCTTCCATTAGAACTTGAGGTGTCAAGTCCTTTTCTGGGGTTACTTCCCTTCTTCTTTTAATGCCACTAGGACCAGCTTGAGAGTCACTGGACCTCTGTCGCACAACATATTTGTCCATAGAGCTCTGTACTGCCCATTCCTTTAAGATTTGTCTAAAATGGACCGTAACATTGTCATTGTAATAGTCACCAGCATGGCTTGCAATAGCTGTGTTAGGGTGATTTTCATCCATAAAGGTTTACAGTTCATCCCACTTTGCACACATTTCCTTAATCTTTGAAGTAGGCACAATGGATTCCACAACTGGCATAGGCGTCTCAGGGTTAGCCCCAAACCCTTCAAAATCTTTCTTAATTTCTATACTAATTCTCACCCTTTTTATCACAGGGTTGGCACTAAAAGCTTTCTTGGGGCCCATGGTGACTTATTTTGCAGGTGTAATCAGTAAAAATGCTGTGATAATATGAAATGTTCCGATTGTATGCTTGGATGCGACCTCGGTGACTGGCTTATAAACACTGGCACCCACGGGACAAGTGAGGCATGCTCAGGCCACACGTGGACGCGTCTCGAATGGAATGAATCACGTTGGTCGAGCTTTTTAGCACTAGTACTAGTTTTTTAGCACTAGTAATAGCGAAATAGCTAAGAATTTGGTCGACTGGAATAATGTAATTGGCCAAAATGGGAGTCAAAGTTGGGAAAAATCGCCAATGCGTAAATATCGCTGACACATCAAAATTCGCAAGCGCATAATTTTGTCAATTTTCCACCAAATTTCGTACTTTTTGTTTTATCACCTTCAAAAAAAGATTCTCTACCATTTCACAAGAAAAAATAACAAAGTTATTTTTTGAAAATTCTTGGACACTAGTACACACTTTGAAATTTGGGCTCTGGACCCTGAAAGGGTTAAGGCGGTAACCTGGAACCTAACCTACTGTATAAGTGGGGCCCTACTGTATAGAACATAATTTGTTATAAATCAACCCAGACCAGTGTTGTTGCCAACGGTTGTGAGGGTGGCTAAAGATTACAGTAAAATAATATGAGAATGGAATACCTCTCTATGTAACTGGAAGGTCATGTACTACTGACTGCACAGCAGAGTCTGCCTGCTCGTTGCCCTGAACATCAACATGACCAGGAACCACGCAGGAAATGTTTTTTTAGTTTTTGCTAGAAATGTGGTGCAACCAAAGTTGCATATGAAAAACTGGGGGATGAGGTGAATTAAATTTTTTGATAACTTGCAAAGCACTAAGGGAGTTTGAGACTACTACAAATGTTGAGGCAGATCTGGATGCAATATGGATAATTGCTATGAGAAATGCATACAGATCAGCTGTGAAAATGCTAGCTGACTCTAATGAATGACCTAGCACAACACTGTCAGGGAATACTGCTACCATCAGTGTAAACTGCAACAGCATGACAATGAGATCAAAAGTGGATAAAAAAGGGAGTGATCAGCAACTTTAGGTACAGTGGACCCCCGGTTTGCGATATTAATCCGTTCCTGAGAGCTCATCGTAAACCAAAAATATCGGAAAGCGAATCAATTTTCTCAATAAGAAATAATGGAAATCAAATTAATTCGTGCAAGACACGCAAAAGTATGAAAAAAAAATTTTACATGAAATATTAAGTTTAATGCACACAAACTGAAGAAGACATTCACAGTTTGTAGTACTCTACTAACAATAGAATACATGACACTTACCTTTAATGAAGATCTTTCATAGGCTTATGTCCTGGGAGTGCCTTTTCCACCTGAGTAATATAGGTCCTGCTTGGCAATTTCTTCCAAAACAGGCCTGTTTCGTCACAATTAAACACTTGTTTAGGTATAAATTCTTCACTGTCTATGCAATCCTTGAATTCCTTCACATATTTTTCAGCTGCTTTTTGGTCCAAACTGGCAGCCTCACCATGCCTAGTCACACTAAGTATGCCAATACGATTCTTAAATCCTTCAAACCAACCTTTGCTGGCCTTAAATTCACTCACATCACTACTAGTTGCAGGCAATTTCTTTACCAAATCGTCATGCAACTGCCTAGCCTTTTCTCAAATGATCACTTGAGAGATGCTATCTCCTGCTATCTGTTTTTCATTTATCCACACCAATAACAGTCTCTCAACATCTTCTAACACTTGCGGTCGCTGTTTTGTAATCACAGTTGCACCTTTTGCAACAACAGCTTCCTTGATTGCCGTTTTCCTGGTCACTATAGTAGAGATGGTTGATTGGGGTTTTGTATACAACCTGGCCAGCTCCGACACACGCACTCCACTTTCGTACTTTGCAATTATCTCTTTCTTCATTTCAATAGTCATTAGCACCCTTTTTCTCGAAGGGTTGGCACTAGAAGCTTTTTTGGGGCCCATGGTGACTTATTTTGCAGAAACAAGCACCAAAAACAGTGATAATATGGAATGTACTGAATGTATCCTTGGATGCGAGCACACTGGCTGGCTTGTAAACACTGGCACACACGTGGACACGTCTCGGACAAATCGTATACAGGGTTTTTTAACGGGAACCGAGGCAAAATTTTTGCGATATAATGCATTGCATACCGGATTTATCGGATACCAATGGCATTGTGAACCGGGGGTCCACTGTATTTGAGTTTTCACGCACGGCAGTGGGGAAAAACAGACTCAAACTGTTAATAATTAGAATAATAATATGTAATAATATCTTTATTTTCTACAAGTACATGTACATGGTATACAGGCCTAGCTGACATCAATGACATACTACTGTATAGAAAGCCGCTTGTTATGCTGAGCATTTCAGGCAAATTAGGTCAGTTTTGTCCCAGGATGCGACCCACACCAGTTGACTAACACTCAGGTACCCATTTTATTGATGGGTGAACAGAAACAGGTGGTGTCTTATGGAAACACATCCCTAATGTTTTCCAGTCGTACCGGAGGAGATTTGAACTCCAGACTTCAGTGTGTGAGCCGAGTGGACTAGAGATTAAGCTACGGGACACCTCGCCCACTCGGTAGGCTCCAAGGGAGAAGAGAAAAGTTAGATGCTAGATGAACATATAAAGGGGGCAAATGAAAAGAAGTCAAGAGCGAGTGAAGATGAAAAGAAAAGGGGTGGAGTAAACAATGGCAGCAAAGACATAATTTACCTCTACTAATGTCTGTTACTATGCTGCATGTAGAAGGATCGTGAAGGTCATGAGAGCGGACAAAATAATGGAGGCAATGGGCATCATGTCAACTGTTCAAGGATGGAACATTGACCTCTGCATATAGGCTCTTGACAGCAGAGAAGCAAAGAGTACTCGACATAAACATAATTCGTGATGATGAATGGGATCAAATTTAAAAAGAGTTGCAGGAAATGGGGCAGAATATATCTGGTCAGTCAAAGGATAGTTTGATGATCCACCCCCGCAAAAGATAAGCAAGGGTTTTAACCCTTTGACTCTCGCAAGCCCCAATCCTGAAGTGTCTCCTGGTGTCGAGAAATATTCGAAAAAAAAAAAAAATTTCTTATGAAAATGTTAAGATTGTTTTAGTCCCAAAAAATTTTTTTGCCATCAGTACTTACCGAGATATAGAAGCATGAAGCTGGTAGAAAATGAGCCGCGTATGGCAACAGCGGTGACTGCCGCTCACCCAGTAAACTTTGGTTTGCTTGTATTCGAAGGTTTCTTGATTTTTTTCACTATTTAATTTTTTCACATAACTTATGTGGCCTGTGAGTCCAAAGTAAGGTGCAATGTACATATATACACTCATTGTATACAACACAATAAGTGTGTCATTATGATTTCGTGAGTCATAATTATCAATATATTGTTTACAAAACTCGTTTACACAAATACAAAATTTTTTTTATTACTATTGTTTTATAATATATATACAAATGTACAGTCACTGGACATGTTCCTAGAAGTTCTGCAGCTTGTGAAACTCTTTGAAACATGGTTTCATACACAATGGTGTTTTACACTCCATACACATAAAACGAGCGTGTCTGCATTTTTGCGGGCATTAGAAGGCAGTTGTGTTAGGTAGTTATCCTAGGTAAATGGTCGTGTGTCATCATTCCTTCCTTCCTACCTTCCTTCCTTCCTTACTTTTTTCCTTCCTTCCTTTCATCTCATTCTTCCTTCCTTCCTGCCTTCCCTTCTTCCTTCATTCTGGTTTCTATAATATATATACACATATATAGTCACTGGATACTTTCATATAACTGCTATTATCTTCATTCAGCAAGATTGTCTTGTGTGTGTGGCTTCTAATTGTTCTGAGTCAGCTATCAGAATGACATATTGTCTCATTACACACTCCCCCCACTGCCTGTCAAAACAATAGGGTTGGATGCTCCCTTCCCCTCCATCCTATCTAATTATCTTTCTCCCTCATTCTCTCTTTCTCCTTCATTCTTCGTTCTCTTTCAGTCTTCATTCTCCTTCATTCTTCATTCTCCTTCATTCTTCATTTTCCTTCATTCTCCTTCATTCTTTGCTTCTAATTGTTTTGAGTCAGGGTCGGCAGCTGTCAAAATGACATATTGTCTCATACTCACTCCCCCTACTGCCTGTCAAAACAATGGGGTGCGATGCTCCCTTCCCCTCCATCCTATCTAATTATCTTTCTCCCTCATTCTCGCTCTTTCTTCTTCATTCTTCCTTCTTCATTCTCCTTCATTCTTCTGGTATCCTAGGCATTGCTTTTGGTCACAAACTCCTCAAAACCATGAAATTGATCTTCACTGACACTTCCATCTATGTTAGAGCATCACTTGGGAAGAGTAGAGTCCCAGATTTGCTGGGGAGTCACATATTTCTTACCGCTAGGCATGTTGAGCAAGGACTACTGAAATGGCATTCCCACAATGCACCACTGGCTCCCCGATTTTTTTTATATGGTGCACAATGACCATGGAGACCCATTCACTCACATGTGAGCCTACCAGCTCTCTCCTGCTTGATTTGAAGCCACTAGAATTTGTGTGTTTTAATACATCAAACGGTGGCTCGTAAGACGTATACGACTGAAACAGTCAAAGGGTTAAGGAGGTTCAGCTGGCAATGTCAAGTTGCTTTCAGGGAGGTAATGTGAGGCTTCCCGACACAGCCAGAAGGCTGAGAAATCTGACCGTATAATGGTGAGGGATACAGGAGTCATACAGGTACAATGTATTATCAGAGACAACAGAACATCTGTTGAAAGTAATTTGGTGCATTTTAGAACCAGAAAACTTAAATCCATGAGTAGTGGCCCAATGGGAAACACAGCTGACAGCATTCTCAAATGAGGCTGCTATTAGGTGACAGTCAGTGCCTGTATAAGCTATAGAAAAGTTATCAGCATTGAGTGATGACCAAATATTAGATGGGAGAACAGTGGCCAGATCATTTATAGCAAGTAGGAAAAAAGAGTAGTGCAAAGGACACAGTCCAGGGAAAGCAAATTATTAACCCGAACAAAATAATATCTCTCAGATAAGAAGTTTCTAAGGGAAAATGGCAGATTGCCTTGGAGGCCTAAGGAATGAGCTTGGACCAAGATATATTTTCAAGTAGTGTCATATACCTCCTCAAGATCAAAAAAGACTGCAATAACTGAGTGGTTACTAGCAAAGGCAGTAGGAAGATAGGTATCCAAGTGGAGTAAGAGGTCAATAGTGGAGCTCCCTTATGTAAGCCATGTTGACAAGTGGAATGACCATTGTGTCTCTAAATACGACAACAAATGTCTATTTACTAGATGTTCCATCAGATTACAAACTGCACTGGAATAATCTGTGGAATGACAGCATGAGGCTTCATGGCCCAAAGTACCCAGCTTACAAAAAGGCAGAACTGCAGCATTTCCAAACCTGGGGAAGAACCCCTTTCGACCAAATAAAATTAAAAAGACATACGAGGACTGCAAAGGCTGATGGATGTAAATGCTTAAGCATCTGAATATGATGCCATCAGGCGCAGCTGCCGACGACTGGCAAGTCGAAAGTGTTGACTCTAGCTCTAGAAGAGTAAAAGACATTGTAAAACTCTTCGGTGCTAGAAGAAAAGTCTAAAGGCAGTAACTCTCTGGCAGACTTGGGATTTAGAGGAAATAATGCGGGGCATAGATGGAGCTCCTACGATATATGCACAAGAGGAAAGCGTTGCACCCTAGTTCTAAAAGTGTAAAAGACACATTGTAAAACTCTTCTGTGCTAGAAGAAAAGTCTAAAGACAGTAACTCTCTGGTAGACTTGGGATTTGGAGGAAATGAACGAGGGGCATAGATGGAGCACCTAAGAGACATACACAAGAAGTTTTCTATTTTCCATGGCAACTTCAAGAGGGCTTAGAATGCTGACACCGGCAACCCTAAGAATGGGACTCAGGTCTGGGTAGTACTTGCCACTCAATTTCCATACTTTTTTCCATACTACACTCACACAGGAAGCTGAAATGATGGTAGAAACAATCCCACCAATAAGTATGTTTAACTTCTTGGATGACACGAGGGGCAACTTCCCCCCTTCACCCACTTAAAATCAAGTATTCGCTCCGTTTTCTTATTGTAACAATATCAGCCCCAAAGAGCATGTTTCAAACATACTGCATGAGAGCAAGCAGAACACCAAGGCATGCATTTCTGAGAGTGCCTACATGAGGCTCGAGGGATTGTATTCACAGCTGCGGTTAAAACCAAGGATAAAATAGTTTTAACCCTTTGAGGTTCCATTCCATAGTTCTACTGCTTTGAAGGCAAGGTCCAAGCTGTAGTATTACGTCATGAGCTCAACTCGCTCAGATAAGCTGTGAGCGGTAAATCTGGGCCTAGATATGAGAGAATGCATCTATGTGGCAAGCGTAAACCATATAAAACAAATGCTGCCGCACACAGTGCATGAGAAAAAAAACTGCAACTACATTTTTGGATTAAAACAGCAAATTTGCAGTGTATTTTCATAAGGTTTATAACCCTTTCAGGGTTCCCGATGTACTAGTACTGCTTACGCACCAGGGTTATTGACGTACTGGAACGCCTAAATTCTAGCGCCTTCAAATCTAGTGAGAGAAAGCTGGTAGGCCTACATATGAAAGAATGGGTCTGTGTGGTCAGTGTGCACAGTGTAAAAAAAATCCTGCAGCACACAGTGCATAATGAGAAAAAAAAAACTCTGACCTTGTTTTTGGTTTAAAACAGCGACTTTGCAGAGTATTATCGTATGGTATTTATGGTTGTATTCTAATTTTCCTGGTCTCATTTTATAGAATGGAAGACATATTACAAAAATTGAGATGATTTTGACTGGTTTCATAATGAAAAGTACCTTGAAATTGAGCTCAAAGTAGCAGAAATGTTTGATTTTTACCAATTTCAAAAGTAAACAAATCATGCCAAGTGTCCAATACACGTCAACTGGTGAGTCTAATATTCTTTCACATGTGCACTGATATTATTTATGCCATTTCTACACCATTTCTACACTAATGCAGTAGTCTGCATAACAGTAAATCTTCTATTTTTTGAGAGAATAAAAATTCAAATTGGAAAGCAAAAGAGATGTAAGAGGGGCCTGGGGACATGACTAATTAACACAGAAAATGTTATTTTAGTGCCAGGAATGTCTGTCTTGCTTATTCTGGACCCTATTTGGTAAATGGGTGTTTTCTTGTACTCATTTGATAGAAAAAATGTAGTTCTAGCAAAATAGATATGATTTCTGTTGACTAGTACACTGAAATTGGCCGAAAATAAGGCTCAAAGTGGGCGAAATCGCTGATGCGTAAACATCGTTGAGACCGTTAACTTCACGAGAGCATAATTCCCTAAGTTTTCCATCAAATTTCATACTTTTGGTGTCATTATGATCAGGAAAAGATTCTCTATCATTTCATAAGATTTTTTTTTTTTCTGAAAAATTTTCGTCCCTGAGAACTAGTTTAGGAGAGGCTCTCTCGACCCTGAAAGGGTTAAAGTTGTATTTGCAGTTTCTTGGTCTCATTTGACAGAATGGAAGATATCTTACAGAAATTGAGACAAGACTGATTGGTTTTAACCCTTTCAGGGTTGAGAGGCCCTCTCCTAAACTCATTCTCAGAGTTCTCTTATATCTCTTGCTTTCCACTTTGAATTTTTATTCTCACAAAAAATAGATTTACTGTTATGAAGACTACTGCATTAGTGTAGAAATGGTGTAGAAATGGTATAAATAATATCAGTGCACTTGTGAAAGAATATTTGACTCACCAGTTGACATGTATTGGATGCTTGGCATGATTTGTTTACTTTTGAAATTTGGTAAAAATCAAACATTTCTGCTACTTTGAGCCCAATTTCAAGGTACTTTTCACTATGAAACCAATCAAAATCATCTCAATTTCCGTAATATGTCTTCCATTCTATAGAATGAGACTAGGAAAATTAGAATACAACCATAAATACCATACAAAAATATACTGCAAAGTCGCTGCTTTAAACCAAAAACAAGGTAGGAGTTTTTTTTTCCTCATTATGCACTGTTTTCTGCAGGATTTTTTTTATACTGTGCACACTGACCACGCAGACCCATTCTTTTGTATGAAGGCCTACCAGCTTTCACTCACTAGATTTAAAGGCGCTAGAATTTAGGCATTCTAGTGCGTCAATAACCCTGGTGCATAAGCCATACTAGTATGTCGCAAACCCTGAAAGGGTTAATGAAAATAGCTTGAAACTGAGCTCAAAGTAACAGAAATGTTCAATTTTTGCCATGGATCAAAAGCAAATCAAATCATGTCACACGTCCAATACATGCCAACTAATGGGTCTAATATATGTTCACGAGTGCGCTGATATTATTTATACAATTATATTTCAATATTGCATAACAGTATATCTTCTATTTTTTGGAGTGAATTAAAATTCTTTGTGAATAAAAAATATCAAAATGGAATTCATCTGTAAAGCCTGGAAATGTAACTAGTAAATAGAGGAAATGTTATTTTAGTGCCAGGAATGCCTGCATTGTTCATTCTGGACCCTATTTTGAAATTGGAATATTTTGAACTTCGTGTGAAATTGACCAAATTACCAATTTCTGATCACTTTATTAGGTAGTTTAAATAGTTGATTGGGAAGTTTTTGTGTTCAATCACTAAAATAGAAGTGATACTAGTGAAATAGCTAAGAATTTGGTCAACTGGAATAATGTAATTGACCTAAAATAGGAGTCAAATGGGCAAAATCGTCGATGCAGTAAAATTCGCAATACAACCTCACCTCACTCAGCCACGCACTCATTTACCAATGCCTCGGACTTACGACGGGCTCTCTGACCAGTATTCATACCTAAGTAATGTATATTAGAGCTGATTTCCTCTATTCTGTTTATTTCATTATACAGTACACCACTGCATAAACATTTAAAAATATAGCAGAAATGTTATAAATGGTACAAAGGCAACATTAAAACAACATCAAAGATTGTTGATATAAACTCACTATCATTACAGTATACTCCTCACTTAGCAACGAATTCGTTTAATGACATGGTCTTAGGAACAGTACTTCTTTGTTAAGTGAGGAGAGGCTGTAGTGTAATTTTGTCAGTTTTCCATCAAATTTCATACTTTTTGTTTTATTACCTACAGAAAAATATTCTCTCCCATTTCATAAGAAAAAATTAACAAAAAAATTTTGGTTGAAAATCCTTGAACCCTGTGGACAAGGTGTAGAACTATGGGACGGACTCTCAGAGGGTTAATAGCTCTACAGTTGAAGACAAAGGAGAAGATTCTTCACTAAAAACAGTCTGACACGAGTAAATGTGAGAGATCTATGTAAGAGTGAGTATGAGTGCAAGGGTCAAAATGAGTGGGAGTACCTGCATTTAAAACATGGAGAGGAAGAGAAGTGAGAAGCACCTTTAACTGATGACCACGAAAGTCACAGTGAGACCCTCCCCCAGAGAAAATGATTAGCATTAAATTTTTTTAATAAGAGAAGAGGAGGAGGTAGGAAAGAAATCAGAGATGCCACATCCAGAATAGATAATGGCTAAGGAGGCCTCAAATATTCCACTAAATCAGTCACGGTCGGCTAACCAAAGCATAATACAGTGAACCCCTGGTTTGCGATGCCATCGGTATCCGATAAATCCAGTATTCGATACATTTTAACGCAAAAATTTTGCCTTGGTTCCCATTAAAAAACCCGGTATACGCGATTTGTCTGAGACATGTCCACGTGTGGCCTGAACTGCTCCATGTGTGCCAGTGTTTACAAGCCAGCCAGTGTACTCGCATCTAAGGATACATTCAGTACATTCAATATTATCAGTGTTTTTGGTGCTAGTTTCTGCAAAATAAGTCACCATGGGCCCCAAAAAAGCTTCTAGTGCGAACCCTTCGAGAAAAAGGGTGCTAATGACTATTGAAATGAAAAAATAGATAATTGCAAAGTACGAAAGTGGAGTGTGTGTGTCGGAGCTGGCCAGGTTGTATACAAAACCCCAATCAACCATCTCTACTATAGTGACCAGGAAAACGACAATCAAGGAAGCTGTTGTTGCAAAAGGTGTAACTGTGATTACAAAACAGCGACCGCAAGTGTTAGAAGATGTAGAGAGACTGTTATTGGTGTCGATAAATGAAAAACAGATAGCAGGAGATAGCATCTCTCAAGCGATCATTTGTGAAAAGGCTAGGCAGTTGCATGACGATTTGGTAAAGAAACTGCATGCAACTAGTAGTGATGTGAGTGAATTTAAGGCCAGCAAAGGTTGGTTTGAAAGATTTAAGAATTGTAGTGGCATACATAGTGTGATTAGGCATGGTGAGGCTGCCAGTTCGGACCAAAAAGCAGCTGAAAAATATGTGAAGGAATTCAAGGATTACATAGACAGTGAAGACTTGAAACCTGAACAAGTGTTTAATTGTGACGAAACAGGCCTGTTTTGGAAGAAATTGCCGAGCAGGACCTACATTACTCAGAAGGAAAAGGCACTCCCAGGACATAAGCCTAAGAAAGATAGGCTTACTCTTCTGTTGTGTGCCAATGCTAGTGGTGATTGCAAAGTGAAGCCTTTATTGGTGTATCACTCAGAAACTCCCAGAGTGTTCAGGCAAAAGAATATCCTCAAGGCTAATTTGTGTGTGCTGTGGAGGGCAAACAGTAAGGCATGGGTCACTAGGGGCTTTTTTTATGACTGGTTACACCATGCATTTGCCCCCAATGTGAAAAATTACCTAATTGAAAAGAAATTAGACCTTAAGTGCCTCCTGGTATTAGACAATGCCCCTGGTCATCCTACAGACTTGGCAGAGCGACTTTCTGGGGGTATGATCTTCAAGTTTTTGCCTCCTAATACTACTCCTCTCCTGCAGTCCATGGACCAGCAGGTCATTTCCAACTTCAAGAAACTGTACACAAAAGCTCTGTTTGAAAGGTGCTTTGAAGTGACCACAGACGCTCTATTGACTCTAAAAGAGTTTTGAAAGGATCACTTTAATATCCTCAATTGTATAAACCTTATAGGTA
>NC_069444.1:7016542-7046996 GCF_026875155.1 Cherax quadricarinatus
GTTCAACTAGCCATTCTAATATGCAGTCATGAATGGGTTGACATTATTTATACAATTATTACAACATTGAATTAGTCTGCATAACAGTAAATCTTCTATTTTTTGTTTGAATAAAAATTCAAAATAGAAAGTAAGAGTAATACCAAAGGGGCCTGGAGACATGACTGATGAACAAAGAAATTGTTATTTTAGAGCCATTAATGTTTGCATTGTTCATTCTGGACCCTATTTTGAAATTGGCATATTTTTTAATTTCATGTAATTGGCCAAATTTCCAATTTCTGACCATGTTATTGAGTAGTTGAAATCAGTAAATGGGCAGTTTCTTGTACTCAATCGATAGAACAAATGGAGTTCTAAAGAAATAGCTATGAGTTTGGTCGACTGGAACAATGGAATTAGCCGACAACAGGGCTCAAAGTGGCCGAAACCGCCGATTTGTAAATATCGCTGAGGTTGCTAACTTCGCGAGAACGTAATTTGGTAAGGTTTCCATCAAATTTCGTACTTTTGGTGTCATTACCATCGGGAAAAGATTCTCTATCATTTCATAAGAAAAAAATACAGTGGACCCCCGGTTAACGATATTTATTCATTCCAGAAGTATGTTCTGGTGCCAGTACTGACCGAATTTGTTCCCATAAGGAATATTGTGAAGTAAATTAGTCCATTTCAGACCCCCTAACATACACGTACAAACCCACTTACATAAATACACTTACATAATTGGTCGCATTGGGAGGTGATCGTTAAGCGGGGGTCCACTGTAATTTTACTTTTTATTTTTTTTTTTTTTTTCAAAAAATTTTTGAAACCAGGAGACACCTCAGGATTTGGGGTTTCGACAGTCAAAGGGGTTAACTCAGTAAATTTCCACCAAATTCTTCACTTTTAGTGTCATTACTTTCAGAAAAATATAATCTACCTTTAAAAAAAAAAAAAAAAGTTGGACAGGTAGAGATATAAATTTTGGGAGTCTGGACTCAACAATGGTAATGATGGTTAATAAACAACAGTGTTAATGATAATTGATAAACAACAGTGGTAATGATGGTTAATAAACAATAGTGGAAATGATGGTTAAAAAACAGTGGTAATGATGGGAAATTAACATTGTTTTTACCAGGTAATAACATGTTAGGTTAATTAGACATGCTAGCTTCATCTTGAGTAATTAATCAGTAGTTTTGTTAACCCATCAATAACAAACTTTATTCCCTTCTATTTTAATAAATGTGTTTTACATGTAATAAAATACTGTTGAAGACAAAAGCCAGCCAGTACATTCTAGTTAATTTATTACCTGGAGTTTACCTGGAGAGAGTTCCGGGGGTCAACGCCCCCACGGCCCGGTCTGTGACCAGGCCTCCTGGTGGATCAGATCCTGATCAACCAGGCTGTTCCTACTGGCTGCACGCAAACCAACGTACGAGCCACAGCCCGGCTGGTCAGGAACCGACTTTAGGTGCTTGTCCAGTGCCAGCTTGAAGACTGCCAGGGGTCTGTTGGTAATCCCCCTTATGTATGCTGGGAGGCAGTTGAACAGTCTCAGGCCCCTGACACTTACTGTATGGTCTCTTAACGTGCTAGTGACACCCCTGCTTTTCATTGTGGGAATGTTCATCGTCTACCAAGTCTTTTGCTTTCATAGTGAGTGATTTTCGTGTGCAAGTTCGGTACTAGTCCCTCTAGGATTTTCCAGGTGTATATAATCATGTATCTCTCCCGCCTGCGTTCCAGGGAATACAGGTTTAGGAACCTCAAGTGCTCCCAGTAATTGAGGTGTTTTATCTCCGTTACGTGTGGGTGGCATCCTGGGTGTTAGAGGGCTGGTGTGAGTTGCATCATGGGTGTTAGTGGACTTGTGTGGGTTGCATCATGGGTGTTAGTGGACTGGTGTGGGTGGCATCCTGGGTGTTAGTGGACTGGTGCGGGTGGCATCCTGGGTGTTGGTGGATTCGTGTGGGTCACATCCTGGGTGTTAGTGGACTGGTGCAGGTGGCATCCTGGGTGTTAGTGGACTGGTGCGGGTGGCATCCTGGGTGTTAATGAACTGGTGTGGGTGGCATCCTGGGTGTTAGTGAACTGGTGTGGTTCGTATTCTGGGTGTTTGTGGACTGGTGTGGGTTGTATCCTGGGTGTTAGTGAACTGGTGTGGGTGGCATCCTGGGTGTTTGTGGACTGGTGTGGGTTGCATCATGGGTGTTAGCGGACTGGTGTGGGTCGCATCATGGGAGTTAGTGGACTGGTGTGGGTGGCATCATGGGTGTTAGTGGACTGGTGAGGGCAGCATCCTGTGCGTTAATGGACTGGTGTGGGTGGCATCCTCTGCATTAATGGACTGGTGTGGGTGGCATCCTGTGTGTTAATGGACTGGTGTGGGTGGTATCCTGGGTGTTAATGGACTGGTGTGGGTGGCATCCTGCGTGTTAATGGACTAGTGTGGGTGGTATTCTGGGTGTCATTGGACTGGTGTGGGTGGCATCATAGGTGTTAATGGACTGGTGTGGGTGGCATCAGAGGTGTTAATGGACTGGTGTGGGTGGCATCCTGTGTGTTAATGGACTGGTGTGGGTGGTATCCTGTGTGTTAATGGACTGGTGCGGGTGGTATCCTGGGTGTTAATGGACTGGTGTGGGTGGCATCCTGTGTGTTAATGGATTGGTGTGGGTGGCATCCTGTGTGTTAATGGACTGGTTTGGGTGGCATCCCAGTGTTAATGGACGGTTGGGGGGTAACCTGTGGTTAATGGACAGTGTGGGTGGTATCCGGGGGTAATGGCTGTGTGGTGACATCCTGTTATTAATGGACTGGGGTGGGGGTAACCGGTGTTAATGGACTGGTGTGGGGGGCATCCGGGTGTTTAATGGACTGGGGGTGGTTGGTACCTGGTTTTTAATGGACTAGTGTGGTGGCATCCGGGTGTTTAAGGACTTTGGGTTGGTACCGGGGGTTTTTAAAGGACTGATGGGGTTGGGATCCTGGGGTTAATGGACTGGGTGGGTGGTACCTGGGTGTTAATGGACTGGTGTGGGGGGTATCCGGGGGTTGAGACTGGTGTGGGGTATCCTGGGTTAATGGACGGTTTTTGGGGCCACCTGGTGTTAATGGCTGGTGTGGGGGTATCCTGGTGTTAATGGACTGGTGTGGGTTTTATCCTGGGTGTTTATGGACTGGTGGGGTGGTATCAGGGGGTTTTATGACTGGGGTGGGTGGTATCCTGGGGTTTAAGGACGGTGGGGTATCCTGGGTGTTAATGGACTAGTTGGGGGTATCCGGGGGTTAATGGCTCATGTGGGTGCCCTCCTTGGGTTTTTAAGGGACTGGTGGGGGGGGTATCCTGGGGGTTAATGGACTGGGGGGGGTGGGATCCGGTGTTGATGGGCTGGTGGGGGTATCCTGGGGTTAAAGGACTGGTTGGGGGCCATCCTGGGTGTTAAAAGGACTGGTGGGGGGTACCTGGGTGTTTTAAGGCTGGTGTGGGTTTTTTATCCTGGGGGTTGATGGACTGGGGTGGGGTTCCTGGGGGTTGATGGCTGTTTGGGGGTAAAACCGGGTTTAATGGGCGGAGTGGGGGGTATCCGAGTGTTAATGGACTAGTGTGGGGGGTACCGGGGGTTAATGGACTGGGGGGGTGGTATCCTGGGTTAAAGGGCCCGGTGGGGTGGGACCTGGGGGTTTTATGGACGCTGTGGGTGGCATCCTGGGTGTTAATGGACTGGTGTGGGTGGTATCCTGGGTGTTAATGGACTGGTGTGGGTGGTATCCTAGGTGTTAATGGACTGGTGTGGGTGGTATCCTGGGTGTTAATGGACTTGTTATCCTCTCCAACCGTCAGCGTGCCTCGTTGTGCTCCCGGCTTTCTGGTGTTTTCACGGTCGCTCTTACGTGCTAGAACTTTAATTTGTGTCATCAATCCTATACGATACATCCCTCTAGCGCCTGGAACCAATCTTGGGCGAAACATTATATACTGAGTCAAAAAAGGAGAATTAGTGTGCATTACCTAGCAGAGTTTACTGCCAGAGGGGAATCATAGGCCTGTTTCCCGTGTGAAAAAAATAATAATTAATTGAACGTTGTGTCAGAGGAAAAAGTCTCCCTGAAAGCATTGAGTATACATAGTGTATAGTGTATACTACAGTGGCTCCCTAGTATATTGATGATAAAGGCTAAAGTGTCATTTGAAAACAGGTGAATTTGTAATGAAGTGATAAGCCTATAGAGGCAGGTGCCAGAAGTCGCCAGAAACTTACCACAGGTCAGCTGTTTTTAATAATCTTCCTGGCCTGCTAGTGTACTCGCATATAATCTAGTGATACCAGTGAATAGCAGAATACAGTGTTGTAGTAGCAACTAACCAGTATTATAATGGTACTTAGTGGAGTGGAGTGACTTTCATTAGTTTCTTTTCTTGAAATACGAGACGTTACTGTGAATTTCATATAACCTGTAGTTACCAGCGGTCGCAATATACACAACGAGAAGCAATTATTACTACAGAAAAAGCGTCCTTCCTCCAAAATTTGCACCAGTCAACTATAGTGATAATATAGCATTTATTGTGGTGGAGACGGAAAAAAAAAATAGAAAAGCCAGATACAGCGATTGATAAACAAAGAGGTCGACTGTACGTCATTGTAGGAGCTGCCAGATATCACCGGCTCTTCAACACGCAAGTTATACTTTTGTATCAGTCAAATCACATATTACTCGGGTAGATAATTTCCAGTAGATCCTTCATGTGTTAGCTCAAATCACCGACCAGTATGTTTTAAATAAGTGACCCACTGATCAGAGCAGATCGACTGTCCGAACCCTTGACTGGTCCGAACCCTTGACTGGTCCGAACCCGGGACTGGTTTCAAACAGTTTCGTTGGACAATAAAGCAGACTGTAAACGGATGGGTTTGTAGGCGCCCTTATAAACACAAACATTAAAAATCAGGAACGTGACGGTAAGCTGTCCAATATACAAAAAGAGTTAGAAACAGAAATACAATAGCTAGAGCTTCATTTAAGGTTATTAATATAATATTCAAGAGGTTGCTAGTAGACTTGCAGTAAATCAACCATTCAAATCATTATGAAGCTGTGTGTAGTCTGTGGTCAGTCAAACAAACGGGCTACCACATGGATAAATTGTCATTTTTGTGGAAATTGGTGTCACGCTCCTTGTGCAGATATCCCAGAACTAGCTACAAGCAGTATTAAAACAGAGAAGTGTTTTTGGGTATGCCCAAATGAGGAAAATCTGTGGACTAAAATCACAAGGGTATTAAAAGAGGATAACATCAAAGCTGCTTTCATAGAAAACCTGGAAGCTTTCTACAACAGATGGGAACATAAAAAGTCCGGGCTGAATGGTACTGCCCTTGATACTGGCCATGTAGTCACAAACTGTAAGGCTGGAGGTGATGTCCTGGTAGTCAGTAAATGTAGGGCTGATAGTGCTGTCCTGGGAGACAGTAATGGTGAAGCTGGAGGTGCTGTCCTGGGAGACAGTAATGGTGAAGCTGGAGATACTGTCCTGGGAGACAGTAATGGTGAAGCTGGAGGTGCTTGTCCTGGGACAGAAATGGTGAAGCTGGAGATACTGTCCTGGTAGACAGTAATGGTGAAGCTGGAGATTTTGTCCAGGTAGTCGGGAATTATACGCAGGAAGGAATACATATAAATGACCTCATAGAGGACAGGAGCCATAGTAGGGAAACAAGTGTAGTCAAAGATAAGATAAAACCAATATTGCAAACCAGAAATACCGCAGGAAATAGCAAACAAGAGGACTCCAATAGCAATAGTGAGGATAAATTACCAAAAACAACTGGTGGGAGCTCCATTGTTGGTGCTAAGGAGGATAGGATATAAGACAGGGAAACATGCACCAACAGGAATACAGTCACAGAAACCCAAGGCAAACGGAAACCAAGCCTGTGCACATACTATGCACTTGGTATCTGCTGGCATGGGAAATCTGGAAAATACAGATGGGACATGCAACTATGACCACCCTAGAAAATGTCATGCCCATATGACAACAGGAAAATGCAAACTCCCTTCCTGTAAGCTTTTTCACCCTGAAATGTGTACCTCTTCAGTACAGGAAAGACTGTGCTATAACTTAAATTGCCAGGCATACCATCTAAAGGGGACAAAAAGATACAAAACATCCAGGCCATGGGAAAACCTGGGTAGCCACAGCCACTCAAGAGGGAGAGGTTTTTTAGTGCCAGGAAGGAAAAAAAACTGGCAGGAAATGGCAGAAATCGTACACCAAATCCAGTCATTCCTGATTGGAACCACAGTCGATGGCCTCCACTCCAAACCAACAGATACAGATACTAATGCCGGAAAAAAAATCCCCCCCCAGTACCAACAATACCACCAGTCGATAACATTCTTCTTTGCAAATATACAGGGTCCCAAAGCCAGCAATAAACAACAAAATACCTTTCATCCGTGGACTGCTTGCAGAGGCAAAGGCAATGTTCGCGGCTTTCCTGAGAAACCCCCATAAAGGATCACTTGGACAACGAAAATATGGATCCCAGGTTTTCAACCTATACAGATGTGACAGAGTGAACAGGGAAAAGGGGGGGGTTGGCCTGTACATTGCGAGTCACTTGTTTGCACAGAAACTGCTTAATGCCTCAAATGACGTAGTGGAAGTTTTAGCAGTAAAGGTCGAGAACCAAAAACCCAGTCATTGTGGTAGTCTACAAGCCCCCGGATGCAACATCCCAGCAATTCCAGGAACAGCTGTTAAAAATTTACCACTGTCTGGAAAATCTTCCAGCTCCTGCACCCAACATCTTGCTCCCGGGGGGTTTTAACTTAAGGCACCTAAAATGGAGGAATATAGCAAATAATATTGTTGCAGTAATAACACCAGGGGGCAGCTCTGATGAAAACTCACACTCACAACGAGCTTTTAAATCTCTGCCCCAAAATTCAATTTTAAAACCCGCAAATAATAGAGCCTACTAACTGGAGAATACACTAGACCTCATCTTCACTAACAAATGATGATCTGATAAGAAATGTCACCATATCAAAAACAATATACTCAATCACAACATAATTGAGGTTCAGACATGTATGCGTGGGGCCTCAGACCGACAAAATGAGACTAGTCACGAGGGAGCATTCACCAAATTCAACTTCAATAACAAAAACATAAAGTGGGACCAAGTAAACCAAGTCCTAACCGATATAAGCTGGGAAGATATACTAAGCAACACAGACCCAAACTTATGCCTAGAACAGATTAACTCGGTGGCACTCGATGTATGCACAAGGCTTATTCCTCTAAGAAAAAGGGGGAGTAGATGTAAAATAGAAAGAGACAGGCGCTCCCTTTTTCAGGCGACGGAAAAAATAACAGAGCGGCTAAAAGAGGTCAATATATCAGAAATGCGCAGGGGGACACTGGTCAGAGAAATAGCAAGCATCGAACTTAAGCAAAAAATCCTTTAGGAGTCAGGATCGCGGGGAAAAACTAAAAAACCATAAATGAAATCGAAAAGAAACCCAAAGTATTCTTCTCCTATGCCAAATCAAAATCGAGAACAACGTCCAGTATTGGGCCCCTACTTAACAAGATGGGTCCTACACAGATGACAGCAAGGAAATGAGTGAGCTACTCAAGTCCCAATATGACTCAGTTTTAGCAAGCCGCTAACCAGACTGAGAGTCGAAGATCAAAATGAATTTTTTATGAGAGAGCCACAAAATTTGATTAACACAAGCCTATCCGATGTTATCCTGACGCCAAATGACTTCGAACAGGCGATAAATGACATGCCCATGCACTCTGCCCCAGGGCCAGACTCATGGAACTCTGTGTTCATCAAGAACTGCAAGAAGCCCCTATCACGAGCCTTTCCATCCTATGGAGAGGGAGCATGGACACGGGGGTCGTCCCTCAGTTACTAAAAACAACAGACATAGCCCCACTCCACAAAGAGGGCGATAAAGCAACAGCAAAAGAAAACTCAGACCAATAGCACTAACATCCCATATCATAAAAATCTTTGAAGGGTCCTAAGAAGCAAAGATCACCACCCATCTAGAAACCCATCAGTACACAACCCAGGGCAACATGGGTTTAGAACAGGTCGCTCCTGTCTGTCTCAACTACTGGATCACTACGACAAGGTCCTAAATGCACTAGAAGACAAAAAGAATGCAGATGTAATATATACAGACTTTGCAAAAGCCTTCGACAAGTGTGACCATGGCGTAATAGCGCACAAAATGCGCGCTAAAGGAATAACAGAAAAGTTGGTCGATGGATCTATAATTTCCTCACTAACAGAACACAGAGAGTAGTCGTCAACAGAGTAAAGTCCGAGGCAGCTACGGTGAAAAGCTCTGTTCCACAAGGCACAGTACTAGCTCCCATCTTGTTCCCATCCTCATATCCGACATAGACAAGGATGTCAGCCACAGCACCGTGTCTTCCTTTGCAGATGACACCGAATCTGCATGACAGTGTCTTCCATTGCAGACACTGCAAGGCTCCAGGCGGACATCAACCAAATCTTTCAGTGGGCTGCAGAAAACAATATGAAGTTCAACGATGAGAAATTTCAATTACTCAGATATGGTAAACATGAGGAAATTAAATCTTCATCAGGTACAAAACAAATTCTGGCCACAAAATAGAGCGAAACACCAACGTCAAAGACCTGGGATGTGATTATGTCGGAGGATCTCACCTTCAAGGACCATAACATTGTATCAATCGCATCTGCTAGAAAAATGACAGGATGGATAATGAGAACCTTCAAACTAGGGAGGCCAAGCCCATGATGACACTCTTCAGGTCACTTGTTCTATCTAGGCTGGAATATTGCTGCACCCCTAACAGCACCTTTCAAGGCAGGTGAAATTGCCGACCTAGAAAATGTACAGAGAACTTTCACGGCGCGCATAACGGAGATAAAACACCTCAATTACTGGGAGCGCTTGAGGTTTCAAAAAACCTGTATTCCCTGGAACGCAGGAGGGGAGAGATACATGATTATATACACCTGGAAAATCCTAGAGGGACTAGTACCGAACTTGCACACGAAAATCACTCACTACGAAAGCAAAAGACTTGGCAGACGATGCACCATCCCCCCAATGAAAAGCAGGGGTGTCACTAGCACGTTAAGAGACCATACAATAAGTGTCAGGGGACCGAGACTGTTCAACTGCCTCCCAGCACACATAAGGGGGATTACCAACAGACCCCTGGCATCTTCAAGCTGGCACTGGACAAGCACCTAAAGGCAGTTCCTGATCAGCCGGGCTGTGGCTCGTACTTGGTTTGCGTGCAGCCAGCAGCAACAGCCTGGTTGATCAGGCGCTGATCCACCAGGAGGCCTGGTCACAGACCGGGCCGCGGGGGCGTTGACCCCCGAAACTCTCTCCAGGTAAACTCCAGGTGGGATCCTGGGTTGATGGACTGGTGTGGGTGGCATCCTGGGTGTTAATGGACTGGTGTGGGTGGTATCCTGGGTGTTAATGGACTGGTGTGGGTGGTATCCTGGGTGTTAATGGACTGGTGTGGGTGGTATCCTGGGTGTTAATGGACTGGTGTGGGTGGTATTCCTGGTGTTAATGGATGTGTGGGTGGTATCCTGGGTGTTAATGGACTGGTGTATGTGTATCCTAGGTGTTAATGGACTGGTGTGGGTGGCATCTGGTGTTAATGGACTGGTGTGGGTGTATCCTGGGTGTTAATGGACTGGTGTGGGTGGTATCCTGGGTGTTAATGGACTGGTGTGGGTTGTATCCTGGGTGTTGATGGACTGGTGTGGGTGGTATCCTGGGTGTTGATGGACTGGTGTGGGTGGTATCCTGGGTGTTAATGGACTGGTGTGGGTGGTATCCTGGGTGTTAATGGACTAGTGTGTGTGGTATCTTGGGTGTTAATGGACTCGTGTGGGTGCCATCCTGGGTGTTAATGGACTGGTTTGGGTGCCATCCTGGGTGTTAATGGACTGGTGTGGGTGGTATCCTGGGTGTTAAAGGACTGGTGTGGGTTGTATCCTGGGTGTTGATGGACTGGTGTGGGTGGTATCCTGGGTGTTGATGCACTGGTGTGGGTGGTATCCTGGGTGTTAATGGACTGGTGTGGGTGGTATCCTGGGTGTTAATGGACTAGTGTGGGTGGTATCCTGGGTGTTAATGGACTGGTGTGGGTGGTATCCTGGGTGTTAATGGACTGGTGTGGGTGGTATCCTGGGTGTTGATGGACTGGTGTGGGTGGCATCCTGGGTGTTAATGGACTGGTGTGGGTGGTATCCTGGGTGTTAATGGACTGGTGTGGGTGGTATCCTGGGTGTTAATGGACTGGTGTGGGTGGTATCCTGGGTGTTAATGGACTGGTGTGGGTGGTATCCTGGGTGTTGATGGACTGGTGTGGGTGGCATCCTGGGTGTTAATGGACTGGTGTGGTGGTATCCTGGGTGTTGATGGACTGGTGTGGGTGGCATCCTGGTGTTAATGGACTGGTGTGGGTGGTACCTGGGGGTTGATGGACTGGTGTGGGTGGCATCCTGGGTGTTAATGGACTGGTGTGGGTGGTATCCTGGGTGTTAATGGACTGGTGTGGGTGGCATCCTGGGTGTTAATGGACTGGTGTGGGTGGTATCCTGGGTGTTAATGGACTGGTGTGGGTGGTATCCTGGGAAAAAACTGACATAATCTGCAGGAAATATTGTACATAACAAGTAACTTTGCACAGTGTCACTGATGACAACTATGATATGTATACCTAGTACATGTACTTGTTTACATGTATGCCTTGTACATGTACTTGTATACATGTATACCTTGTGCATGTAGTTGTTTACATGTATGCCTTGTACATGTACTTGTATACATGTATTCCTTGTGCATGTACTTGTATACATGTATACCTTGTGCATGTACTTGTGTACATGTATACCTTGCACTTGTATACACATATATCTTGCACGTGTACTTGTATATATGTATACCTTTTACATGTATACCTTGTATATGTATACCTTGTATATGTACTTGTATACATGTATTCCTTGTACATGCACTTGTATATATGTGTACCTTGTACATGCACCTGTTTACAAATATACCTTGTGCATGTACTTGTGTACATGTATACCTTGTACTTGTATATACACATGTCTTGCACATGTACTTGTATACATGTATACCTTTTACATGTACACATGTATACCTTGTACATGTACACATGTATACCTTGTATATGTAGTTGTATACATGTATACCTTGAACATATATACCTTGTACATGTATACTTTGTACATGTACACCTTGTACATGTATACCTTGTACGTGTATACCTTGTATGTGTATACCTTGTATGTGTATACCTTGTACGTGTATACCTTGTACGTGTATACCTTGTACTTCTATACATGTATACCTTGTACTGGTGGCCTGGTGGCTAACGCTCTCACTTCACACAGTGAGGGCCCGGGTTCGATTCCCAGCCAGGGTGGAAACATTGGGCGTGTTTCTTTCCACCTGTTGTCTATGTTCACCCATCAGTAAATTGGGTACCTGGGTGTTAATGGACTGGTGTGGGTCGCATCCTGGGACACTGACCTAGTTTGCCCGAAATGCTGAGTATAACAAGGGGCTTTCTATGTAGTAGTATGTCACTGATGTCAGCTACACCTGTATACCTTGTACATGTACTTGTATATATGTATACCATGTACATGTACTTGTAGTAAATAAAGATATTATACATGTACACCTTGTACATCTACTTGTATACATTGTACATGTACACATGTGTCCCTTGTACATGTATACATATGTACCTTGTACATTTATACCTTGTACATGTATATCTTGTACATGTATACATGTATACCTTGTACATGCACTTGTATACATGTATACTTGTATACATGCATACCTTGTACATGCACTTGTATACATGTATACCTTGTATACATGTATACTTGTATACATGTATACCTTGTACATGCACTTGTATGCATATACACCTTGTACATGCACTTGTATATATGTATACCTTATACATATACTTGTATACATGTATACCTTGTATATGCACTTGTATACCTTGTACATATACTTGTATACATGTATACCTTGTACATGTATTTGCCTACATGTATACCTTGTACATGTATTTGCCTACATGTATACCTTGTACGTATACATGTATATATGTATACCTTATACATGTAGAAATATAGAATGGTAAATTACCCAGGAACTGTGGTGAGTAACTGCCTTAACAATATATAATGAAAGTAGTCACTGTACTAACCTCATAATACAATGTGGTAGTTGGTACAACATATATAATGATAGTCACTGTACTAACCTCATAATACAATGTGGTAGTTGGTACAACATATATAATGAAAATAATCAAGAAGATTGTGTCACCATTGTTGACATTCTCTCAGGTTAGTGTTGCCACCTCCACCAACACTCACTCTCATACTACACACTCTTCACAATACTTTGTTATCACTAAATAACAAGCGTTATCTCACAACATTTATAACTAAAATATTTGTTGCATTTACTAGAGCTGAAGATAAAATTAAGAAAATAAACATATTCCATGTCTTCTTCTTCTGTTGGGGTTTCAGGGCCACTGACAGCATACGCCGTATCGAGCCCGGCCGTCCAGTGCTAGGAGAGGGAATATCGACCAAAGTGGAAGAATGTCTTGACTAATATTATATGTCTCTGATACGTCCTGAAGCCAGCAGGAAGGAACAGGTACAAACCAATATCTCCTGACTGTCCGGAGGGCGAAACCCCTCCCCGTTGAGGAGAACAAGTAGAGTGAAAGTGTGCACCCCAAGTGTGCGCAAGGCTGCACGTAGAGTAGTCCGTGCAGAGTGATAACGTGGGCACCACAGTAGGAAGTGTTCCACCGCCTCAGGCTGTGAGGGACACCACTGGCAGTACGGAGAGTCCGTCATCCGAAAGCGATATAGATGAGCCTCCAGTCTCGAGTGCCCGACTCAAAGGAGAGTCAGTACAACGTCCACCGAGCGGTTGGGATGGCGAGCCCAAGGGCAGGGGCCATTAAAAGTTCGGACAGAGCCCAACGCCGAAGAAGAGAGGGAGTGTGCAAGGCCCTCTTGCCTCTGATGACGGATTCCCTTCCAGACAGCCCTTGTGAAATCACTATGGCCCAGGGCAAGAGGGGTAACAGTAGGAAGTGTGTGCGCGAGGGAGGTCGCCTGATCTGCCACTTCATTTCCCCAGATTCCAACATGGGCGGGAACCCACTGAAGGGAGATGCTCCAACCTGGGCTCTGCAAGAAGCGCAGGAGGAGAGATTGTGTCTGTCGAACGAGGACGCGCAGTGATCGTGGACGGGCAGAGCACAAAAGTGCCAGGGAAGATTTGGAATCAGAGAAGAGGACCAGTGGTTGTGGGGGAATGTGATCTAGGACAAAAGCCAGAGCCTGGTGAATGGCGAAGAGCTCCCCTGCCAGAACAGAATCAGCAGAGTCCAACTGCCACGTTTGACACAGGGAGAGATTAGCGAAGAAGGCCGTAGATGATGAAGAAGGGGGAGAGGACCGTGCCAAGCCATCCGTGTAGATGGAGAATGAAGAGCCATATGTAACAGAGCAAAACTCTTCAAACAGAAACGCAACTAACTGAGGGGGTTCCCTGTTCCTGTAATGCCAATCCAGGTGGATGTATTGTGTCAGGTCCAGCCAGAGGGGTGCCGGAGAGTGGAGAAGGGAGGGAGTCACCACAAGTGCAGGAAGAGTAAGGCAGGTCAGAGAACGCTGGGCCCTGGCTACAAAGGAAGGCTGAACCAAACGTGGGGGGACAGAGGCTGTCTCCCACATCTGTGAAGAGAGGCGACAGAGGTGAGTACAAGGCAGAGAGGCCATATGATGGAGTCGTAAACAGTTCCTCGCTCTCCTCACCGACGAGAGAGGGACTATCCCCGACTCTGCCTCCATGGCTGTGATAGGGGTGGAATGGAATGCCCCCAGCATATTATGAATGGCTGAATTCTGGAGGATGTCTAAGCGATGAAGAGAGGAGGAAGAAGCCGAGCCATACACCTCACTCGCATAAGTGAGCTTGCTGCGAATCATAGCTATATAGAACTTATGGAGAAGGTCTCGATCCGCACCCCACTTGGTGCCAGAGATCTGGCGCATAAGTGCAATGTGACGTGCACATGAGATGTGGAGGGCCGCTATGTGTTTCTTCCATGTCAAGAATGGTGCATCTAAGGTGACTCCCAACCAACGATGAGAAGAGAGCAAAGGGATTGGCGTCTGATTCAATGAGACTGATGGAAGAGTGGGGAGTCGGCGTCTAGTAAAGCATAAGAGCTTGGACTTAGTGTCACTAACCTCCAAACCCCAGGTGGTGGCCCATGATGTTATGCATTGCAGGGCACCCTGAAGTGTTTCCTGTGCTGTCAGTAAAGCTGGGGCACTGCACATAAGGGCCACATCATCTGCATATACCAGGGTATGCACTCCCTGGATGGAAGGGAGATCTGATAATAAGACGGAGAAAAGGAGTGGGCTAAGAACAGATCCCTGGGGCACTCCCCGGTATACAGGACAGGGTGAGGACAAAGCGCCACCCACTGCTACATGAAAGGTCCTCCCTTGCAAAAAGTTGCGCATCCAGCAGAGGGGAGCTCCTGTCAGCCATATGCTGGCCAACTTGAAAATAATCGCTGTGTGTGATGCAGAGTCAAATGCTCTGCGTAGGTCCAAAAATGCAGCTAAAAGGAACTCCCGACATTCAAATGAAGTGTGCACAAGCTGTGTAAATTGAAGCAAAGGGTTGAGGGTGGATCGATCTTCTGGGAAGCCACTCTGGTTTTCAGGCAGGAGGCCATGTTCCTCAATCCACCAAGAGAGACGAGTAGCCACCAGTCATTCCAGCACCTTACCCAAGCAGGGCAGTAGAGCAATGGGCTGGTAAGAGCTCGGTTGGGTATCATCCTTGCCCGGCTTTAGAATCGGAACCAGAAAAGAGTGTTTCCATATATCAGGGAAGACACCTGTATACCAGCTGGTATTGAAAACCTCCAGCATAGTTTCTGTACAGGAGGGAGGTAGATGTAGTATAAATGAATAGGGTAAGTTGTCCTCCCCCGGAAAAGAGCGGGAAGAAAGTTGGGAAAGTGCCCGCTGTAGTTCATGGGAGCTAAAGGGAGATGCCAACACTTGGCGCAGTGAACCTCGGGTACAGCAGGTGGCAAAGGGCCCCATTTGATCATCTTAGAGGGTAAAAGAGGAGGAGGAGAAAACATAGGACCGAAGAAATTTGCAAATGTCTCAGCCTTGTCTTGGGGTAAGAATGGGGTCGCTCCTTCTCCCAGCAGGGGAAAAGTACTTACAGAACGTGATCCCAACATGGAGTGTAAGAAACCCCATGCCTGACTGGCAGAGGTATGAAAAGAAAGAGGAGAACAGAATAAAGCCAAGGATGCACGTTTCGCCTGGAGGAGGGTTCACCGACGAAGAGCGTCTGCCCTTCGGTAAGCCAACTGCTGAGTCCGAGAGGGTTGGCGCCACGACCGTGCCCACGCTTTCTGACGCGCCTTCACTGCTCAGAGGCACTCATCATTCCACCATGGAACCAAGGGCCGTGAACGCGAGAAACTCCCGGAGGGACAGAATGAACGCAAGCCTCCCTCAAGCATGGCCCCTTGCAGAGACGCGACAGCCTCATTCAGCAAGGAGTCCTGAGGCAGGCTGTAATCAGCAAGTGCCCGATTATAGGTTGTCCAACCAGCCTGGGTGATTTTCCACCGTGAACGAACTGCCATCACCGGCACTACTAAGGCTTCATTTGTAGAAGTAAGTACTGGAAGATGGTCACTCCCCATGAAGGGGCCTACAGTAACAGTAGCTGTAGTAAAATATCCACACCCAAGAATGAGGTCTACGGTAGAAACTTGCCCAGTATAGGGATCCACTCTAGTCTCCAAACCTGGTGGTGTGAGCAACGGAAGGTGAGATGCGAGGAGAGTTTGGAACAGGGCCCTACCTTTGGGATTCACCGATCCCAAAGAAATGGATGGCTCCCAGAACTGGTGCCTTGCATTAAAGTCTCCCATCACAAGCGTAGAACCACGGAGTTGTCCAAAGTAATAGGTAAATTCACTTTGTGTAACCGACCTGCCCGGATTATAGATCAGGAGTATGTTGCACCACTGAGTGCCCAAGGCAACTCTCACAGCCAGAGTTTCCAACACTCCACTCTCATAGGCTTGGAGGGAGAGGGTTGTACTCTGGAGCCGGTTGCATACAAGAAGAGCTAGGCCACCTCTGCTCTCTTCAAGGCGATCCCTATGGTAAACAGTGAAACCAGGCATCCGAAAAGAATGTTGAGGGTGTAACCATGTCTCAGAGAGACCCACCACCAGTGGCTGTACCTCAGCCAGATACCTCTGAAGGTCTGGAAGCTTCCCCAGTACAGAACGTGTGTTCCAAAGAAGAAAAACAGAGGGGTGAGAAAGGTTCACATGTGTGAACTAAGCAGCCCAATAAGGCGAGGGAGAACCGAGAGACATGCAGTCACAAAAGAGGTGCCCTGGAGGTAAGAATGTAACACGTCCTCCACCAGGAGGAGGATAGGATGAAGGAACAAAGCCCAGGCAGGCGAGAGTGAGAAAGCGGGACCTTCAGACATGAAGGGTCCTGGAGTGGAAACAGGCCGAGGCTGGGGCTGAGGAGAACTGGGGGGGAGTCGGCTGCGAGACAGAAGGCTCTGGGTCGGGTATGATGTCCATCTGAACTGGGTGGGGTTCTGAACAATGAGTCGATTTGGGAACTGTACCACCTCGACGGGAGGACGTGCGTTGTGGACGAGGGGGGGCATGTGCAATAATTTCCGCAATGGAAGCCAGGTCCGAGGACACCCTAAGTTGATGTTGCCCTGGGGGTGGGGAATCCTCTAAAGGTAAAGAGAGGTCTGCAAGAGTCCCAAACCGATTTGTAACAGGGATATTAGCCCTCACAGCTGCGGAGTACAGATGCCATGGCCGTGTTGGTGTTGGGGAGACTCCCTTAGTGGGGGGCACTGGAGGCGAAGGAGGCAGGGGCTGACGGACCGTGACTGGCTTTACGGACCGCAAGCAGGAGTTATATTCATCGAGCATACAAGATCGGGCTCTGGCTGAGTTTGCCAGATCAAAAGCCTGGCAATATGCCAGGCAAGACCGGGAGGTAACCTTGTCTTTCCCCTTACAGAAGTAGCATGAAGCCGGGCAGGTACAGGTAATACCGTCTTTAACTACCGGGTGAAACCCACTGCAGCTCGCACATCTTACCTTACCACGGCAAGACAACTCTCCATGCCCGAAAAGGAAACATTTCCAACACCGGAGTAAAGGAAAAGTATAAGGAAGAACAGGAAATCTTAGATTGCCAAAAGTCACAAATTTCGGGAGAGCACCCGAGAAACATACACAAACCATACGAGATGGGATAAGACAATTCGAGAGGCTCCAAACCTCCTGCAAACCTAAGTCGTCACCCCCACTGTGAACAAATTCAGAGTGGATCTCCTCATCTGAGAGGGATGTAGAAACCAGTCCAATTCTGCCATAACAACAGCTAGCAGCGAGGATTGAGGAGTGGGCCTCCCAGCAAACAACATTCCACCTACCCAGAACATGAATGGCATTTAATGGCAAATTTCTAGCCAGAAAAGACTTATGATGGAGCTGGAGCCTTAGGGCTGCACCCCTTCCGAGTTGTTGGATGCCCCCATCTATGCAAGCCTTGCCGAAAGGAGATTCACTGATGGCGTTGATGACATCCCGTGGGTTGGTGAAGGGTGTACTGCCACCCTTAGGATGCACAAGAACCACCATCACGTCTGGAGTAATATGAGGAGAAGGAGCATAGTCTGGACAAGTGGTGGGTTGGCATTTTGGGCTAGACAGGGGCCTGGTACCATCGTCAACCTCAAGGGCCCATTTGTTTATCCCAGTAGGGGGCACACTAGCCATATCTTGGTCCGACGGTAGTGAAACAGTTGTCAACTGAGTCGAGACAGGAGGGGGGTCCCTCCCTATGGGGACGAACGACATCTCAGTCGAACCCCCATAAATGGGTCACACAACACCACCTGAAGGAGAAGACAACGACAACACAAGCACTCAAGAAAAGAAAGACAGTGAAGCAGGGCCTAAATAGGGCCTACACCACCAAGTAACAACTGAGGAACCTTCAGAAAACACGTCCATACTCCACCAATGCCGGCCGAGCTCTCCCAAAAAAAATATTCAATGTAAATCCATATTTGCGACTTAAATGTCTTCATAATTAGGTCCCTTCAATTAGTAATAACAACTGTGGAAAATATTTAATTTCCGAAGCTATAGTGCCTAATAGGTGTTTAATGTGTTGATGTGGGTCAGGAAATATATTTGAAAATGAACTAGAACCAACAGGGAAGCTCTGCACCTGCGTGATGGGCAGGGAGAGGTCAAGAAGGGGCATCACTAGCGGGAGTGTTTTGAATGGAGTTAAGAGACTGGGAAAGCATGGGACCAGAAAATTGGCGTTCACGGTGGCCTAAAGATTAATGTTGTGGAAAATTGCATTTATCTGAATGTAACTCATTATGTACATAACAGTAAATGATAACAAAGATAATTATTATTTATCAAAGTTACATAGACAAGTAGGAATTTGGGACACCTAGGTCGCAAAAATATCCCCCTTCCATACCTACAACTGTCATATCCACAAGTTGCTCTAGACCTATTAATTACAAATGAAATATGTATCACCAGGAATTCTGGTCAATATATAAATTGGTGGACTGTATATTAAAATTAATGATATTTACCCACATTTATATAACAGAAGGAGAATATATCTTAGTATCACTCACCAATTTGACTGGAGATTAATGTGTATATATGGCCAGAATTATAACACAAAACTAGATAGCTTATCTGAGCTTCATGGCGCTGTTTTGTCCAGTCGTCTGATATCTCAATTTATGCAGGAATGCACATCCAACAATTTTGCCTCCTATTTGAGAGGTGTCAGCCCAGTTTTACCTCTAGAGCACGAAAAATTCTTCCCATTATTCACTAACATTTGTGTCCAATTCAAACAACAATGGCGAGTCTCTCTGTGCAGGCGCAGCTTCCCATTTTCGATAACATAATTTTTATTAAATATAGTATGGCCATCTATTTACATATAACTACTGCATTTCTGGAAAATATATACAGTATTTTTCACACTGCAGCCGGGCAGAGTTCATTGCTAAACGACTCAAATTGTTCATATGGCAATGGTGGAGGACCTGGGCACATATAGGATCTGGCATCCACATGGCGACATATTACACAAGATTTAATCACCCTTTTTTTACACTTTGCCATCCTCGTGGAATCCAGAAAGTTTCCCTAATACAATTTAAGGTATCTTGTACTCCACCATGCATTACATTCTTATGGGCATTTAGAACAATTAAATTTGTTAGATGATGAGTTTTGGGCAGTAAGATAGGGTGTTTAGCATAATCACCCAATTCAGCATTTTGTAACCTACCTCTGCGTAAATTGTGAATTCATTACCTCTGTAATTTGCTCAGCTATCAAAACTTTGGAGTCTAGTCCCTGGACCAATTATGTACCTCTGTAATCTTTTGACTACCGCCCACAGGATGGGTATGGGGTGCATAATAAACATATTAAACTAAAACTAACCTCTGCACCTACTTACATTGTTCTCTAAATACAGCCCAAATTTTTCTATTGTGGAGCCTTTCACAATTTTTCTTTCCATCATCAATTTAATCTCATTTCCATAGATTTCTTTTTGTACCCTCTTTATCCAATATTCAAGAGGATGTAGAAACTTATATGAGATATTCATCTTGTTTAGAAATTTAAACACCAACTTAGTTACATTGATTAGTTTGGGTAAAGAAGAATACTGTGGAAAATATTTTAATTTTCCGAAGCTATAGTGCCTAATAGGTGTTTAATGTGTTGATTTGGGTCAAAAATGTGTTTGAAAATGGAATAGAACCAAGAGTTCCCTCTGCGCCTGCGCGGATGTGCGAGGGAAGAGGTCGACACAGGGCATGGAGAAGTTAGTTTAATATGTTTATTATGCACCCCATACCCATCCTGTGGGCGGTAGTCAAAAGATTACAGAGGTACATAATTGGTCCAGGGACTGGACTCCAAAGTTTTGATAGCTGAGCAAGTTACAGAGGTAATGAACTCACAATTTACAAAGGTAATGAACTCACAATTTACAAAGGTAATGAACTCACAATTTACAAAGGTAATGAATTCTGTAGAATGGTTACTTACGTTTATACTTTGGCTACAATCATGAACAAATTATAGAGTAATGAGCAATTCACACTTCCACACCCGGTCACAACTGTAATGAGTTATTGGTGCAAATATTGATTGTTGAGTCACACACACCACACACACACACACACACACACACACACACACACACACACACACACACACACACACACACTTTAGTTTAATATCTTTATGCACCCCATACCCATCCTGTGGGCGGTAGTCAAAAGATTACAAAGGTACATAATGGGTCCAGTGACTGGACCCCAAAGTTATGATAGTTGAACTAGTTACAAAGGTAATGAACTCCAGGTAGATCTGGTCACTAATCATGGCAAGTTACAGAGGTAATGAATCAGCTTCACTCCTATACATGGTTACAGTCATGAGAAGCTGGAGTGTTTTGAATTGACTTAAGAGGCTGGGAAAGCATGGGACCAGGAAATTGGCATTCACAGTGGCCTAAGGATTAATATAGGCCTCACTTCATAATAGGAAGTGTCGTAACTGTTCCTGGTGAAGAGTGAGGGAACGTGATTTACTGGAACACCGTAATAAAGTGGTAAAATTAGTGAATAATGGTAGGACCGGTGGTGACTGGCACTTCGCCATGGATTGTGTCCAGGGGAAAATACCCGTGATTTAATCATCACTCATCGGCCTCAGATCTTAATGGAGTGGCCTCTAATGTGTATAATAATTATGAGACATTAAATCGTCTTGTGAATTGTAATGTAATCAATGATAATAACACTAAGTTAAGAGAATGCGTGAAGTGAAATAAGTCGCCTTGCTCTGAGTGAACACGTTAGACCTCGTTGCTCCTGTCCCGAGGATAGTGAAGTTTTTATGGAGTCACGACTTCTAAACAGGACATCAAAATGAAATGGTGAATGGAGGAAATAAGGAGCATTAAACACCCACAGTTAAGTAACCCTTCTAGTTATAGCAGACTGATACTGGCCAGTTAGGTATGTTGTAATTGGATAGGTTGGGGGTGATCCAGCTACACCAAGTGACCACCAGAGAATATCTGGTAAGTGGTGGTATTATATACAAGTGTTTTTTCCTTGATGGATATATATATGCAAACCTACCCCCCCCCTTCATTCAGTTAAACTAATATAATCTATACAGTCCACAATTAATTAGTAGCACCCGTACTTGTGGGTGCTATCCAATTTATATTGGTCTCAGATAGATATGGATAAGATTGTGAGTGTCGAAGGCCCACCTGCAGTGACCAGGGGTGGTTAAGTTTTCTCACATGTCTACACGGGGTGACTACGGTAAACAATATAGTTGTTGTCTCCCAATGACATTACTCGTATGCATGTAATGTTGAGGTACATACAGGTAATACCCTAAAAAATTTTCTATAAATACCTATTTATATCAATGGCTGAGGAAGGAGAAACTATTTGGGTCAAAAATGTGTTTGAAAATGGAATAGAACCAAGAGTTCCCTCTGCGCCTGCACGGATGTGCGGGGGAAGAGGTCGACACAGGGCATGGAGAAGCAGGAGTGTTTTGAATGGACTTAAGAGGCTGGGAAAGCATGGGACCAGGAAATTGGCGTTCACAGCAGCCTAAGGATTAATATAGGCCTCACTTCATAATAGGAAGTGTCGTAACTGTTCCTGGTGAAGAGTGAGGGAACGTGATTTACGGGACCACCGTAATAAAGTGGTAAAATTAGTGAATAATGGTAGGACCGGTGGTGACTGGTGTGACGCCATGGAGGGTGTCCAGGGGAAAACTCCCGTGATTTAATCATCACTCATCGGTCTCAGATCTTAAGGGAGTAACCTCTAATGCAATTACAAGTGAGAGTCTTGTGCTATTTTTAATTTGTATTTTTATTTTATTAGTTTATACCTAGTTGTACTTTAACTCATTCCAGCAAGACACATAGACAACGTCAACTTCATTATGTGTATTAGTGACTATACTCTATATGGCTAAAATGCTTTAGCTATATACTTGTCCAAGCTTCCCACCACTACAGATATCAGTACTAGAACTCAACACACAACTCAGGATATAAATAACCATAATTTAAACCTAGAAGATGATTGATCACGTTGACTCTGATCTAACCCTCCATAATCTGACACCCAATCAAAACCTATTAGAAAGTAGCTGCCTTTATTGCACAACATCACAAGCCAGCACTATCCTGAACAATGCTAAAAGTCTATCAGTACTTAACTACAACATGAGGTCCTTAAGCAAACACTATGATGACCTCCTGGCACTCCTTGAATCACTAAAGACACCCTTCTCCTGCATTATTCTTACTGAGACCTGGCTTAAGCAGGACACAATAGATATCTACCCTCTACCAGGATACACAGCAATCCACAACTGCAGACCATACCAAGTTGGGGGTGGTATTGCAATCTATTACTCTAACCAATTATCTTGTATTAGCACCACTTGCTTTAGTGATGAATATGGGGAATACATTTTTGACATTTACAGGATACCCCACACAAACATCCCAAATTTCAGTGAGAAATTAAAGTCACTAATAACAAACAGACAAATGAATAAGCACCACCTTCTCTTAGCTGGAGACTTCAGCATCAACCTTGGCCTACTAGATGATCAGCCTGTAACTGATTTCATCAACAATATGAACAACACACTTCTCATACCAACAATGACTAAACCAACCAGGCTCAATGAGACAAGTGCAACCATAATAGACCACATATGGACCAATATACTAGCCCCCCTTAAATCAGGGAGAATCACAGATAGCACTACAGACCACTACCCTACCTTTCGGTGGCCCGGTGGCCTGGTGGCTAAAGCTCCCGCTTCATACACGGAGGGCCCGGGTTCGATTCCCGGCGGGTGGAAACATTTCGACACGTTTCCTTACACCTGTTGTCCTGTTCACCTAGCAGCAAATAGGTACCTGGGTGTTAGTCGACTGGTGTGGGTCGCATCCTGGGGGACAAGATTAAGGACCCCAATGGAAATAAGTTAGACAGTCCTCGATGACGCACTGACTTTCTTGGGTTATCCTGGGTGGCTAACCCTCCGGGGTTAAAAATCCGAACGAAATCTTATCTTATCTTATCTCTTGACAAACATAAGTAAACCACCACCTGAATACAACAAAGTTTCATTTAGACTCCATGACGAGACCTCAATAAGGAAGTTCAGATCTGACCTAGAGACTGTTGACTGGCCTACAGAATTCTCCAAGGCCAATGATATTGATGACCGGACAGACATTTTTCTTAACAAATTACTTAGACTATACAACAAACATTGCCCTATAAAAACGAAACAGATCACAAACAAATGGTTTGGTTGTCCATGGCTAACCAGCACCATTCTGAAATCCATTGATAAGAAACACCAATATGAAAAGCAATATAAAAATTTGTCTGGACTGCCCCCAAGTGAGTCGCCTACCCTCGCAAGCTCTGTTGACACCGAGCTTTGAGGTCGGTAACTCAGCCTCACAAGTGGCTTATAGGACAGATTTTCATAAATGACTGATGTTGCAAGAAATCTCGCCTGCATGCACGTTTAAAGGAGTAACTTACTTGGTGATGTAGATTCTATTCTGGTCTTCAACCTCCCTAAGCTTAGCCCCTTTGGACTTCCCCTCAGAAACCACATGCAACCGGGAGCCTTAGTTCCTGCAATATTCAGTCGTTATTAGTGACCTGCCTGCACCTCACAAATTCCTGTATCCAAGAAGGTGTGTATCCCCTAGTATAACTATGCAGAAACGGACACTAGCTTCTAGGTAGACAAGAGACAAAATCACGTACTGGCCATGAACTGCCGGCTGCACAAAGGCCACAGCTCAACTCACTTGCAATTTTCCCCAGACACTGGCCAGGATCCTAAGAAAAAAGAGAGGTCTTGTCTTACTGTATATGCCTGATGGAGGAGGACATCTATGGTACATCAAGGTGCCTCCACCAGATTTTCCCAGGTCTCATATGTGAAGATACATGGGGGCGCCACCTGCTGATCACGGCACGTGTTGTTCAGATGGTGTCAAGTCATAGAAGGAAGCTCTGGCATCTTTGAGACCCATGCCTCGTCATTCAAGACTTGGGCTGCCAGCTCTCCCTAGCTAACTTAACCTAGTGTTTGCCTACATTTGGCCTATTACTACCTAAGTTAAGGTCTTAGGTCAACATTATTATTATCTACAGCTGCCTCAATAATCCTAATATTAGTGAACTAACAGTATAAACTACCTACTTCTTCCCTGAAGGGTAAATCTATCAATTAAAAAGTACGTTTCAACCACCTTCACCAACCCGGGTGAGTGTGTTTGTGTTTTGGGTGGGTTTAAGGGCCCTCGAACGGTGTGCTTTTCCCCGTTGGGACTTCTCGGACTGAATAAGTTCCAACATCCTCCCACCGGCGAAGGTAGGCACTAAGTCTAGATCAAGTCTGCCTCCCGCAGGTCCTCCCAGAGGGCCCTGGACTTGAGCGCCATTCGACGGATCGTCCGGCTGCTCAGTTCGGCCAGCCTCTGGTCTAACTTCTCATGTCCTGGTCCCACCGTGTGGACCTCGAGAGGCAAAAGCCTGTTGATGGGTCTTATAGTCTCGGCACAATTCATTCTCACCTTCACCATTCTCAACCACCCAGCCTTATCTGGGTGGATCGACACCACCAGGCCAAGAGGCCAGTATGCCCTGGGTGCCTCGGATTCTACTAGCAACAGAACCCCTTCACTTAGCATCATCTTATTTGCCTCGGGGTCTGCACCATAGAAATGTTCCCGCAGGGGTGTCAAGTAATCCTTGCACCACACCTGGTTCCATTTGTCCAGGATGTTCACCAGTCTGTTGTGACTCCTGTGCAGTTCTTCATTGATGGGGGGACCATCTGGCCCATAATAATCCAGCTCCTTGGAAGACTGGCTCAAAATTGCATGGAAGGGCTCAATCCTCCTTCCAAACAGCATGTGATTGGGGGTGAGAGCTTCCTGCTTGTCAATCCCATTTTGGACATAGGTCAGAGGCCTGTTATTAACTCTTGCCTCTATCTCAGCTAACACTGTCCTCAGTTCATCAAAGCTCACTCTCCTGCCATGCAAGACCTTCCGAATGCACCTTTTGACTATGCCCACCATGCGTTCATAGAATCCTCCTTGCCAAGGCGCTCTGGGAACTATGAACCTTCACTCACACTCTATTCTCTTCAGATATTCTTGTACTTCTCCGTTGTCCCTAAGATTCCTGAAAACTTTATCGGCCGCTCTGAAGCTCGTGCCATTGTCCGAGATAATCAATCACTGGCACAAGAATCTGGCTGTAAACCTCCTGAACAACTTCATGAAAGTCTCTGTCGACATATCTTCTGCCAACTCCAAATGCACGGCTCGAGTAGTGGCACAAGTACACAGGCAGACATATACTTTCTGAGGGTCCACCCTATCGTCTCCTGGGTTCTTCAGTTTGATAACCCCAGTATAGTCTATTCCCACAGTCTCAAAGGGCCTGTCACTATGTACCCACTCCTGAGGCAGCGGTGGTGGACCTGGGTATGGTAGGGTCCTCCCATCGTACAGCCGGCAGACCGGGCAACTCTTTAGCACCCTTTTGACAGCAGCTCGGCCCTTCAGTACCCAGTAATTCTGACATAGGCAGGTGAGGGTATCTCCAAACTCCCCATGTAAGGTCCTCTGATGGGCATCGCATATCAATAGCTCTAACGCCCATCCCTCCTTTCCCAGTAACACGGGATGTTTGGCCCCATAGCTGAGCTCAGAGTTTTTTATTCTTCCCCTGCATCTTATTAGCCCAGCATGATCAAGGAAAAACTCCAATGAGTGGACCAATTTACTGTTCCCTGAGTCGTTGTTGGACACACGTCCTGACGTCATAATCTGCTGCCCTGTCGCCAGTACTTCCAGCACTCCAGGAAACCTCTCCCTTTGATACTGCCTTATCCAATATTCTCTGGGACCCACGAGAGACAACTGTCGACCTTTGCTTACCTTGTCATGCAGCTTCCTCACAAATCGAAATACCATTTCTGTGACTCCTATAAGTTTCTTCCAAGAGGAGTAGCATCTGGGGTCAAATAATTCAGTTTCGGGTTCCCCCACAAAGTGTACTATGCTGCTGGTTGTCTCCCCGAATTTCTGCTCCGGCCAGCAATCCATTGCAGTAACAAGTCGGGGCCTTTAAACCAAATCTCGCTTTTACTCAGCTTTTTGTGTGTCACCTCTTGGCTTATCAGGTCGGCTGGGTTTTGATCTGTAGGCACGTACAGAATTGTTGACGTTGACTGTAGCTCCCGTATCTCCTTTACCCGATTCCTGACATAGGGGAGCTTAGACCTGTCGTTCTGGACCCAATGTAAGACCACCTCCGAGTGTTTCCATACATAGGTGTGTGTCACCCTCAGGTTACTCAACACCTCCTCTACATACTTCCCCAGTCTTGCTCCCAGCAACATCGCTGTGAGCTCTAGCTTTGGGATCGAGGAATCCTTCAGGGGTGTCACCCACGCACGACTGGAGGCCAGATTGACCTGGTCCCCGGGCACCAAATACGTTACTGCCCCATAAGCCCTGGAGGAGGCATCACAGAAGAATGCAAGTCATAGTCCTGCCCGTTGCACCCGATGGACCTTGGGAATGTGAACTCATGCAATTCTGCTAGATCTTTGCTAACCAGATCCCACTCCTGGCAGATTGTTTCTGGCAGTGGGTCGTCCCAACCTAGGTTCAGCTCCCAGGTCTGTTGCACTAGCATCCTCCCTCGAATGGTGATGGGTGTCAACAAACCCAAAGGATCGAAAGCAGTGTGCACTTTACTCAGCAAGGACCTCCTGGTCAGCTTCCCTTCCCCATCAGGTTTCCTCTTTAGCCTAAGTCTGTCTTCCTTGATTTCCCACTCCAGTCCCAACACCGATGTTACCTCAGGTACTGAGTAGCCAGCATAGTCACGTTCCACCGTGTCTCGCAACGTTGGATTGTTTGTCACCCATTCTCTCAATGGCATGTTAGCCGAGAGCATCTCCTGATTAGACTCTCAGTAAATGTCCATCAACAGCCTTTCATCTGAGGTGGTACCTTGCAAGTTGTCTACATAAAATAGGGTCTTCAGTAATTCTTTAAGCGGGCTGTTACAGTTCGCAAGGTGGTAGTCTATGGTGGCCTGCAATAGGAATGGTGAACTAGTGGCGCCAAACAACACCGCCCTAAATCTGTAGGTATCATACCCTTGCTCGGGCACCTCCCTGTTAGCCAACCACAAGAACCTTGTGTAGTCCCTGTCTTGTGGTTGCAACCCAATACGTAGGAAGGCTTTGCTGATATCTGCTGCATACCTGGAGTTTACCTGGAGAGAGTTTCGGGGGTCAACGCCCCCGCGGCCCGGTCTGTGACCAGGCCTCCTGGTGGATCAGCGCCTGATCAACCAGGCTGTTGCTGCTGGCTGCACGCAAACCAACGTACGAGCCACAGCCCGGCTGATCAGGAACTGACTTTAGGTGCTTGTCCAGTGCCAGCTTGAAGACTGCCAGGGGTCTGTTGGTAATCCCCCTTATGTGTGCTGGGAGGCAGTTGAACAGTCTCGGGCCCCTGACACTTATTGTATGGTCTCTTAACGTGCTAGTGACACCCCTGCTTTTCATTGGGGGGATGGTGCATCGTCTGCCAAGTCTTTTGCTTTCGTAGTGAGTGATTTTCGTGTGCAAGTTCGGTACTAGTCCCTCTAGGATTTTCCAGGCATACTGTTCTGTCCTGAATCTCAACAACACATCTGCTAATTTCTGCATCAGGAGGGCCCCCTGTGGGGCAGTCATTCAACGATGGTCTCGGGGACTACCTTTTAGCTGCAGTTGAAGACCACTCTGATGGGAGTGGTTACTGACTCCTTGGTGACTGCCATGTGTGGAAGATAATGGGTGTTTTCCCCAGGGCTGGCATTGGGCACTTTCTCAATGAACCTGAGGGCCAACTGTTCCTTAATAATATCATCGTATTTCCCCACCAGACCCTTCTTGGTCAGGCTGTTCACCAATGAATTCAACTGACCCCGTGCCTTCTTGAAATTAGTGGGCAGCATTGGGTGTACCTGTTTCCATGGGAGTCGCACCCAGTACTGTCCGTCCCTGAACTGCACATGGTTCAAGTAATCTTGATACATCTCTTCGTGTTCGGGGGGCGGCTGGTCACCCCTAATCCCTACTACATCCAGGTCACATAGTTTATGGACCGGCTCACTGTCAGATATGCCAACTTGCGTCTCTGACAGATCTTCGTGCAGACCAATCCGCATCACAGGTATAGCCTCAGTCGCTGTAATACCGGAGTCCTCCTTTCCTGGGGTCGCAGGGAAGTGAGCTGGTACCCTGCCTCCTATGATGTACCCCGCTGGAGTCCTGTACAGGCCAACACCCTCCTTGATAACCCTTCTCGTGGACACGAACTCGTCTATGTAATCTCCTCCTACCAAGATTCCTACATTACTATCGTTGTCTGTAGCAATGTCTGGTTCCGCTAGCTTCACACCCAACTCCCTCAAACTTTTGACTGCTGTGACCAGTCCCGTAGTGGTAATGATATTGGGCAGCCTCTTCACTATCAAGGCTGAAATTTCCCGTCGATGCCCGGCTAACCTGACCGTCACATTGACTACTGGATAAGACCTGCGTGGGACTTCCCCACCAAACCCTTCCACCTTAATGTCAACTTTACCACCTGTCTTCATCTTCAGCATAGTTGCTAGACTCTCTGTTATGAAGGATCTCTGTGCCCCACTGTCGAAGAACAAACGAGTCGTTTCAGACTTCTTCCCATTCGTAACCACCGCCATTACGGTGGGCAAAGCCACCGAACCTTGAAACTGCTCACCAGAACAAATTCCCGGTGCCACACTCACCACACTCATCACTACTTCATACTTGTTCTTGCTCTCCGCTCTTTCTTGCGGTTTGCTCTCCTTAGCTTTTGCTGATCTGGTGTCATTAGGACACAGTGCACTGTGGTGCTTACCCTTCCGGCAGCCCCAACACTCCCTGAGTTGGGCGTTACAGTCCCCGGCAAAATGTTCTCCACAACACTTGAAGCAGTCTCAACTCCCTTAGTCGTTGAACCCTTTGGTTATAGGTGGTGAAGCTCGAACACCCTGAACTAGCATGGTGTTCTTCTTCACAAACACGCACCGTTCATACTGGCCGCTTTAGTGGCCCTTTTCCCTTGGCTCTGGGGTGGAGGACTTGTCCTGGGCATAATATGAGCCAACCCTAGTAGGAGGTGTTTTAGCTTTATCTCTCAAGTATCTGGAGGGGTTTATCGATTCCACCTTGGTGGGCAATTTCTCCCCCCCAACCTATGCTTTGGTGAGACACGAGATCTCCCAACCCCCTCAACGATTTGTTTTTATCGTGAACCGGTTCGTCTGATATTTTAAGTGTAACTCATGCACTGTAGTGCCAAGCCAGTTTCCTCTGAATCACCTGACTGACGAACCATTCGACTTACCCCAATAATGTAAATCTTTTAAGACTATTTGTGAAACTATAACTTCGATTTGGAACTTCTCTAGGCTCTGATGGTCATGGTGACAAGCCTCTAGATCCAGCAACCGATAAAATATAGCTACCTTTATCTCCCCAGTGTTGCCAAACATGTCCTTTAATTTGGTCTTTGGCATGTTGGTAATTAGTGTCAATGGTTTGGTAATGCCGGACCAAGTCCAAGGCTTTACCCTTGAGCTGTGAACGTAAATACTGTAATTTGATGGCATCTGAAAAATCGTCTCTGTCATCTATTGGGCATTAAAAATGATCCAGAAAGCAAAGTACTCTGTTAAGGTTCCGTCGAACGTTGGTAAATTCAACTGGGACAATCTGGGCAACACATTAATAGGCGGCTGTTGTTCGTGTTCCTGAAACATTTGCTGCCCCTGCTGTACCGGCTTTCAAGTCTTTATTTAAATGCCTGCAGAGTTCATCTCTGCTTTACACTCGCCTTCTTCGTCATAGTCATTCCGTGCTACCCCGACTTATAAGAGATCATCTGCAGATAGGCCTCTTCTCTAAAGGATAAATGATCTCTCAAAAAGGGCCCCCAGCCTTTTTCTCCAAAAGGGTTTTAGG
>NC_069444.1:7047496-7161714 GCF_026875155.1 Cherax quadricarinatus
AGGGTGGAGTCCCTTGACCAATCCACCACCCAAATACAGATCATTTGGAAGTCGACAGGGTTTGCAACTTGATCTGACAACGGGAATTTTAGGATCCATGTACTTATTGACATTGTGGATAACAATAAGTACTTTAGGTGATCTTGGTGGGCGCTTGGAGTTGGATGTTAGCATATTTATGAGTAAGAAGTTTTTCTATGAATGTTGGGTCGTTAGTAACAAAAGAATTATCCTGGGTCATGACGAAAGCGAATCCAAATTTTTTTTTTTGGGGTTGTCTAATGAAGCTTCGTAAAACCATTTTAAACTTGACCTCAAACTCAGTGTTAGCAGGGAAATCAAGCCTAACCGTTCTGCGATGGTTGTTGTTGCTCTCGTTGTTTCTTGCAGCAAGTCTCCTTTGAAATCCTCTTCTTTTTTCAAAGCTCCCTTACTTCTAAAACTTTACGAATTCGCCTTCACCATCATTTACTTCGTTCACATCCATAGGTCACTTTTAATTCAGCTGCTTGAGATGGAAGAGTTAGTCTGTTACTTTTGGGTCAGTGAAACCGCCTTTATTCCATAAGAGAGAAGGAAAAGGGAAAAGGGATATTCCCCTCGCTAGACACAGCAATTGGGTGTAGTGGCCTGCGGGTCGCAGTGCTATTTTCAAGGCCCATTCACTGGGCCCACAGTCGTCTCGAGAGTTACCAACACTGAAACTACTTGTTAATTACTCCGACCCGCAGCACTTAACACATCTAGCACACGTGTCTTGGAATGACAAAACAAATTTTCACTACTTAGAACTATTTTCTCACAACACTGAAGGTACGGCCGGAACACTGTAGAACGTTCACAAAGGCATTCTGTAACTTGGCCTTCATGGCGGGCTTGGAGCGCTGTTAGCCTGGATCAGCTAAACTCCCCCTTATCCCATATTTTAGAAAATGGCGACGAGTTAAGGATACCGGTGAATAGAAAGTCGAGGAAGGGGACTTTCACCTCACTAGACACACGCAGTATGGGTGTAAGTGGCAATGCGAGTCTTATAGTGCCATTTCAAGGTCCCCCAGCGGGCCAGACATTCCTCACTCATTTTAAGCCTACGTAGGTACTGATGGTAGCACAATGTCCTAAGTCAGTGAAATCCACTCGTGCAAATAGTTACAACAAATCTGCAGCACTAACACAACCACTAGGATATTTTGCTTGTAGCAGGCAGGTAGGCACACAGGAGACTTTCGTAAGGTGAATGGAGTGCGGCACAGAGGACTGACAGGGGCACTAAAGCATTTATGTGTCTGGCAAAAAACCGCCTCTAGACCATAAGTAAATAGAGGCGAATGGCTGAGTTCCAAATCGAGGAAGGAGGGGAGAGAGGCGAGGTGGAGTGAAGTCAAATCAAGATATTTGTGTTTCACTAGGTATATCACTAGTCACAGTTCACACATAAGAGTTCCAGCAGCAATTCAGCTGCGCTCCAACGATATTTGTTGCATGATGAGTTATCAGTCGGGTGAGATAAGCAGTTCTGATATAGAAGGCCTAGGACTTCCCTCAACACACACACGTCCTCTCCCCTCAACCACTCAGGCCTAGAGAGGTTTTCAGATCTGAGATCAAGTTTCTTGGTCACATAGTCACTCCTAAAAGGGTTATGACTGACCCAAGTAAAGTTATGGCTGTGTCTAATTAGCAGGTTTTTGTAGATCCTTCATAGCCAATTTTTCTTCCATAGCAGCTCCTCTAACTGAGTTGCATAAGAAAGATGCTTTTGTTTGAACCTTATTTATTTATTTATTTATTTATTTAATAATTTGAACATACATAGAGAGGTACAAAAAAATACAGGTAAGAGCAGCATGCCAAAGCCACTTGTATGCATAGCATTATGGGCAGGCTTAAAATTAACTTAAGATTAACTAAGCAATGATGTAATCAGTGATGAAACATTATTGTCAACAGATAACAATAAAGCACAAATGAGTATTACAAAGACAGGTCATATGGTTGCATGCATTGCTGTACATTCAGTAGAATGGAGTATTCTGTTAGGTAGTGTATTTAAAAAATAACAAAGTTAGATTGGGTCTTAGGTTTAACATTTATGTGATATAATTGTGAGAAACATTTAAGATATACAATTTGTAAGGTTCAGTTATTCAGTATTTATTTGGTTTTGGGTGAGTAAGTGATCTTTGAGAAGAGCCCTTTAATTTAAAACAGGTAGTGTTTCTTTTATATTTACAGGTAATGAGTTCCAGATTTTAGGGCCTTTTATGTGCATTGAGTTTTTGCATAGCGTGAGATGGACACGAGGAACATCAAAGAGTGATCTGTGCCTTGTGTTATGGTCATGTGTTCTGTTGAGGTTGGCAAGGAGATATTTGAGGGGAGGGTTAATATCAGAGTTAAGTGTTCTGTGTATGTAGTAGGTGCAGTAATAAAGTATGGATGTTTTATGGTGAGTAGGTTTAGTGTTTTGAATATTGGTGGAGTGTGCTGCCTGTTTGTAGGAATTTGTTATCATTCTGACTGCAGCCTTTTGTTGGGTAATTAGTAGTCTGAGATGGTTAATTGTTGTTTAGCCCCATGCACAAATTCCATAGGTGAGATAGGGGTAAATAAGAGAGTGATATAGGGCCAGGAGGGCTGACTGTGGAACATAGTACCGTATCTTCGATAGTATGCCCACGGTCTTGGAAATTTTCTTAGAAATTTGTTGTATAGTGTTTTGAAATTTGAGTCTATTATCAAGGTGGATTCCTAAGAATTTTCCCTTGTTAGCTTTGTGATAGGTGATCCCTTTATCATTATGTTAAGAGGGACATCTGTAGCTCTGCTACCAAACTGAATGAGGTAGGTTTTGTCAATGTTTAGTGTAAGTTTGTTAATCCTCATCCAGGTAGATATTTTCTGTAATTCGGTATTTACAGTATTGGCTAGTATGACTGGGCTCGGATGAGAGAAGACGTATGTAGTGTCTCTGCAAATAGTGTGGGTTTGAGTAATTGCAATCATTTGGTAGGTCATTTATTATATAGGAGAAAGAGAAGAGGGCCAAGGACACTTCCCTTTGGGACACCAACTGTAATTGGTTGTGCGGAAGAGTTTGCTTCATTTGTGTACACATATTGGCTTCTGTTGCTGAGGTATGACTTGAGGTAGTTGAGGGAGTGCCCTCTTATACCATAGTGTGGCAATTTTATGAGGAGCAAGTCATGGTCAACTGTGTCAAATGCTTTACATAAGTCAATGAAGATCCCCAGTGGGACTTCTTTTTTCTCTATTGCAGTGTACATATGTTCTAGCATGTGTATAATAGCATCATTAGTATTTTTATTAGGCCTGAATCCAAATTGGCAGGGGTTGAGTATGTTTTGGGAGATGAGGTAGGAGTAGATTCGTTTATGAATTAATTTTTCGAAGTTTTTTGAGAGAGGGTGTAAGTTGGAGATTGGCCTATAGTTATTCAACTCTGTTTGGTCTCCTCCTTTATGGATCAGGGTGACCCTTGCTATTTTGAGAACTGTAGGGAAGGTGGAGGATTCAGTGGATTTGTTAAAGAGTGTTGCAATGATTGGTGATAGTGTTTGGAAAGAGCATTCCAAACACTAAAAGGCAAGTTAATCTCTGCTCCAATCTTGAAATTCCCAGATTTTGCTAAACCATTCTATCTGACAACTGATGCTAGTTCAATTCGCATAGGTGCCGTACTAGCTCAAAAGACTGATAGCAAGTACAGTTGACCCTCGTTTTTTGTAATTAATCCGTTCCAGGAAGTGTGATTATTTTCGAAATTGACGCTTTTCGAATCCATTTTCCCCATAAGAAATAATGTAAATACAATTAATCTGTTCCAGACACCCAGAAGTATTAAAACTAAATTTTTTTTACATGAAATATAGATGTAGTACATAATACAATGGGACATGATGAATGAAACATTAACAGCATAGCATTTACCTTTATTTGTGATTCTTCTTAGTGTATGGACGACTGGAAGAGGGGAGAGATTGGATTAATTTACTGTTTGGAAGGGGAATCCCCTTCCATCAACACATCAGGTACCAAATCCTTTTTTGGGGTTACTTCTCTGTTTCTTAATGCCACTAGGACCAGCTTGAGAGTCACTGGAGTCCTGTCTCGCAAAAAAAGTGTCCAGAGAGCTCTGTATCTGGCGTCTCTTTAAAACTTCCCTAAAATGGGCCAAGACTTTGTCACTGTACAAGTTGCCGATGTGGCTTGCAACAGCCTTGTCAGGGTGATGTTTCTCCATAAATCTTACCAACTCTTCCACATCCTCCAAATTCACATCCAACCCCATGGAGCTCCCGAATGCCACAATAGATTCCACAGCTGCAATAGGCTTGTCAAGGTCAGCCCCAAACCCTTCAAAATCTCTCTTGTGGACACAATCTGGCCACAATTTTCTCCAAGCAGAGCTCAAAGTCCTGGTAGTCACTCCATCCTAAGCCTTACCTATAAGGCTTACGTAATGGAGGATACTGAAGTAATCTTTCCAAAACTCTCTTAGGGTCATGTGAGTGTCTGAGGTCACAATAAAGCACCTTTGAAACATTGCTTTGGTGTAGAGCTTTTTAAAGTTTGAAATGATCTGCTGGTCCATGGCCTGAGAGAGGAGTTGTATTAAGGGCAAGAACTTATGTGTGAACTCATAACCTCCAGAATTAGGTCATCCAGTTTGGAAAAGACATGTGAACATTGCTTTGGAGAGCACTTTTAATTTAAATTTCCGAGGTAATTCTTCAGACTGGGGCCAAACATTCATTGAGCCAACTTAACGAAAATACCCTCATGATCCTATATATGTCACCACTGGAGGGCGGATTGCCTTACACCAAGGCAGGTTGCCCGAAAAAGCAAAACTTTTCACCATCATTGCTCCATCACTGTCTTGCCAGAAGAAGATTTCACTCATTTTTAAACCTATTACATTAACAACCCCTCCTTAGTCAGTCACATTGTTTTCCATCTCCAGGACTTCAAGTGCCTGCGGTTCCCTGAAACCTTCATAAAATACTTGCACACCGAACAGCAGTCAAGTATTAAAAACCATTAGTCTTCCTTCTGGCTCCTATTAACCTCGCTAATGTGCCTGCTTGGATCAAGCCTCCTCGCAACAAAACCTCATTAATCCCACCATCCCTTCCAACTTCCTAGGTCCGACCCCTATCCCGCCTTCATTCCATACGAATTGTAACTCATTTATGTCAAATGGCGGTTCCCATCCTTCATCTACATGTCCTAACCACCTCAACAACCCTTAATCCCCTCTGGACAACAGTTTTGGTAATCCCACCTCCTCCTCTTCGCAATTACGAATTCCTGCATTAATCCACCCACATTGTCCCTCAGACATGACATCCACTGCCTCCACCTTCTCCTCCTGCAACATTCATCACCCACGATACACAACCCATAAAAAGTCTTGGTAAACTAGTACTCTCATCATTTCCTCTTTCCCCCTTCAAGACAAAGTTCTTGTCTCCCGACTCCTAAGTGCACCATCACTGTTTTCGCCTCATCAATTCATGATCCCTCATCTTTCATAGACCCATCCCTGACACGTCCACTCCCAATATTCTGAATACGTCAATCCTCCTCCATACTCTCTCCCTCGCAATCTGATAGATCTTTCATCACCTAATCTTTTTTTATCCTCATAACCTACTCTTTACCTGTATTCACCTTTAATTATTTTCTTTGCACAACCCTAGCAATCCATCCACCAATCTGTGCAACATCTCTTCAGAATCTCCCCAAGAGCACAGTGTCATCAGCAAAGAGCAGCTGTGACAACTCCCACTTTGTGTGTGATTCTTTATCTTTAACTCCACGCCTCTTGCCAAGACCCTCGCATTTACTTCTCTTACAACCCCATCTATAAATATATTAAACAACCACGGTGACATCACACATCCTGTCTAAGGCCTACTTTTACTGGGAAAAAATTTCCCTCTTTCCTACATACTCTAACTTGAGCCTCACTATCCTCGTAAAAACTCTCACTGCTTTCAGTAACCTACCTCCTACACCATACACTTGCAACATCTGCCACATTGCCCCCCTATCCACCCTGTCATACGCCTTTTCCAAATCCATAAAATGCCACAAAGACCTCTTTAGCCTTATCTAAATACTGTTCACTTATATGTTTCACTGTAAACACCTGGTCCACACACCCCCTACCTTTCCTAAAGCCTCCTTGTTCATCTGCTATCCTATTCTCCGTCTTACTCTTAATTCTTCAATTATAACTCTACCATACACTTTACCAGGTACACTCAACAGACTTATCCCCCTATAATTTTTGCACTCTCTTTTATCCCCTTTGCCTTTATACAAAGGAACTATGCATAGCTCTCTGCCAATCCCTAGGTACCTTACCCTCTTCCAACATTATTAAACAATTGCACCAACCACTCCAAAACTATATCCCCACCTGCTTTTAACCATTTCTATCTTTATCCCATCAATCCCGGCTGCCTTACCCCCTTTCATTTTACCTACTGCTCACGAACTTCCCCCACACTCACAACTGGCTCTTCCTCACTCCTACAAGATGTTATTCCTCCTGCCCTATACACGAAATCACAGCTTCCCTATCTTCATCAACATTTAACAATTCCTCAAAATATTCCTTCCATCTTCCCAATACCTCTAACTCTCCATTTAATAACTCTCCTCTCCTATTTTTAACTGACAAATCCATTTGTTCTCTAGGCTTTCTTAACTTGTTAATCTCACCCAAAACTTTTTCTTTTTTTCAACAAAATTTGTTAAAAAACTCACCCACTCTTCATTTGCCTCTTTTTACTTTGCTTTCACCACTCTCTTAAACCCTTCCCTCTTTTTTCCATAACCTTCCCCCTTGCTCATTTCTACTTTGTAAAAACTTCTCATATGTAACTTTTTCTCCCTTACTACTCCTTTCACATCTTTCCACCAATCGCTCCTCTTGATCTATCCCTTTTATTACTTTCCAATACAACAAAATTTTTTACTCTTCATAACATTGTTTTTCTTGAATCCCGGGTTTTTCAAAATGGACACTAGTAACCTTCACTTGAAATCTCCACTAGCATTAGCACAAAACATGAGCACAGCCTGTCTTTCATGGGCCCTTGTGTCCTGGCAGTGCCTTTTTCCTCCTGAGTAATTAGGCCCTTTTTGGGCATTTTCTTCCAAAAGGGGCCCTGTTTCAACAAAATTGAACATTTGTTCATTTTTAAATTGTTCAGTCGTTTTACCCCCTTGAATTCACATACAATTTTTGAGCTGAAAATTTGCCCAAATGGCGGCCCCCACCATGCCTTATCACACGTACCCACTAAAATTTTTTTAAATCTCTCAAACCAGCCCTTTGCGGGCCCTTTAAATTCACAAATATCAGTACTTTTTGCGGGCAATTTTTTTATGAATCATCATCAACCCCTAGCCTTTTCACAAAAACGACTGCAAAAGATATCCCTGCTAATTTTTCTCATTTACCACACCAAAAAAATTTCTCAACATCTTTGAGTACGGGTGACCTCATTTTGTCAGCTTTTTCCCCCCTTTGCAGCAACAGCTCCTTGTTTTCCTTTTCTTTGGCCACTGGAAGCTATGGTTGTATGGGTTTTTTATACCCTGGCCTTTCAGCCACACATATGCCACTTTCATATTGTTCAATGATGTTTTTCTTGAATTCTGTCATATTTCTCACCTTCTTTACCAAAGGCCTGGCACTAGGAGTTTTTTTTTTGGAGCATGGCTTATTTAGCATTGCGCACTAAAATGAAGGGAATATTATGAAAATTTCGTAAAAAAAGTGAGGGGACCTCACCCCCCGGGAAAACAAGCCACACTGGTGGGAAGGGGAGTGTGAGGTGGCTCGGAGCCATGTGTACACGTCCGTGATGAACAACTTTTTGTCATTGTTTTGACGAAAATATCGTTTCGAATTCAAAAATTACGACTTTCATCCTTACGATTATAGGGGTCCACTTTCAACGCAGTTGCATTTGCAGCCGAGTCCTTAAAAAGGCTGAATGAATTATACAGTAACTGAGCAAGAAATTTTTTGGGAATAGTGGGTCTTGAAGCTCTTTAGAGACACATATGTCAGTACGTTCCATTTCTTTACAAGCACTGGCTCATTCCCTTTTTTCCTGAGCAAAAAACCACTGGAAGATTAACCCTGGGCCCCTTTACCCTCCCAAAATTTAACCCAACCTTTTAACGCTGCCCCCGGGGAAACAAAAGAGTCACAGAGCCTGTCGCACATGTTAGTATATAACGCGACCCTCCATTTTAGGCCCAAGAGGTAAAGAGTGCTCAATGACAATCCCTTGTGTTTTGTGTGATTCGATTCCCGCTCCAGGGAAATCTTTTTCTGACGGAAGCCACCACACCCATTGGACTTTTTAATGAGCCAAGAATTACTGTATGAACACCAATTGGGTACCCAGCACAAGGGTATACCAATTAGTAAATTTCCCAGTCACTAATGAATGAGCCCCCAGCTAGTTCACGAAAACACCAGGGTTTTTGGGGATTTCAAATGGGATACAATACCTACAGGTTGGTAGATAAGACACATAGGCAACATTTAGGCAACTTTATTTTGAAAAGTTTCGCCTACACAGTAAGCTTCTTCAGTCAAGTACAGAAATTAGGCAGGAGCAGTAGAGATGTGAAGACGATGTAATCAGTCCATCACCCTTGAAGTCGTAGATTTGAGATTATCAGTCCCTCAGCCTGGAGAAGTTAGTTCCAGACTTTGGAACAGTACTTCTCCAAGCTGAGGGACTGACAACCTCAAATTCTACGACTTCAAGGGTGATGGACTGATTACATCGTCTTCACATCTCTACTGCTCCTGCCTAATTTCTGTACTCGACTGAAGAAGCCTACTGTGTAGGCGAAACGTTTCGAAATAAAGTTGCCTAAATGTTGCCTATGTGTCTTATCTACACACCAGGTGTTGCACACCCTGGTATGGATTGTTCTGTGAAACAAGCCGGAGTGAAATACTTTTGGCCATGTATGGCAACTGATATTTCTGAGTATGTTAAGAAATGCAGTGTCTGTATGCAACACAAAGGTAGTGTTAATGGCCCTAATCCTATCCAGGTGCATCCAACTACTAACGAACCGTGGGAAAGAGTTGCTGTAGATCTGTTAACTAATTTCAAATGTTCTCTCCAGGGCAACAAACATCTGTGTGTTATGGTAGATCATTTCACCAGATATTGTGAGTTAGTTCCTATTGCAGATAAGACTGCCGAAACTGTAGCTAGTTTTCAAAGAGCGTATAATCTGTAGGCATACCACCCTTAAGTCCCTACTAACAGATAATGGAGGTGAATTCTGTAATGAGATTCTTGAAAATTTGTGTACCTTGTACAAGAACTTTAAGTCAACTATTGTTCCCCATCATCCTGCAAGCAATGGTTTGGCAAAAAGAACCAATAAGAAAGTTCTCAATGTGTTGAGAGCCACTATCAATCCTAATAGTGAAACTTGAGATGAAATCATACCTGATGGCCAGTGTGCTATAAATTCTGCTTACAGTGCTTTGATAGGTGACACTCCACATTATGCATTGTACGGTGTAGATAAGCGTTTGCCTTATGAGTTGTTACATTCCATGCCAAAACCAAATTACAATGCTGATGATTTCAAAGCAACTCGTACCAGTCAAGTTCAAGGTGTTTTCAGAAGAATCCGAGAAACACTTCATAAATCAACAGCAGAATTTACAAGAGTAACTATTTCTCATGCTAAGCCGACCAAGATTAAAGTAGGTTCGAGAGTAATGCTGACTAACATCAATAAAACGTCGGCAATGCCCAAGCTCAATCAATAGTTCGTTGGCCCTTACTGAGTAGTTGAACATAGTGGCAATAAATATAAAGTTAGAGAAATTAGTACGGGTCAGTATAAAGAATTACACTTAGATCATATGAAGTTAGTATGATGATGACGTTCCTACCCAGACTAATGTGACAGACTCTGACAATCCTCCTGACTCTGTACCCTCTACCTCTAACACCCAGTCAGGTCATCAACCTGAATGTCATTATTCCCTGCATACATAACAAGTATTGAGAAACCCTCAAATGTCTTTTGTAGATATTAATTCAGATCTCTCTCAATCACGGCATGTGTTCACCATTGCAAAAGAATTCAATCCACCCAGAGATGATAACCATTCTGCATATGTAAATCTTACCCTAGCAGAGTTGAGTTTAAATGTACATAGCCTGTATAATTAGATAATCAAGTTGAATGAAGTTGTCAGCTGTGTGTTTTGTTATTAGCTGATCAGTTTTTTTTAATTTTTTTTTTGTGTTCATGTTCCCTCCGAATTCCAAGATTTAGCCGTAATGATCTGTGCGCACCAGGTCTAACTTTGCTGTTAATTACTTTCCTCTTTGTAAATATACAGTGGAACCTCTACTTGCGAGCGCATCCACATGCGAGTTTTTCCAAATATGAGCAGTCAATGGGTCGATTTTTTGTTTCAGTACGCGAGCAAAATTTCCATAAGTGAGCAGACCTCAAGGCAGGTTCCTTGACGCTAGTGAGGGGCTCTTGCTCTTGATCTAGGGAATTGTATCTCATTTCTTTGTTGGCCTATCTTATTGAAACTTGGGCAATGTATGATGGAAAGATGCTTCTTAACGTACACAAAAATTGAAAGAAATCTAAGGATAAATAATGGAGTTCACTTCTCAGCAATTAGCCACCCCTTAGCGGTATTTTTGTATGGTTTTTATGGTTGTATTCTCAATTTTGGTCTCATTTGATAGAATGGAAGATATATTACAGAAATAGATATGATTTTGATTGCTTTCACGATGAAAAGTACCTTGAAATTGAGCTCAATACAGGAGAAATGTTCGATTGTTTTGGCTATGTTCAAGAGTAAACAGATGACGTCACTGTCCATTCCAATATGCAGTCGTGAATGGGTTGACATTATTTATACAATTATTGCAAATGGCATAACAGTAAATCTTATATTTTTTGTGTGAATAAAAATTGCAAATTATTTATATTGTAATAATAATAATAATAATATGTATAATAATAATAGTACGTGTAATAATACGATACAATAAGAATAATAATATATAATAATAATACATATATAATAATAATGTACTACATAATAATAATTATAATAATAGACGGCTTCAAAAGGCCATCACTAGATGGCAGTGTGTACCACAACAAAGAGGGAACGGTTGTTGCTGCCTCCACCTGTTACATAATGGCATATTTTATTCATTCTAGAGTATATATCAGGTTTCTGTGTTATTTATATTGTTTATTATTTCATATTAGATGAACTGTGATAGATAAATAAGCTGTTGAGTTGATGATAGCGAAATATTCATGGGGTATTTTGTCCTGTCTCCAGACAAACTCTCGTTGGCCTCTGTTGCCACGTGTATAATGACATATTTTATTCATTCTAGAGTATATATCAGGTTTCTATGTTATTTAGATTGTTTGTTATGTCATATTAAGTGAACTGTGATAGATAAATAAGCCGTAGATTTGATGATAGCGAAATATTCAAGAAGTATTTTGTCCTGTCTCCAGACAAACACTCTTTGGCCGCTGCCGCTGCCACATATACAATGACATTTTATTCATTCTAGAGTATATATCAGGTTTCTTTGTTATTTATATTGTTTATTATGTCATATTAGATGAACTGTGATAGATAAATATTAGTGAAATATTCAAGAAGTATTTTGTCATGTCTCCAGACAAACACTCATCGGCCACCACCACCACATATATAATGAGGTATTTTATTCATTCTTGACTATGTATCAGGTTTCTCTGTTAATTATTTACCTGGAGTTTACCTGGAGAGAGTTTCGGGGGTCAACGCCCCCGCGGCCCGGTCTGTGACCAGGCCTCCTGGTGGATCAGCGCCTGATCAACCAGGCTGTTGCTGCTGGCTGCACGCAAACCAACGTACGAGCCACAGCCCGGCTGATCAGGAACTGACTTTAGGTGCTTGTCCAGTGCCAGCTTGAAGACTGCCAGGGGTCTGTTGGTAATCCCCCTTATGTGTGCTGGGAGGCAGTTGAACAGTCTCGGGCCCCTGACACTTATTGTATGGTCTCTTAACGTGCTAGTGACACCCCTGCTTTTCATTGGGGGGATGGTGCATCGTCTGCCAAGTCTTTTGCTTTCGTAGTGAGTGATTTTCGTGTACAAGTTCGGTACTAGTCCCTCTAGGATTTTCCAGGTGTATATAATCATGTATCTCTCCCTCCTGCATTCCAGGGAATACAGGTTTAGAAACCTCAAGCGCTCCCAGTAATTGAGGTGTTTTATCTCCGTTATGCGCGCCGTGAAAGTTCTCTGTACATTTTCTAGGTCGGCAATTTCACCTGCCTTGAAAGGTGCTGTTAGAGTGCAGCAATATTCCAGCCTAGATAGAACAAGTGACCTGAAGAGTGTCATCATGGGCTTGGCCTCCCTAGTTTTGAAGGTTCTCATTATCCATCCTGTCATTTTTCTAGCAGATGCGATTGATACAATGTTATGGTCCTTGAAGGTGAGATCCTCCGACATAATCACTCCCAGGTCTTTGACGTTGGTGTTTCGCTCTATTTTGTGGCCAGAATTTGTTTTGTACTCTGATGAAGATTTAATTTCCTCATGTTTACCATATCTGAGTAATTGAAATTTCTCATCGTTGAACTTCATATTGTTTTCTGCAGCCCACTGTCATATTATGTCATATTAGGTGAACAGTGATAGATAAATAAGCCGTATAGATGATATTAGCGAAATTATTCAAGAAGTATTTTGTCCTGTCTCCTGACAAACTCTCGTCCACCACCAACACCACCCATACCACTACATGAATTACATATTTTATTAATTTTAGAGTATATATATATCAGGTTTCTCTGTTATTTATATTGTTTATGTCATATTAGATGAAGTGAGATAGATAAATAAGCTGTACAGTTGATATTAGTATAATTATTGAAGCACAGAATTCCACTGGAATGGGTTAATTGCATTTCAGTTAATTTAAATGAGAAAAATCGACTCTGCAGATGAGTAAATCCAGTTGCAAACAAGGTCTTGGAATGGATTGAACTCGCAAGTGGAGGTTCCACTGTACATTCTTCCTCAGAATTTGTAGAGTACATGAATACAGATTGATCGATCACTTCTGTCTTTTATTGTACTGTGATTTGTTACTGTAATTTGCAATGCATTATGCTACCATCCATTACATTTACCAACCGTTACAGTAATATCCATTCCAATGTTATTCATTCAACCGAGTACATTCCATTACCATTTCTGTGATTAGTTCTAAGTTGTATATGTGTTTGCTATTGTATAGAATCAGCCCAGAACCACATGCCTGTTCAGCCTGTAGCATAGTATTGTATGTCGAGACACCATACGTAACATGACCGAGCTGTCAGCATAGTTGCTGATTCTCTGTATTTGTTTGTGTAGCATATCTGAGTATCATGGTTAGTACCATCCATATGGACGATCCCATGCTAGACTTAGTGGCTAACATGTGACATCACACAGTGCCGCTTGTGGGCGGGAGTCACCCTGTCCCTTTCTCAGTTCCCAGATAGACCTACAGGCTACAACAGGCTAGGCTGGGCTCCCCTCATGACTCTGCAAATACAAGTGTTACAAGCCATCCTCTTGTGTATTTCTACACCACCTTTATCTCCTAGAACCCTCCATGCTACATATATCATTGATGCCAGTGTTGCAGATTGATGTTATTGATGCCAGTGTCACATAAATCTATGTCATTGATGCCAGTGTCACATAGATCTATGTCATTGATGCCAGTGTTATATAGGTCAATATCATTGATGCTAGTGTTAGAGATGCCACTGTCACATAGATCTATATCATTGATTCTTGTGTCACATAGATCTATGTCATTGATACCAGTGTCACATAGATCTATGGCATTGATGCCAGTGTCACATAGATCTATGTCATTGATGCCAGTGTTACATAGATCTATGTCACTGATGATAGTGTCACAAAAATCTATGTCATCAATGCCAGTGTCACATAGATGTATGTCATTGATGCCAGTATCACATAGATCTATGTCACTGATACCAGTGTTACATAGGTCAATATCATTGATGCCAATGTTACATAGATCTATGTCACCGATGTTAGTGTCACAAAGATCTATGTCATTGATGGCAGTGTCACATAGATTTATGTCATTGATACCAGTGTTACATAGGTCAATGTCACTGATGCTTGTGTCACATAGATCTACGTCATTGATGCCAGTGTTGCTAGTGTCACAAAGATCTATCTCATCAATGCTAGTGTCACACAGATGTACAGTGGAACCTCAAATATCGAACATAATCTGTTCCAGGAGTTGGTTCTAAATTCGAAAAGTCTGAAAAGCGAAGCAATATTTCCCCTAAGAAATAATGAAAATACTATTAATCCCTTCCAAAAACCCAAAAATATTCACAAAAAAATACATTTTATAGAGATTAATTATAGTTTTACATACACACAACAAATACAGTGTTCAATTATGTATTAATAAATTTAACCCTTTCAGGGTCGACAGGCCCTCTCAGAGACTTGTTCTCAGGGTCGCCCAAATTTCAAAAAAAAAAAATTAGTTTTTTCTTATGAAAAGATAGAGAATCTCTTCCCGATCATAATGACACCAAAAGTATGAAATTTGATGGAAAACTTAGGGAATTATGCTCTCGTGAAGTTAGTGGTCTCGACAATGTTTACACATTGGTGATTTTGCCCATTTTGAGCCCTATTTTCGGCCAATTCCAGTGTACTAGTCGACAAAAATCATAACTATTTCGCTAGAACTCCATTTTTTCTATCGAATGAGTACGAGAAACCACCCATTTACCGATTTCAACTCTCCAATACAGTGGTCAGAATTTAGCAATTTTGCCAATTTCACACAAATTTCAAAAGATGCCAATTTCCGAATAGGGTCCAGAATAAACAAGAAAGACATTCCTGGCACTAAAATAGCATTTCCTCGGTTCATTAGTCACGTCCCCACGCCCCTCTTGCATTCTTTCGCTTTCCACTTTGAATTTTTATTCTCACAAAAAAATAGAAGATTTACTGTTATGCAGACTACTACATTAGTGTAGAAATGGTATAAATAATATCAGTGCACTTGTGAAAGAATATTAGACTCACCAGTTGACGTGTATTGGACGCATAGCATGATTTGTTTACTTATGAACATTATTAAAAATCGAACATTTCTGCTACTTTAAGCTCAATTTCAACGTACTTTTCTTTGTAAAACCAGTCAAAATCATCTCAATTTCTGTAATATGTCTTCCATTCTATAAAATGAGAGCAGGAAAACTAGAATATAACAATAAATACCATATGAAAATACAGTGCAAAGTTGCTGTTTTAATCCAAAAACATGGTCAAAGTTTTTTTTTTTTTCTCATTACGCACTGTGCTGCAGGATTTTTTTATACTGTGCACACTGACCACATAGACCCATTCTTTCATATGCAGGCCTACCAGCTTTCTCTCATTAGATTTGAGGGCGCTAGAATTTAGGCATGCTAGTGCGTCAAAAATCCTGGTGCGTAAGCCATACTAGTACGGCCGAAACCCTGAAAGGGTTAATTAAACATATAAAATAACATTTTACTTACCTTTATTAAAGATTGGTGATGGTATCTGGAAGATATTGAGGAAGAGAGAGGGAGTTGGGCATAGTGTTTGGAAGGGGAATCCCCCTCCATGAGGATGTTGGGTATCAAAGCCCTCTCTGGGGTTACTTCCCTTCTCTGTCTTTTAATGCCACTAGGACCAGCTTCAGAGTCACTGGACCCCTGTCTCACAAAACAACTGTCTACAGTCCTCTGTTTCTGGTGCCTCTTTAAGATTTCCCTAAAATGGGACATGGTTCTGTCACTGAACTTGTTGCAAAGATGGCTTGTTTCAGCTAGCTCAGGGTGGTACTTCTCCACAAATCTTTGGACATCATTCCACTTCTGTATTATTTCCTTTTTCACATCTATGGTGTTTCTCACTTTCTTTACCACAGGGGTACCACTAGCAAGTTTCGTTGCTCCCATTGTAGCTTATTTCACAGTCCCACAAGTACTAAACACAATGATATAATCGTAAAATGTTTGAATGAGATCACAGGTTAGTGTTCACAGGTCCGGTACCCGGTGGTTGGAAAATAGGGGCGAGTTCGATAATAGGGACAAAATTGGTTTGAAAACAGGGTTCTATTTTCGAAGAGTTCGATAAGCGATTCGTTCGAAATTTGAGGTTCCACTGTATGTCATTGATGCCAGTGTCACATAGTTCTGTCATTGATGCCAGTGCTACATAGGTCAGTATCATTGATGCTAGTGTCACAGATCTGTCATTAATGCTAGTGTCACATAAATCTATGTCATTGATTCCAGCTTCACATAGATCTATGTCATTGATGCCAGTGTCACATATATCTATGTTGTTTATGCCAGTGTCACATATATTTGTCATTGATGCTAGTGTCACATAGATCTGTCATTGATTCCAATGTTACAGATGATGTCATTTATGCTAGTATCACATGGATCTATGTCATTGATGCTAGTGTCACATAGATCTATGTCATTGATGCCAGTGTCACATATTTATGTCGGTGTCACATATTTTTGTAATTGATGCCAGTATTACATAGATTTATGTAACTGATGTCAGTGTCACATAGATTTATATCATTGATTCAAGTGTCACATAGATTTATGTCAGTGTCACATAGATTTGTTATTGATCCCAGTGTCACATGGGTCTATGTCATTGATTTCAGTGTCATAGATCTATGTCACTGATACTAGTGTCATAGATCTATGTCACTGATACTAGTGTCACATAGATTTATGTCAAGGTAAGAATATTTTAATAGTAGGTGATTCTTAGGTAAGATATAAGGACCGTGCATTTTGTAACAGAGACAGAAAGGTCAGGCAGAGAACGTGTCTTCCTGGAGCTGGTGTTGGCGGCATAGTCAGCAGGTTGGATAATATTATGGCAGGTAATGGGAACAAGCCCATTATCTGTCTTAGTGCTGGGGGTAATGACATTGGGAAGGGCAGGAGAGAGGAGCTGCTGGATAAGTACAGGTCAGCCATAGAAGTAGTTAGGTCTAAGGGAGGGATCCCAGTCATATGTAGCATCTTGCCTAGAAAGGGAGTGGGCAATGAATTGATGTCTAGGGCAATTGGTATAAATCGCTGGCTAGACAGGTACTGCAAGGAACTTGCAATCCCATTCATTGATAACTGGGACCTTTTCTTTGGCAAACGTGATATGTATGCAAGGGATGGACGTTCATCTCTCTGGCGATGGAGTGGTTGCATTAGCCAATTCAATTGAGAGGGTAATTGATGACTTGTCTAGGAATCTAAACTGATAGATTATAGAGGTATGGGTGTTTGTGGGAAACAATCAGGCTGCAGCATTAGGGTTAAAAACAGCAGTTATTACTGGGATACCTCAGGGATATGTTTAAAAGACAATATTCAAAATAAAGTTGCTAGTAATGGCAAATCAATTGATCAACAAACAAAGAGAGATAGTAGAGGGCAACAAGTGAATAGCTCCCTTAAGGTTTACTATACAAATAGTAGGAGTCTAAGAAATAAGATAGATGAGCTAAAATTACTTGCAAGTGTAGGTAATATAGATATTATTGGTATAACAGAAACCTGGTTCAACCTGAAAGATAGAGAAATGCCTTCTGAATGCAACATACAGGGTTATAAACTATTCCACACTGATAGGGTCAACAGGAAGGGTGGTGGTGTGGCGATGTATGTCAGAGAAAATTTAAATTGTTGTCTTAGACATGATATAAGATGAAACATCGAACACAGAATCGGTTTGGCTTCAGTTTCTCGAGGGTCGTGACAAATTAATTTTGGGTGTGATTTATAGGACCCTAATCCTTTGTAGGGAGTGCAATAATCTGTTATGGGACGAAATTCATAAGGCATCTAGATATGAAAATGTTGTGATAATGGGAGATTTTAACTTTAGACAAATTGATTGGAACAATATGACAGGAAATCTTGAGTCTAGTGACTTTCTTGATACGGTTCAGGATTGCTTTTTAGAACAGGTTGTGACAGAACCAACTAGAGGAAACAATCTGCTTGGCTTGGTTCTTGCCAACAAAGATTCACTAATTAATAATCTTGAGGTTAATGATGAGCTTGGGGAAAGTGATCACAAATAACTTAGTTTCAATATATCATGGAATTACCCAGATAACTGCAATCAAATCTGTGTCCCAGATTTTCGCTTGGCCGACTTCATGGGACTGAAAAATTACTTGGGTGGGCTAAATTGGGATGTCCTGACTATGGGTCAGGTAGGTGATCTTTGTTGCCAATATGACGTTTTTCAGAGCATAGTTCTAGCTGCCCAGACAACTTTTGTTCCGAGTAGGGAAATTAGATCTAACAAAAATGATCCCAAATGGATGAACAATAAATTAAAACATCTCGTTGGTCAAAAGTGAGACATATATAGGCGTATCAAAAGAGGGGATGGGCAGTTAAGAAATCAATATATTCAATTAAAGAGAGAAATAAAAAAAGGAATAAGAAAAGCAAAAAGAGATTATGAGGCTAAGGTCGCAAGGGATTCAAAGACTATCCCAAAAGGGTTCTTTCAGGTATACAGAAGTAAGATTAGGGACAAGATTGGCCCACTTAAGAGTAACTCTGGTCAGATCACTGACAGTGATAAGGATATGTGTGAAATTCTAAATACCTACTTCCTCTCAGTTTTCACCCAGGAAAATACTAGCGATATTCCTGATATAATAGATTACGTAGAACAGGATGATAATAAACTATGTACGATTGCGGTAACTAGTGACATGGTCCTCAGACAAATAGAGAAACTAAACACCCAACAAATCCCCAGGTCCTGATGAACTGTTTGCAAGGGTGTTAAAGGAATGTAAAGAGGAGCTTAGCATACCTTTGGCTAATCTTTTTAACATATCACTGCAAACTGGCATAGTGCCTGATAAGTGAAAAAATGGCAAGTGTAATACCTATTTACAAGGCAGGTGACAGGTCCTTACCTCCATAGTGGGAAAATTTATGGAATCAATAATTGCCGAAGCAATTCGTAGCCATCTTGACAGGCACAGATTGATTAATGATTCTCAACACGGTTTTACAAAGGGGCGTTCCTGTCTTGCGAATTTACTAACTTTTTTCACTAAGGTGTTTGAGCAAGTAGATCATGGTAATGAATATGATATTGTGTATATGGACTTCAGTAAGGCTTTCAATAGAGTTCCACACCAGAGGCTATTGAGGAAACTTAGTGCACACGGAATAGGAGGAGAAATTTTTTCCTGGGTAGAGGCATGGCTGACAAATAGACAGCAGAGAGTTTGCATAAATGGGGAGAAATCAGAATGGGGGCACGTCACAAGCGGTGTTCCTCAGGGGTCAGTGTTGGGCCCGTTGTTGTTCACAATTTACATAAACGACATAGATGAGGGAATAAATAGCGACATAAGCAAATTTGCTGATGACACCAAAATAGGCCGTCCAATTCATTCTAATGAGGACATTAGAGCACTCCAGGATGATTTGAATAGACTGACACAATGGTTGGAGAAGTGGCAGATGGAATTTAATGTTGACAAATGCAAAGTTCTAAATGTTGGACAGTTAAATAACCAGGCCACATATAAACTAAATAATGTAGATCTTAATTCTACCGATTGCAAAAAGGATTTAGGAGTTCTGGTTAGCAGTAACCTAAAACCAAGACAACAGTGCATTAGTGTTTGCAATAAAGCTAACAGAATTCTTGGCTTCATATCTAGACGTATAAATAATAGAAGTCCTCAGGTTGTTCTTCAACTCTATATATCCATGGTTAGGCCTCATTTAGACTATGCTGCTCAGTTCTGGTCACCATATTACAGAATGGATATAAATGCTCTGGAAAACGTACAAAGGAGGATGACGAAGATGATCCCATGTATCAGAAATCTTCCCCATGAGGATAGACTGAAGGCCCTGAATCTGCACTCTCTCGAAAGGCGTAGAATTAGGGGGATATGATCGAGGTGTATAAATGGAAAACAGGAATAAATAAAGGGGATGTAAATAGTGTGCTGAAAATTTCCAGCCAAGACAGGACTCGCAGCAATGGTTTCAAGTTGGAAAAATTCAGATTCAGGAAGGATATAGGAAAGCGCTGGTTTGGTAATAGAGTTGTGGATGAGTGGAACAAGCTCCCGAGTACAGTTATTGAGGCTAAAACGTTGTATAGTTTTAAAAATAGGTTAGATAAATACATGAGTGGGTGTGGGTGGGTGTGAGTTGGACCTGACTAGCTTGTGCTGCTGGGTCTGGTACAGTGATCCATCCTTGAGTGGGGAAGACCAGACTGGGTGGGTCATTGGGATAATCCGGGGAGTGGGTCATTGGTGTTATCCGGAGGGGGGGACATGTACCTGCTCCGCATGGGTCAGTAGGCCTGTTGCAGTGTTCCTTCTTTCTTGTGTTCTTGTGTGTCAGTGTCACATAGATTTATGTAACTGATGTCAGTGTCACATAGATTTGTCATTGATGTCAGTGTCTCATTGATCTACCTGAAGAGAGTTCCGGGGTTCAACACCCCCATGGCCTGGTCTGTGACAAGTCCTCGTGGTGGATCAGGGCCTGATCAACCAGGCTGTAACTGCTGGCTGCACACAATCCAATGTACGAACCACTGCCCGGCTGGTCAGGTACCGACTGTTAGATGCTTGTCCAGTGCCTGCTTGAAGACAGCCAGGGGTTTATTGGTAATCTCCTTATGTATGCTGGAAGGCAGTTGAACAGTCTTGGGCCCCTGACACTTATTGTCTTTACATGCTAGTGACACCCCTGCTTTTCATTGGGGGGATGTTGCATCATCTGCCGAGTCTTTTGCTTTCGTAGGGCGTGGTTCATGCGCAAGTTTGGTACTAGTCCCTCTAGGGTTTTCCAGGTGTATATAATCATGTATCTCTCCTGCCTGTGTTCCAGGGAGTACAGGTTCAGGAACTTCAAGCACTCCCAGTAATTGAGGTGTTTTATCTCAGTTATGCGTGCCGTGAAGGTTCTCTGTACATTTTCTAGGTCGGCAATTTCACCTGCCTTGAAAGGTGCTGTTAGTGTGCAGCAATATTCCAGCCTAGATAGAACAAGTGACTTGAGTGTCATTGATGTCATTGATACCAGTGTCACATTGATCTGTATCATTGATACCAGTGCAACATAGATCTATGTCACTGATACCAGTGTCGTTGATTCCTATGTCATGTAAATCTTCACATTAATCACAGCACCCTCAGTTTTGTTGTTAGTGATGAATTTTAGCTTAGATATGTGAGAATGAATCTAAACAGTGAGTGTGCACGGTAAAGAAAATCTTGGCCCATGCAGTGGATTATGAAGAAAAGCAAAGCTCTGTCCTTGTGTTTGGTATAAAATAGCAACTTTGTGGTAAATTTCCAGGATTATTTTTTAAGTTTTATTGGTTCTTTCTTGGAGCCAGTTGACAGAATGGACAACTTACTAGTGAAAAGCAGATGATTTTGGCTGGTTTCACAGTGGAAGTAGTTTGAAGTAGAGCTCAGAGCGGCAGAAATATTTGAGTTTTAGCAATTTTCCTATAAGGGTAGGACCTTCCCTAGCCATCCACTACATCTGCTTCAATTATTGGAATGGTTATATTTTACTAATCAGAGAAATAGGGTGTTATATTGGAGAAGCCTGGGGACGTAATTAATGAATTGAGACAAAGTTATTTCAATGGCTGGAATGCCTGCACTGTTCTTCAACATCACTAATCTGTTCTCCTCTAATATTGTTTATCCACCCTCATCACTAGTTTATTCTCAACTGTTATAATAAAACTGTCCACCACCAGTTTATTCTCATCATCATTAAACTTTCCTCACCTGACAGTAAAACTCAACTTCCTAGTATAATCACTGCATAACCATTACTATTCTGATATTTATGTTTCAGAGGCAGTCTTTTTCAACCTGGAGAGAGTCTATGACACAACATGGAGGCTTGATGTGCTTTGCCATCTCCAGACTTTGGGACTCCAGCATTGTCATCTCTGGTTTCTCCAATAATTTCTAACAGAAATTATTGTACTCTGTTTTTAAATTATAATTTTTTGAATTGGTGGAATTCAGATTATCTTTTGCTAGTTGAATGCTTGATTTACTGTGCTAAGTCAATAAACCAGAATGTATATTAACTAGGAATTGGATCAACTTAAGTATTGGCGTAGGCTAAAATAGGATGTGAAGTGGACAAAATTGCTGATGCATATAATTGTGCTTGAATATAATTCCCAAGGTTTTCCATCAAATGTACATTTGTGGTGTCATAATTTTAAAAAAAGATTCTTTACCACTTGAAAAATTGCGACGCTGTCAACACTTCTAATATTAAGAGTCACAACAACGAAAGTGTTAAGTGCTTAAATGACCTTACAGACCAGAAAATAAGATGCAATACATTAAAGTTCCTTCAAGGAAGCAAACATATCAGTGTTCTGAATGTCTGAAAGACTTACCATGTAAATCACATCTAATACGACACATGAGGGTTCATACACAAGAAAAACCATATCAGTGTTCTGAATGTCTAAAACACTTTTCACGTAAATCACATCTAATAGAACACACGAGAATTCATACACAAGAAAAACCACATCGGTGTTCAGAATGTCTAAAAGATTTTTCACGTAAATCACACCTAATTCAACACATGAGGGTTCATACACAAGAAAAACCATATCAGTGTTCTGAATGTCTAAAAGACTTCTCATGGAGATCAAACCTAATACATCACATGAGAGTTCATTCACAGAAAAAGCCATATCACTGTTCTGAATGTCTAAAAGACTTTAAGCAGAAATCATCTTTAATACAACACATGCGAGTTCATTCTCAAGAAAAACCATATCAGTGTTCTGAATGTCTAAAAGACTTTTCACAGAGATCAACCCTAAAACAACACATGAGAGCTCATTCACAAAAAAAACCATATCAGTGTAATGAATGTCTAAAAGACTTTTCACAAACATCCAATCTAATACGACACATGAGAGTTCATTCACAAGAAAAACCATATCAGTGTTCTGAATGTCTAAAAGACTTTTCAGATAGATCTAATCTAATACAACACATGAGAGTTCATACACAAGAAAAACCATATCATTGTTCTGAATGTCTGAAAGATTTTTCACATAGATCTCATTTAATACTACACATGAGAGTTCATACACAAGAAAAACCATATCAGTGTTCTGAATGTTTAAAAGATTTTTCAGATAGATCAACCTTAATACGACACATGAGGGTTCATACACATGAAAAACCATATCAGTGTTCTGAATGTCTGAAAGACTTTTCAGAGAAATCTCATCTAATGCAACACATGAGAGTTCATACACAAGAAAAACCATATCATTGTTCAGAATGTCTAAAAGATTTTTCACATAGATCAACCCTAGTACGACACATGAGAGTTCATTCATTAGAAAAACCATATCAGTGTTCTGAGTGTCTAAAAGACTTTTCACAGAGTTCAACCCTAATACAACACATGAGAGTTCATTCACAAGAAAAACCATATCAGTGTTCTAAATGTCTAAAAGACTTTTCACAGAGATCATCTCTGTTACGACACATGCAAGTTCATTCTCAAGAAAACTCATATCAGTGTTCTGAATGTCTAAAAGGCTTTTCACGGAAATCATCTCTAATACAGCACATGCGAGTTCATTCTCGAGAAAAATCATGTCAGTGTTCTTAAACCTTTCAGGGTCTGCCCCATAGATCTACAGCTCTGAAGCCAGGGTCCAAGTCGTAAATTTACTCCAAAATTCTGGCAGCTTCAAATTTAGCGTGAGAAGGCTGGTACGCCTACAACAAAGAGAATTGGTCTGCATGGTCAGTGTGCACAGTAAACAAAAAATCAGGGCACCCGCATTGCATTGTTGCACTGCTGTCTCAGTACACATTGTTCGTCATGCCTTGCGGCAGGGAAGCTCTCACTCCCTCTTCCCAAGTTATAGTTCTAACACTGATGTAGGTGGATCTGAAGAGGAATTCTATGGTTTTGAACCATATGGCACAGTGGTACCATATGGTACAGTGGTACTGTATGGTACTGTAAGGTACAATGGTACCATATGGTACAATGTTCCATATGGTTCATTGTACCATATTGGACATTGTACAGTATGGTACATTGTACAATATGGCACATTGTACCATATTATACAGGGCACAGGGACCCTAATGGAAATAAATCACTCTGACTTTTTTGGGTTACCCTAGGTTCTCCACACATATGCTGTTATGTATGATAATCTACGTAACTGTAGTTGTGTATACCTGAATAAACTAACGACGCCACATGCACTTGAGTAATTTTATTCAGGTATACACAAATACAGTTACACAGATTATCATACATAGCAGCATATGTGTAAAGAGCCTGGGATAACCCAAAAAAGTCAGTGATTTATTTCCATTGGGGTCCCTGTATCTGTACCATATGATACCCTATACCATATGCAATTCTGAAGGGACTCAGTAAATCCCAAGCCTCCTCACCTGGAATAAACAGTGAAAGTGACAATGATGTGGATACAATTGGGATGGATAGACCACATGCATCAGTAGGTGGTGGTGCCACGAGCATACAGCATGCAGCGCAAGCCCAGAATAGGACCCAAGCTGCTGACTCAGCCGTTCTAAGACAAAGTGCAGTGTAATCCACTGGTGGAAGGAGACAACTGTTGGCTAAAATGGATTTTTTTTGCAACGATAATGCTTATGTCTCATGTCTATAAGCATAATTTAAAATCATACTGGTGCACAGATGAGTAAGACACCGCTGTGAATGACACCTTGTTTCAAAGACTTTCACAGACTGCAGCAGTTCTAGGAACATGTCCAGTGACTGCATATGTAAATACAGTGGACTCCCAGTTTTTGGCCGGTGAGGAATTCGTACAATTCGGATTTTGAGTGCTTTTTTCGGGAAAATTTTATACATCTCGAAAATCGTTGTTACCAGACATATGCGCGTGAGTCACTCATACGTTCGCGACTCACTCTTAGGCACATTAAATGTCTTATTTTAGGTTAATATAAACATTTTCATTAATCCATCTATGATATTTTTTCAAAATTATGCAAGAAACACGTTACATAGCATATAAACATGCCTTTGTTACTCGTTCACTCAGTGTCCCTCTAGTCTTGACGCCATAGTAATACAGTGGACCCTTGGGTATCAGCTGTTCCAGATATTGGCTAATTCGGTGTTTGCCCACTTTTTTGGCCAAAATTCTATCCTGGCTATCGGCTATTACAGTGGACCCTCTGATTTCATGGTTAATCCTTTCCAGAGAGTCTGCTGAAAGTCGAAATTCACGAAAATCAAAACCATTTTTCCCATATGAAATAATGTAAATCCAATTAATCTGTTGCAGACACCAAAAAGTAGAGATTAAATATGTATAGATTTACATACAGAAAAGAATGACAGATCAGTATAAAGCAATAATAAAATGTATAAATGAACATTTAACATCACACTTACCTTTATTGAAGACTCTTGTTGGTGTATGGAAGATAAGGAGGAGGGGAGAGGGAGGCAAGTTTATTGTTTGGAGACAGGACAGTATGCTTCAATATGATGCTAATATCAACTATACGCCCAGGGAGGTACTACCGTCCTGCCAAGTGAGCGTAAAACGGAAACCTGTAATTGTTTTACATGATGGTAGGATTGCTGGAGTCTTTTTTCTGGCTCATAAACATGCAAGATTTCAGGTACGTCTTGCTACTTCTTCTTACACTTAGGTCACACTACACATACATGTACAAGCATATATATACAAATACCCCTCTGGGTTTTATGCTATTTTCTTTCTAGTTCTTGTTCTTGTTTATTTCATCTTACCTCCATGGGGAAGTGGAACAGAATTCTTCCTCTGTAAGCCATGCGTGTTGTAAGAGGCGGCTAAAATGCCATGAGCAAGGGGCTAGTAACCCCTTCTCCTGTATATATTACTAAATGTAAAAGGAGAAACTTTTGTTTTTCCTCTTGGGCCACCCCGCCTCGGTGGGATACGGCCAGTGTGTTGAAAGAAGATCAACTATATGGCTTATTTATCTATCACAATTCATCTAATATGACAAACAATATTAATAACATAGAAACATTATATATACATACTCTAGAATGAATAAAATATGGCATTACTTATGTGAGGAATGCTGGTGGTGGTGGTGTTCTGTTTATAAGGGCCACTGACAGCATAAGCCATACACAGTGGACCCTTGTTTTTTTGTAAAGCTCAAAAATTGCGCCGTTCGTCTGGGACATGTACACACGGCTCCTAGCTGCCTCACACTCCATTCCCAGCCAGTGTGCCATTGTTTATCAGTGAGTGAGGATGATCCCATGAGTTCATACAATACATTTCATAATATTCCATTTGTTTTAGTGCTTGCAACTGCTAAATAAGTCACCATGGCTCCAAAGAAAGCTTCTAGTGCCAGCCCTTTGGTAAAGAATGTGAGAAATGCACATAATTTAAGAAAAAGTTTGTAGAAAACATATGAAAGTGGTGGTAGAGTGGTAGCAGTTGTGATAGTGGTAGAGGGTGGTAGTGATGGTGGTAGAGGGTGGTAGCAGTTGTGATAGTGGTAGAGGGAGGTAGTGGTTGTGATGGTGGTAGTGGTTGTGATGGTGGTAGAGGGTGCCTTCTTCAGTGATTCAGCAATTCTACTAACTCCTCCAATGTTGTTGGAGTTATATAGGGCTACAGAAAACACCGCCGCCTCAGCTGCTGCTTCACAACCATTATGGACGGCTTATGCTCACAGTGGCCCTTATACACCCAACAAAAACAACAGAACACCTCTTGTGACATTCATAATGGCTTATTTTATTCATTCTAGAGTATATTCCATGTTTCTATGTTATTAATATTGTTTATTATGCATATTAGTTGAATTGTGATAGATAAATAAGCCATAGAGTTGATATTAGTGTCATATTCTCCAACAATAAACTCGCCTACCATCTCTCTGCCCTGTCTGCCATATACCAACAAGAGTCTTCAATAAAGGTAAGTGTGATGTTAAATTTTCATTTCTCTCTCAACACACCGGCCGTATCCCACCGAGGCGGGGTGGCCCAAAAGGAAAAATGAAAGTTTCTCTTTTTACATTTAGTAATATATACAGGAGAAGGGGTTACTAGCCCCTTGCTCCCGGCATTTTAGTCGCCTCTTACAACATGCATGGCTTGCATTTATTTGGCATTATTTTCTGCGTGTAAATCTATATTTAAGCTAGGGAAGTGACCCCTGAAATGACCTAGAGTCTTTATGGAGGGAGATTCCCGTTCCAAACAATAACCTCTCTTCCCTCTCTCCTCCTCCTTGTCTTCCATTCATCAACAACAGCCTTCAATAAAGGTAGCTGTCATGTTGAATGTTCATTCTTTTGTGCATGTAATCTATCTTTAAGGCAAAAAAGAAATTTTTTGTTGATACTTCTGGGTGTGTGGAACGAATTAATTGGATTTACATTATTTCTTATGGGGAAAATGGATTCGCAAATCGTCAATTTTGATAATTGTCACACTCTCTGGAACGGATTAATTACGAAAAACGAGGGTCCACTGTATATGGTGGTGGAGGCAGCAGAGACGACCACCATTATTCACACTGAAACAATGTACGTAATTTATAAATAAGAAATATTGACACTTTAGTTTATAAATAAGAAATATTTACTTTTTATAAATAAGAAATATTTACACTTTATAAATAAGAAATATTTACACTTTATAAATAAGAAATATTTGCACTTACCTTGGAGGAGATGCTGGCATTGGTTTAGGGTGGTGGAGGATAGGCAGGGCGGCATTGTCACTGGCCCTATGTACCTCCAACAACATTTTGTGTCGTCCTTTTTTCTGTCGCTTAACTTACTTGCTACACTGTTAATGCCACATTTTATCGCTGGCTGGCGCTATAGCCTTTATCAACTCCTGCTGCTTTAGTATTGTACATATCATAGAATCACTGAAGAAGGCACATTCTCCTCTCTCTTCCTCCTCCACTTTGGTACTTTGCTATGATTTCTTTCTTTAATTCTATCATGTTTCTCACCTTTACCAAAGGAGCTTTCTTTTGGCCCATGGTGGCTTATTTAGCAGTTGCAAGCACAAAAAACAATAGATTATTACATATGAGTGCAGGGGGGCTTGATGCTCACTCGCTGGGAAACAATGCCAGACTGACTCTTGAATGCGTCTGTGGGAGGCTTTGTGTGCATAGGGCCACCGGGACATGTACTGGATGGGCACCGAATTTAAAGGGAAGCCGCAAAAATAGAGGCTATATTTTGATGAAAAAAGTTGCTGATAATCGAAATTCACGAAAACAGAGCCTCACAAAATTAGAAAGTCCAATGTATTTCAGAGATTGGCTGTATTGGACGTGTTCCACCGCCGCTCCGCTGCATTCGTGAGTCAGTCTGGCTGTGTGTCTGGGTACACTATAATCCAATGTTTCTTTTGTGGTTATTGATTGAGCGCAACTGCAAAATAAGCCACCATGGGCCCAAAGAAAGTTCTAGTAAAGTTCCTTTGGTAAAGAAAGTGTTAGAAACACAATGGAATTTAAGAAAGAAATTGATGAAAAGTGTGAGAGTGGTGTTCGAGTGCTTGAGCTTGCCGCCAGGATGTATGGGAACTCCAAATCAACAATCACTTTCATCCTGGCAAGAAGAGAGAGGGAGAATGTGTCTTCTTCAGTGATTACATACATTTGTGCAAAGTGGAGGGAGGTGCAAACTTTTGTTGAAAAATATCACCCTGACCAAGCTGAAATAAGCCATATCTGCAACATGTTCAGTGACAAAACCTTGTCCCACTTCAGGCAAATCTTAACTCTTTCAGGGTCCAAGGCCAAAATCTGAAGGGGTGCCCCAGTGTCCAAGAAATTTTGAAAAAAAAAAAAAATATTTTTCATACAGAATTAAAGATAATATTTTTGTGAAGGTAATAAAACAAAAACATTTTTTTTGATCAGTACTTACCGAGATACAGCGGCTGGAAGTTGACCCAAAATGACCGTGTGGCGGCAACATCAGTGACTTCCGCAAAATCGCATTTTTTTATTTAACGTTTTATACTTTTTTCTTTTCTAATTTTTTTCTTTTTCTAGTAACATTTGTGGCCTGTGAGCCCAATATAATGTATATTGTATAAGTGTACACTCATTGTATTCAACACAATACCTGCACTAATTTGTTTATCATTATATTGCTTACAAAACTTGTTTACAAGTTTATTGTAAACAAAATGATGAAAATATTAGTGCGGTTGTGCTGAATACAACAGTATCATATAGTACCATATGGTACAATGGTGCCATAGGGTGCAATGGTACCATATAGTACAGTTGAACCATATGGTACAATGGTACCATATGGTAGAATATGGTACAATGGCACCATTTGGTACAGTGGTACCATATGATACAATGGTACAATATGGTGCAATGGTACCTTATGGTACCATATGGTGCAATGGTGCCATATGGCACCATATGGTGCAATGGACCATACAGTACAATGATACCATATGGTTCATTGTTCCATATGGTACTATATGGTACTGTTGTATTGAACACAATAAACACACTTATATTTTCATCATTATTTTGTTTACAATAATTGTTTACAACAAAAATATGCAAAAATGTTGTATATTAGTAATGTTCTATTATATATTTACAAATGTACAGGAACTCGACATGTTCCTTGAGGTGAATGACAAAGCATTTTGTCTTGGAAACTGCTGAGTCAGTAGCTAGCTTGCGTCGCCACTCAGTCTTGGCTGGTGTCTCGTGCCACCAACACCTCCTATTGACCATATGGTACACGGTATCATATGTTAAAGGGTACCATATGGTACATTGTACTATATGGTATAGGGTACCATGCAGTACAGGAAAACATATGGTACAGGGTGCCATATGGTACAGGGTACCATATGGCACAAGGTACCATATAGCACAGGGTACCATATAGCACAGGGTACCATATGGTACAGGGTACCATACAGTACAGGACACCATATGGTACAGATACAAGGATCCCTATGGAAATAAGTCACCCTGACTTTTTTGGGTTATCCTAGGATTTTATACATATGCTTCTGTGTATAATACAGTAAGGTCCCGCTTTACAGAATTTCGCCTTACGGTGTTCTAATACGGCAATGTCAAATTATGACCAAAATTTGCTGTCCAGCAAGTGATCTTTTAAATACGGCACCCCCCACCCGGTTTGTTTACATTTTCTGTGACCACATCTATTATGTCAGGAAACTTTCCAAAATTTCAAGTGTTTTAAAGTTACTGCATATTTTATATGTACGCTGATAATTATACTTATGTGTACCTGTACTTAAATATACTTACACACTGTGCTGGTGTGCAGGTACACATTAAAATCGCTAAGTCTCTCTCTACTCATGACGCCAATACTACGTAATAATAATCACTCTTGGGCACACTAAATGTCTTATTTTACATCAATATAGGCATTTTCATTAATTCATCTATGATATTTTCCTCAAAATTATATATGAAACCCATTACATAGCATATTAACATGATACATACACTCAGAATAAAAATTGATGTAAATATGAGATTTGTTTACAATGCAGCTGTGTAGGTAGTGTCGGAAGAATTACGTTTTCTCTAGTCAAACACTGGGGGTAATTGTAGAAAAATGTTCTTTTCGTATGCCTTTACTCTATGTATAACAATTCACGACCCTTCTGGGTTTAGTACTTTTTATAATTAATAATAATAATAATTATTATTATTATTATTATTATTAATTTTTTATTATTTTTTATTATCACACTGGCCGATTCCCACCAAGGCAGGGTGGCCCGAAAAAGAAAAACTTTCACCATCATTCACTCCATCACTGTCTTGCCAGAAGGGTGCTTTACACTACAGTTTTTAAACTGCAACATTAACACCCCTCCTTCAGAGTGCAGGCACTGTACTTCCCATCTCCAGGACTCAAGTCCGGCCTGCCGGTTTCCCTGAATCCCTTCATAAATGTTACTTTGCTCACACTCCAACAGCACGTCAAGTATTAAAAACCATTTGTCTCCATTCACTCCTATCAAACACGCTCACGCATGCCTGCTGGAAGTCGAAGCCCCTCGCACACAAAACCTCCTTTACCCCCTCCCTCCAACCCTTCCTAGGCCGACCCCTACCCCGCCTTCCTTCCACTACAGACTGATACACTCTTGAAGTCATTCTGTTTCGCTCCATTCTCTCTACATGTCCGAACCACCTCAACAACCCTCCTCACCCCTCTGGACAACAGTTTTGGTAATCCGCACCTCCTCCTAACTTCCAAACTACGAATTCTCTGCATTATATTCACACCACACATTGCCCTCAGACACGACATCTCCACTGCCTCCAGCCTTCTCCTCGCTGCAACATTCATCACCCACGCTTCACACCCATATAAGAGCGTTGGTAAAACTATACTCTCATACATTCCCCTCTTTGCCTCCAAGGACAAAGTTCTTTGTCTCCACAGACTCCTAAGTGCACCACTCACTCTTTTTCCCTCATCAATTCTATGATTCACCTCATCTTTCATAGACCCATCCGCTGACACGTCCACTCCCAAATATCTGAATACGTTCACCTCCTCCATACTCTCTCCCTCCAATCTGATATTCAATCTTTCATCACCTAATCTTTTTGTTATCCTCATAACCTTACTCTTTCCTGTATTCACCTTTAATTTTCTTTTTTGCACACCCTACCAAATTCATCCACCAATCTCTGCAATTCTCTTCAGAATCTCCAAGAGCACAGTGTCATCAGCAAAGAGCAGCTGTGACAACTCCCACTTTGTGTGTGATTCTTTATCTTTAACTCCAGCCTCTTTTCCAAGACCCTCGCATTTACTTCTCTTACAACCCCATCTATAAATATATTAAACAACCACGGTGACATCACACATCCTTGTCTAAGGCCTACTTTTTACTGGGAAAAAATTTCCCTCTTTCCTACATACTCTAACTTGAGCCTCACTATCCCCGTAAAAACTCTTCACTGCTTTCAGTAACCTACCTCCTACACCATACACTTGCAACATCTGCCACATTGCCCCCCTATTCCACCCTGTCATACGCCTTTCCAAATCCTAAATGCCACAAAGACCTCTTTAGCCTTATCTAAATACTGTTCACTTATATGTTTCACTGTAAACACCTGGTCCACACACCCCCTACCTTTCCTAAAGCCTCCTTGTTCATCTGTATCCTATTCTCCGTCTTACTCTTAATTCTTTCAATTATAACTCTACCATACACTTTACCAGGTACACTCAACAGACTTATCCCCCTATAATTTTTGCACTCTCTTTTGTCCCTTTGCCTTTTTACAAAGGAACTATGCATGCTCTCTGCCAATCCCTAGGTACCTTACCCTCTTTCCCATACATTTTATTAAAAAATTGAACCAACCACCCCCAAAACTATATCCCCACTGTTTTAACATTTCATTTTTTACCCATAAATCCCGGCTCCCTTACCCCTTTCATTTTACCTCGCCTCACGAATTCCCCCAAAACTCACAATGGCCTTCCTCCTCCTCAAGTTTTTATTCCCCCCTTGCCCTAACACAAATCACGCTTCCCTATCTTCTCAACATTTAAAATTTCCTCAAAATTTTCCCTCCATCTTCCCATACCTCTAACTCTCCATTTAAAAACTCTCCTCCCCTATTTTTACTGACAAACCCTTTGTTCTCTAGGCTTTCTTAACTTGTTAATCCACTCCAAAATTTTTCTTATTTTCAACAAAATTTTTTTGATAACCTCACCCACTCTCTCATTTGCTCTCTTTTTACTTTTGCTTCACCCCCTTTTTAACTTCTCTCTTTTTTCTCCATTACTTTCCCCCTTGCATCACTTCTACTTTGTAAAAACTTCTCAATGCTAATTTTTCCCCCTTACAAATCTTTTTACATCTCATTCCCCCAATCGCTCCTTTTCCCCTCCTGCACCCATTTTCCGTAACCACAAATTTCTGCTAAAACACCTAACCTACTTTTTAAAACCTACCCCATACCTCTTCGCCCCCATTCCCTATGCTTCATTAGCCCTCTACCCCAATAGCTGTTTTTTTTTAAAACCCTAACGCCTCCTTTTTTAGTTTATAAACCTTCACCTCTCTTTTCCCCTGATTTTCTATTCTCCTTTTCCCATCACCTTTTTCCCTTCATGTAGCTAAAACTAGAAAGTGATCTGATTATCTGGGCCCCTCTATAAACATTACTCCTGAAGTCATCAAAGTTTTTTCTACCAATACAAAATCCAAAAAACTACTGTTATTTCCCCACACATATTTTTAAAACTTTTTTATCCTCTTTTTTTAAAAAATATGATTTCCCATAACAAAACCCCCTTTCTATACAAATTTCATAAAGGGGGCTCCCATTATCATTTACCCCGGGCCCCCAACTTACCTACCACACCCTCTCTAAAATTTTTCCCTATTTTAGCTTTCAATCCCCACCACAATTTACTCTCCCCCACTTGGTTCAAAGGCCTATACATTCACTTAACATCTCCCAAAATCTCTCTCTCTCCTCTGCAATTTCCCCTCTTTTCCGTGCATACACCTTTTTATGACCCACTTCTCGACCAAAATTTACTTTTTAATCCCCAAAAATTCTTGAATTTACACATTCTTTCCTTTTCCTCTTCCATAACTGTATTTAACATTACTGCTACCCCTTCCCTTTTCCTAAATCTCTCAATTACTCCAATTTAATCCCATTATTTCCCCCCCCCCTGAAACTCTCCTAACCCCTTCGCTTTTTTTCGCTTAGGGGCCCGGAATCCAACTTCTTTTCATTCTAACATCAGCAATCCCTTTTTTCTTGCATCCGCACTACATCCACGCACATTTAAACACCCGTTTTTTTAAAAAATTTTTTTTTTCTCTTTTTTAGTAATTGTATCAGGAAAGGGGTTATAGCCCCTTGCCCCGCATTTTTTGTCGCCTATACGACCACGCTGGCTTACGGAGAAAGTTCTTTTCCACTTCCCCCGGACAATAGAAAAAAAAAAAGAACAAGAGCTATTTTGAAAAAGGAAAAAACCTAGAGTAGTATATATATATATGCATATATATGCATGATATATATAATAATATTAATTTTAAAATTTATTATTTTTATTAAATTTAAAATAATAAAATATTATTATTTTATTATTAATATTATTATCTTCATTCACTTAAAAATTGGTGTTGCTGTTTGGGTTTAAAACGAACTAACTTGTGCAACTTGTACACAAGTAAGATATTTGTATTGGAGGTAATTATTATAAAATAAAAAAAATATTAGGTAAATGTTTTTACGAACCTTTCAAATGGAGGAAAAAACTAAAAGTAGACACATATTATAGCATTTCGCCGACCAAGTGATCCCCCCTACCTGTTCATTTTTTTTTTCTACATTGTCCCCAACTCTGTTTTTCTCTCTCTCCTTTTTCTCTTTCGAACTATTGGCTCTCCCCTTGACAGGCGCCCCAAGGTTAGCTGAATAAAAAGGGTCTAAGCCTCTTGCTTAAGTGCCAAGTTAGAGGTGATGGTGTGCCATTTTGATTTTTTTTAAAAAAAACCCGCCACTCACCCTACCCAAAAATATTAATATTTTTTTTAAAATAAGTAATAATGTACTCTGTGTGTATCTTACCTTTCATTGGTTTTAATGCCCATTTCATTTCTAAATTAAAATTTAAGTTTAATTAAAAAGTTGTCGCATTTATTTCATATTTTTATGCTCTGATAATAATACTTGTGGAACCGTGGGAGGGACAAAATTACGTTTCTCTTTCACCCCAAGAAAACAGTAGAATCTGCGTTTCCCCTAGCCCTCCCCTACTTTCCCCCTTTTGTTTCAAATTTTTGGGATGAAATTTTTCATTTCTTTACCCCGTTTATGAGGCATCTAAAGTGTTGTTTGAAATGATTTAAATTCAGTGAAAAAGGCATGTCGATGTTAATAAAATTTTGGGTCTGGGCCACAGTGTAGGTAGCCAGTAGGTGTAGCCTGGGCTACACCTACACTGACTTTGTACAAATAAATACTACTCAGCTCTCTTCCTATATTAAGACTACACATATTTTAAGGTAAATAATGAGTGTACTGTATGTGCATTTTACCTCTCTGGGATATTTTAAATATCGTATATTAAGTATGAGACGGGGAGCCAGTGCTACCTACACCTGGGCTACCTGCACCTGACTTCCTACAAATAAGTACTACTCGCCTCTCTCCATACATTAAAATTACAAATACAGTGGACCCCCGCTTAACGATCACTTCCCAATGCGACTAATTATGTAAGTGTACAGTATTTATATAAGTGCGTTTGTACGTGTATGTTTGGGGGTCTGAAATGGACTAATCTACTTCACAATATTCCTTATGGGAACAAATTCGGTCAGTACTGGCACCTGAACATACTTCTGGAATGAAAAAATATCGTTAACCGGGGGTCCACTGTACTTTAAGATAAGTAATGAATTTATTGTGAATATATTTTACTTTGTGCATTTTTAATGCCTAGTTCTATTACTAACTTAATATAATTTAGTGTAAACTGGTTGTCTGGCATTTATATGCATTTATAAATGGAAAAAAATGGAGTTCTGCCTTTCGGCGATGTCTGCTTTCTGGCGACAGCCTGGAACCTAACCCGCCGTATAAGTGGGGCCCTACTGTAATCCATGTAATTGTATTTCTGTACACCTGAATGAACTTATTCAAGCACATGTGGCATTGTAAGTAAGTTTATTTAGGTATACACAAAGTTACATAGAATATCATACTTAGCAGCATATGTTTGGAGAACCTAGGATAACCCAAAAAAGTCAGACTTATTTCCATTAGGGTCCCTGTATCCTGTACTATATGGTACAATGTGCCATATGGTACAATGTACCATATGGTACAATGTACCATATGGTACAATATACCATATGGTACAATGTATCATATGGCACATTGTAGCATATGATATCATTGTATGACATGGTACCTTTGTACCATATGGTACAATGGTACCATATAGTTCAAAACCATAGAATTCCTCTTCAGCTCCACTTCCATCAGTCTTAGAACTGTAAGTTGTGAAGAGGAGAGTCAGAATTCGCCAGGAGAGTGAGTGGGGAGTGAGAGCTTCCTTGCCGCCAGGCACGATGAACAAAGCTACTTTGGCGGCATTCCCACAATGCCATGCGGGCATCCAGATTTTTTCTATAGTGTGCACACTGACCACCCAGACCCATTCTTTCAGATGTAGGCCTACCAGCCTTCTCTCACTCAATTTGACACCTCTAGAATTTTGGAGTAGATCTACGGTTTGGACCCTCAACGTAAAGGCGTAGATCTACGGCTTGGACCCTGAAAAGGTTAAAGAGATGCCAAAAGCAGAGCTCTCTGGACAGTTTTTATGTGTGACAGGAGGTGCAGTGACTATCAAGCTGGTCCTAGTGGCAGTAAAAGACAAAGAAGGAACATAACCCCAGAGAGGGCTTTGATATCTAAAGTCCTTGTGGAGGGGGTGTCATGTGGGTTTTCGAAACGTGGAAGGGGTAAGAATACTCACGTAAGCTGGTAGTACGTATAATATATAACGGGAAGTATGGGAAGGCACCAACAGCCGACCTGCCTCTCTCTGCTCCCTATCTTGACTGACTCATAGTGCCTATGGGTGAGGGTGTTTGAAATCCTGCTATGGTCAGCAGCAATATGAAAGGGGCCTGAAACAGTCAAAGGGTTAAATTTTCATTTATTTATTTTATTTAGTTCTCATTGTTTTGTGTATGTAAAACTATAGTTAATCTTTAAGAAATGTATTTTTTAATTTTTTTCAGTGTCTGGAACGGATTATTTTTTTTTTTTTTTTTTTTTAACAAGTCAGCCGTCTCCCACCGAGGCAGGGTGACCCAAAAAGAAAGAAAATCCCCAAAAGGAAAATACTTTCATCATCATTCAACACTTTCACCTCACTCACACATAATCACTGTTTTTGCAGAGGTGCCCAGAACACAACAGTTTAGAAGCCTTTCTTTCTTTCAACACACCAGCTGTATCCCACCGAGGCGGGGTGGCCCAAAAGGAAAAACGAAAGTTTCTCCTTTTACATTTAGTAATATATACAGGAGAAGAGGTTACTAGCCCCTTGCTCCCAGCATTTAAGTCACCTCTTACAACACGCATGGCTTATGGAGGAAGAATTCTGTTCCACTTCCCCATGGAGATAAGAGGAAATAAACAAGAATAAGAACAAGAAAGAAAATAGAAGAAAACCCAGAGGGGTGTGTATATATATGCTTGTACATGTATGTGTAGTGTGACCTAAGTGTAAGTAGAAGTAGCAAATCGTACCTGAAATCTTGCATGTTCACGAGACAGAAAAAAGGACACCAGGAATCCTACCATCATGTAAAACAATTACAGGCTTTCGTTTTACACTCGCTTGGCAGGATGGTAGTACCTCCCTGGGCGGTTGCTGTCTACCAACCTACTACCTAGTTAAGAAGTCTCTTTCTTTCTTTCAACACACCGGACGTATCCCACCGAGGCGGGGTGGCCCAAAAGGAAAAACGAAAGTTTCTCCTTTTACATTTAGTAATATATACAGTAGAAGGGGTTACTAGCCCCTTGCTCCCGGCATTTTAGTCGCCTCTTGCAACACGCATGGCTTACGGAGGAAGAATTCTGTTCCACTTCCCCATGGAGGTAAGAGGAAATAAACTAAGAACAAGAACTAGAAAGAAAATAGAAAATGCAAAGGAGTGTGTATATATATGCTTGTACATGTATGTGTAGTATGACCTAAGTGTAAGTAGAAGTAGCAAGACATATCTGAAATCTTGCATATGTATGAGACAGAAAAAGAAAGACACCAGCAATCCTACCATCATGTAAAACAATTACAGGCTTTCGTTTTACACTCACTTGGCAGGACGGTAGTACCTCCCTGGGCGGTTGCTGTCTACCAACCTACTACCCAGTTTAGAAGTATATACGTTTAAAAATACACAGTATATCCCTCCAAACTGCACTTTAGAGTGCAGGCATTGTACTTTCCATTTCCAGTGTTATTACTGTTCTTGCTGTTGAACAACGGTTTAGTGCCAATGAAAGTAGCGTAGGTTGCAATGATACGGTCGTGGACTAGTTTGGCTTTAATTGGATAGGAGTGAGTACACAAAGGGCAATGTGAGGGAATGACCGATAGCCAGTCTGTGGAGGGGGAGCACTTGTACCTCTCAAGTTGGTCGGCCGGTAAGTGAGGACGAATGGGCCGAGCATCCCACCAACCTGGGTAAGCCTACAGAGGGCAGCACTTAAATGCCGCAAAATATGAACTAAGCTGGCAGACAGCGTAGGCTGTCTGTGCTGACAGTACAGGCTGTCTACACCAGGACTCAAGTCCGATTATATAAAATAACCAGTTTCCCTGAATCCCTTCACTAAATATTACCCTGCTCACACTCCAACAGCTCATCAGGTCCCAAATACCTACCATTCGTCTCTATTCACTCCTGTCTAACATGCTCATGCACGCTTGTTGGAAGTCCAAACCCCTTGCCCACAACACCACCTTTACCCCCTCCCTCCAACCTTTTCGAGGACGACCCCTACCCCGCCTTCCTTCCCTACAGATTTATACGCTCTCCATGTCATTCTACTCTGATCCATTCTCTCTAAATGACCAAACCACCTCAACAAACCCTTTTCAGCCCTCTGACTAATACTTTTATTAACTCCACACCTCCTAATTTCCACACTCCAAATTTTCTGCATAATATTTACACCACACATTGCCCTTAGACAGGACATCTTCACTGCCTTCAACCACCTCCTTGCTGCAGCATTTACAACCCAAGCTTCACACCCATATACTATGCTTTCATGCATTCCCTTCTTTGCCTCCATTGATAACATTTTTTTGCCTCCACATATACCTCAATGCACCACTCACCTTTTTTCCTTCATTAATTCTGTGATTAACCTCATCCTTCATAAATCCATCCGCTGACACGTCAACTCCCAAATATCTGAAAACATTCACTTCTTCCATACTCCTCCTCCCCAATTTGATACCCAATTTTTTTTATGTAAATCATTTGATACCCTCATCACCTTACTCTTTTCTATGTTCACTTTCAACTTTCTACCTTTACACACACACTCAAATTCGTCCACTAACCTTTGCAATTTTTCTTTAGAATCTCCCATAAGCACAGTATCATCAGCAAAAAGTAACTGTCACCTCCCATTTTGTATTTAACCCTTTCAGGGTTTCAGCCGTACTAGTACAGCTTACGCACCAGGGTTTTAGACGCACTAGTATGCCTAAATTCTAGCGCCCTCAAATCTAGTGAGAGAAAGCTGGTAGGCCTACATATGAAAGAATGGATCTATGTGGTCAGTGTGCACAGTATAAAAAAAATCCTGCAGCACACAGTGGGTAATGAGAAAAAAAAACTTTGTGTTTTTGGATTAAAACAGCGACTTTGTATTGTATTTTCGCATGGTATTTATTGTTGTATTCTTGTTTTCCTGGTCTCATTTTATAGAATGGAAGACATATTACAGAAATTGAGATGATTTTGACTGGTTTTACAATGAAAAGTACCTTGAAATTGGGCTCAAATTAGCAGAAATGTTCGATTTTTACCAAAGTTCAAAAGTAAACAAATCATGCCAAGCGTCCAATACACGTCGACTGCTAAGTCTAATATTCTATCACAAGTGTGCTGATATTATTTATACCATTTCTACACTAATGTAGTAGTCTGCATAACAGTAAATCTTCTATTTTTTGTAAGAATAAAAATTCAAAGTGGAAAGCCAAAGAAATATAAGAGGGGCCTGGGGATGTGACTAATGAACAGAGAACTTGTTATTTTAGTGCCAGGAATGTCTTGTTTATTCTGGACCCTATTCAGGAATTGGCATCTTTTGAAATTTGTGTGAAATTGGTAAAATTGCTAAATTCTGACCACTATTGGATAGTTGAAATCGGTAAATGGGTGGTTTCTTGTACTCATTCAATAGAGAAAATGGAGTTCTAGCAAAATAGTTATGATTTTTGTCGACTAGTACACTGGAATTGGCCGAAAATAGGGCTCAAAGTGGGCAAAATTGCCGATGCGTAAATATCGTAGAGACCGCTAACTTTGCAAGAGCATAATTCCATAAGTTTTCCATCAAATTTCATACTTTTGGTGTCATTATGATTGGGAAAAAGATTCTATCTTTTCATAAGAAAAAATAATTTTTTTTTTTTAAATTTGGGGACCCTGAGAACAAGTCTCGGAGAGGGCCTGATGACCCTGAAAGGGTTAATTCCTCATAATTTAATCCCACCTCTCTCCTGAACATCCTATCATTTACTTCTTTTACAACTCTATAAATACGTATATTAAACAACCTTGGTGACATTACACATCCCTGTCTAAGACCTACTTTTACCGGGAAGTACAGTAAGGCCCCGCTTTATGGCGTTTGCTAATACGGCGATATCAAATTATGACCAAAATTTGCTATACGGCAAAGCAGTCTTTCAAATACGGCACCCCCACCCAGTTTGTTTACATTTTCCGTGACCACATCTATTATGTCAGGAAACTTTCCAAAATTTCAAGTGTTTTAAAGTTACTGCATATTTTATATGTACTCTGATAATTATACTTAAGTGTACCTGTACCTAAATATACTTACACACTGTGCTGGTTTGCAGGTACACATTAAAATCGCTAAGTCTCTCTCTACTCATGACGCCAACACTACTTAATAATAATCACTCTTGGGCACACTAAATGTCTTATTTTACATCAAAATAGGTATTTTCATTAATCCATCTATGATATTTTCCTCAAAATTATATATGAAACCCATTACATAGCATGTAAACATGATACATACACTCACAGAATAAAAATTGATGTAAATATGAGATTTGTTTACCAAGCGGCTGTGTATGTAGTGTCGGAAGAATTACATTTTCTCTAGTCAAACACTGGGGTAACTGTAGAAAAATATTCTTTTTGTATGCCTTTACTCTATATATTGCAATTCACGACCCTTGTGGGTTTAGTGATTATTATTATTATTATTATTATTATTAATAAATAATAATAATAATTATATTATTATTATTATTATTATTAATATCTTCATTCACTCTAAAAATGGTGTGTTTCTGTTTGTTAATTCTGAACTAACTTGTACAACTTGTACATAATGTAAGAGTATTTGTATTGTGAGGTAATTATTATTAAAATAAAAAAATATTGAGGTAAACGTTTTACAAACTCTTAGAAATGGACATGAATGAATTAAAAGTAGACACATATTAATACGCATTTATTTCGCCTGACCAAGTGATCGCCCACTACCTGTTCAGTTTGTGTGGAAATTTATTTGGTCCCTAAAGTTCCACAGGACAGATCCAGCATGGCCGTAATGGGACGGCTGAGCTGACTGGCCCTTAAACCCTCCCAAACAAACAGCATTCTCTCTATTTTGGCGTGGATTGTTGGTAGGCATTTATTTAATTTATAGATTTACCCTTCAGGGAAGGAGTAGGTAGTTTTACTGTTAGTACACTAATATTAGGTTTACTAAGGCAACTGTAGATAATAATAATGTAGACCTAAGACCTTAACATAGGTAGTAATAGGCCGATAATGTAGGCAAACACTGGGTTAAGTTAGCTAGGGAGAACTTGCAGCCCTAGCTTGAATGACGAGGTGCGGGTCTCAAAGACACAATAGCGTCCTTCTTAAGACAGACACCAACTGGACAAGACGTGCCGTGATCAGCAGATGGCGCCCCCCATGTGTCTTCACATTTGAGACCTAGGGAAATCTGGTAGAGGCACCTCGATGTACCATAGATGACCTCCGTCAGGCCCATACAGTAAGACAAGACCTCCACTATATCGTAGATTTCTGGCCAGTGTCTGGGGAGATTGTGAGTGAGTTGATCTGTGGGCCCGGTGTGCAACAGGCAGTGCATGCCCAGTAAGTACCAGTGTCTCAAGGCAGTCTGGAAGCTAGTGTCCATGTCTGCATAGTTACACTAGGGGATACTTACCCTCTTGGATATAGGAATTTTTGAGGTGCAGGCAGGTCACTAATAACGATTGAATATTGCAGGAATTAAGGCTCCCGGTTGCACATGGTTTCTGAGGGGAAGTCCAGAGGGGGCTTAGGCTAAGCTTAGGGAAGTTGAAGATCAGGATATATGCTGCAACACCAAGTAAGTTAGTCCTCTATTCATGCATGCAGGCCAGTTTCTTGCAACATCAATCATTTGTGAAAATCTGTACTATAAGCCACTTGTGAGGCTGAGGTACCCACCTCAGAGCTCGGTCTCAACAGAGTTTGCCAGGGTAGGTGACTCACTTGAAGGCAGCCCACACAAATTTTCACAAAAGTGGTCCTTCAAAAACCGTGATGTGGAATAGCTAGGTTAAGCTATCATAGCTAGGCCACAGTTAGGAACCAGTTTAACAGACTTAGGTTAAGTTAACACACCTAGGCCCAAAGTTACACAGAGCTAGGCCAAGCTGACTATACACAAAAGTTGTTATTTGCAGTAATTTACAGGCAGGCCAGGTAGGCTAGAGAAGCTTGTGAATTTATTTACAGTGATTACAAGTAATCCAGAGTAGGAGACTTGTGTGTTAATTACTTACAGTGGATTTGCAAGGTAGCCGTAGTTAAGCTAGGCTTGTGCAATATTTACAACAGTTATAGTAGCTAGGACAGATTTAACCTAGTTATTATTTACAGGGAGTTATAAAGTCAGGTTTAAGTTATAGCACACTAGTTAGGTTAGGATTTACCTTATCCAACCATCCACGCTAGACTGAGTAAGCTGGGCACAGCTAGGCCAAGCTATTTACATACATTATTCATTTACTGTTTCACAAGTTGATTTGTTGAATTTATTTGTGTTAACCAAGTGATTTTAATTTGTATACTGCACTTTTTATTGTGTGATTTTCATTGTCTTTGATTCATTTTAATGTGGGATTTGTGAATTGTACCTGAGACTAGGTTAAGTCCTGTAATTATTTGCTGGCATTGTACAGGAAATTGCTAGGTTAAGCTTTCACATCGATACACATTTTGATTGGGATTTGAGAGCTAACAGTGTACATTTTAAGTCAGAGTAGAGTCAATATAACAAAGGGAATTGTTAAGCTTGTTGAGAAGCCTTAAGACTCTTTCATTCTTACCTAACACCGTGACGTGCTGTGGGGTGGACTGGGTAAAGTACATAATATTAGTGTCACACTCCTCATTAAACTTCGACAATGGCAGATGGGGGTTCAGAAGAGTCTGGTTCAGTGTTAACAAAATTAAAACGTCAGTAGCGGCATAACAAAGACATCTGAACAGAAACGCGTAACAGGTGCAAGGCTACTTGCCAACACAGTAACGTAGACTGCGATGATTTGCAAGACTGCTTGAAGAGTTTGGGGGAAAAATGGGAAGCCTATGAAGAAGCATTCTCAGCATATGAGCTACAGGCTATTGAGGATAATGAACCAGGTTCCCAGCAGGTACGTCTTAAATGGAGGCTCTCAGGAGACAATATACATGTAAGATGCAACCGCTGTGCACCGATAACAGCCACACACCTGATCAATATGTTCCCAGTGCCCAGTTGAATTACCAACGTTACGAACCTTAACAGAGTACTTGTATTCTGGGATCAGTTTAAGCCCAGATAGAGACAAACGATTTGTCAATGCCCGTCAAATTGCAGTATTGCGGTCGCCGCTCAAGGATAAAGCTTTAGACCTGGACGGCACCTACAGATACTGCACTAATTACCATCATGCCAAAGACCAATAGAGACATGTTGGCACACTGAGTGATAAAGGTATTTTTTTTATTATTTTTTTTATTATCACACCGGCCGATTCCCACCAAGGCAGGTGGCCCGAAAAAGAACAACTTTACCACATCCATACCCATGATTAGCCAGACAGGTTGCTTACAACTACGTTTTAAACGATAAAGGTAGCTATACTTTATCGGTTGTTGGATCTAGAGGCTTGCCGACATGACCGTCAAAGCCTAGAGAAGTTCCGTATTGAAATTATGAGCTTGACAAATAGTTTCAGAGATTTGCATGATGAGGATGATTCAGAATGGGTCCTTAGCCAGGTGATTCAGAAGAAACTGGCTAGCACTACAGTGCATGAGTTGCACTTAAAATATCAGACGAATAGGTTCACGATAAAACAAATTATTGAAGGGTTAGGGGATCTCATATCTCACCTGAGCATAGGTCAGGGGGAAAAATTACCTACCAAGGAGAAGTCGGTCAACTTCCCCAGACATTCGAGAGATAGACCTAAACCACCTCCTACTAGGGTCGGCACGTATTATGCCCAGGGCGAGTCCTCCACCCACAGGGTCAAGGGAGATGCCACTAAAGTGGCCAGTAAGAGACGGTGCGTGTTTTGTGAAGAAGAACACGCTAGTTCAGGGTGTCCGAGCTTCACCACCTATAACAAAAGGGTTCAGCGACTAAGGGAGTTGAGACTTTGTTTCAAGTGTTGTGGAGAACATTTTGCCAGGGACTGTAGCGCCCAACTCAATGAGTGTCGGGGCTGCCGGAAAGGTAGGCACCACAGTGCACTGTGTCCTAATGACACCAGATCACCACAAGCTAAGGAGAGCAAACCGCAAGAAAGGGCGGAGAGCAAGGACGAGTCGGAAGCAGTGATGAGTGTGGTGAGTGCGGCACCGGGAATTTGTTCGGTGGAGCAATTTCAAGGTTTGGTGGCCTTGCCCACCATAATGGCTGTGGTTATGAATGGGAAGAAGTCTGAAACAACCCATTTGTTCTTCGACAGTGGGGCACAGAGATCCTTCATAACAGAGAGTCTAGCAATTAGGTTGAAGCTGAAGACAGGTGGTAATGTTGACATGAAGGTGGAAGGGTTTGGTGGGGAAGTCCCACGCAGGTCTTATCCAGTAGTCAATGTGACGGTCAGGTTAGCCGGGCATCGACGGGAAATTTCAGCCTTGATAGTGAAGAAGCTGCCCAATATCATTACCACTAAGGGACTGGCCGCAGCAGTCAAACATTTGAGGGAGTTAGGTATGAAGCTAGCGGAACCAGACATTGCTACAGACAACATTAGTAATGTGGGAATCTTGGTAGGAGGAGATTACATAGACGAGTTTGTGTCTACAAGAAGGGTTATCAAGGAGGGTGTTGGCCTGTACAGGACTCCAGCGGGGTACATCGTAGGAGGCAGGGTACCAGCTCATTTCCCTGCAACCCCGGGAAAGGAGGGCTCTGGTATTACAGTGACTGACGCCGTACTGGTGATGCGGATTGGGGTGCACGAAGGTCTGTCAGAGACGCAAGTTGGCACATCCGACAGTGAGCCGGTCCATAAACTATGGGACCTGGATGTAGAAGGGATTAAGGGTGACCAGCCGGCCCCCGAACATGAAGAGACGTATCGAGATTACTTGAACCATGTGCAGTTCAGGGACAGGCAGTACTGGGTGCGACTCCCATGGAAGCTGGGACACCCAACGCTGCCCACTAATTTCAAGAAGGCACGGGGTCAGTTGAATTCATTGGTGAACAGCCTGACCAAGAAGGGTCTGGTGGAGAAATATGATGATATTATTAAGGAACAGCTGGCCCTTGGGTTCATTGAGAAAGTGCCCAATGCCAGCCCTGGGGAAAACACCCATTATCTTCCACACATGGCAGTCACCAAGGAGTTGGTAACCACTCTCATCAGAGTAGTCTTCAACTGCAGCTCACAGGCGAGTCCCTGAGAGCCATCGTTGAATGACTGTCTGCTCACAGGGCCCTCCCTAATGCAGAAATTAGCAGATGTGTTGTTGAGATTCAGGACAGAACAGTATGCCTATGCGGCAGACATTAGCAAAGCCTTTCTACGTATTGGGTTGCAGCCACAAGACAGGGACTACACAAGGTTCTTGTGGTTGACTGACAGTGAGGTGCCCATGCAAGGGTATGATACCTACAGATTCAGAGCAGTGTTGTTTGGTGCCACTAGTTCACCATTCTTATTACAGGCTACCATAGACTACCACCTTGTGAACTGTAACAGCCCACTTAAAGAATTACTGAAGACCCTATTTTATGTAGACAACATGCAAGGTACCACTTCAGATGAAAGGCTGTTGATGGACATTTACCGAGAGTCTAATCAGGAGATGCTCTCGGCTAATATGCCATTGAGAGAATGGGTGACAAACAATCCAATGTTGCTGGGCACGGTGGAACGTGACTATGCTGGCTACTCAGTACCTGAGGTAACATCGGTGTTGGGATTGGAGTGGGAAATCAAGGAAGACAGACTTAGGCTAAAGAGGAAACCTGATGGGGAAAAGAAGCTGACCAGGAGGTCTTTGCTGAGCAAAGTGCAGACTGCCTTCGATCCTTTGGGTTTGTTGACACCCATCACCATTCGAGGGAGGATGCTAGTGCAACAGACCTGGGAGCTGAACCTAGGTTGGGACGACCCACTGCCAGAAACAGTCTGCCAGGAGTGGGATCTGGTTAGCAAAGATCTAGCAGAATTGCATGAGTTCACATTACCCCAGGTCCATCGGTGCACCGGGCGGACTATGACTTGCATGTCTTCTGTGATGCCTCCTCCAGGGCCTATGGGGCAGTAGCGTATTTGGTGGCTGGGGACCAGGTCAGTCTGGCCACCAGTGATGCGTGGGTGACACCCCTGAAGGATTGCTCGATCCCAAAGCTAGAGCTCACGGCGATGTTGCTGGGAGCAAGACTGGGTAAGTACGTAGAGGAGGTGTTGAGTAATTTGAGGGTGACACACACCTATGTATGGACAGACTCGGAGGTGGCCTTACAGTGGGTCCAGAACGACAGGTCTAAGCTTCCCTATGTCAGGAATCGGGTAAAGGAGATACGGGAACTACAGTCAATGTCAACGATTCTGTACGTGCCTACAGATCAAAACCCAGCCGACCTGATAAGCCGAGGGGTGACACACAAAAAGCTGAGTAAAAGCGAGATTTGGTTCAAAGGCCCAGACTGGTTACCGGCAAGGGATTGCTGGCCGGAACAGAAATTCGGTGAGACAACCAGCAGCATAGTACACTTTGCGGGGGAACCCGACACTGAATTATTTGATCCCAGGCGCTACTCCTCTTGGAGGAAACTTATAGGAGTCTCGGAAATGGTATTTCGATTTGTGAGGAAGCTGCATGACAAGGTAAGCCAAGGTCGACAGTTGTCTCTCGTGGGTCCCAGAGAATATTGGATAAGGCAGTACCAAAGGGAGAGGTTTCCAGGAGTGCTGGAAGTACTGGCGACCAGGCAGCAGGTTATGGTGTCAGGACATGTGTCCAACGACGACTTAGGGAACGGTAAATTGGTTCACTCTTTGGGATTGTTCCTAGATCATGCGGGGCTAATAAGATGCAGGGGAAGAATACAAAACTCTGAGCTCAGCTATGGGGCCAAACATCCCGTGCTACCTGGAAAGGAGGGATGAGCGTCAGAGCTATTGATACAAGATGCCCATCAGAGGACCTTACATGGGGGGTTTGGAGATACCCTCACCTGCCTACGTCAGAATTATTGGGTACTGAAGGGTTGAGCTGCTGTCAAAAGGGTGCTAAAGAGTTGCACGGTCTGCCGGCAGTACGATGGGAGGACCCTACCATACCCAGGTCCACCGCCGCTGCCTCAGGAGCGGGTACATAGTGACAGGCCCTTTGAGACTGTGGGAATAGACTATACTGGGGCTATCACATTGAAGAACCCAGGAGACGATAGGGTGGGCCCTCAGAAAGTATATGTCTGCCTGTTTACTTGTGCCACTACTCGAGCTATGCATTTGGAGTTGGCAGAAGATATGTCAACAGAGACTTTCTTGAAGTTGTTCAGGAGGTTTACAGCCAGATTCTCATGCCCGCGATTGATTATCTCGGACAATAGCACAAGCTTTAGGGTGGCCGATAAAGTTTTCAGGAATCTTAGGGACAACAGAGAAGTACGAGAACACCTGATGAGAATAGAGTGCGAGTGGAGGTTCATAGCTCCCAGGGCGCCTTGGCAAGGGGGATTCTATGAACGCATGGTGGGCACAGTTACAAGGTGCATTCGGAAGGTCTTGCACGGCAGGAGAGTGAGCTTTGATGAACTGAGGACAGTGTTAGTTGAGATAGAGGCAAGAGTCAATAACAGGCCTCTGACCTACGTACAAAATGGGATTGACGAGCAGGAAGCTCTCACCCCCAGTCACATGCTGTTTGGAAGGAGGATTGAACCCTTCCCTGCAATTCTGAGTCAGTCTTCCAAGGAGCTGGATTATTATGGGCCAGATGGTCCGCCCATCAATGAAGAGCTGCACAGGAGTCACAACAGACTGGTGAACATCCTGGACAAATGGAACCAGGTGTGGCGCAGGGATTACTTGACAACCTTGTGGGAACATTTCTATGGTGCTGACCCCGAGGCAAATAAGATGATGCTAAGTGAAGGGGACCTGGTGCTAGTAGAATCCGAGGCGCCCAGGGCATACTGGCCTCTTGGCCTGGTAGTGTCAACCCACCCAGACAAGGCTGGGCGGTTGAGAATGGTGAAGGTGAGAATGAATGGTGTCGAGACTATAAGACCCATCAATAGGCTTTTACCTCTCGAGGTCCACACGGTGGGACCGGGACATGAGAAATTAGACCAGAGGCTGACCGAGCTGAGCGGCCGGACGACCCGTCGAATGGCGCTCAAGTCCAGGGCCCACTGGGAGGGCCTGTGGGAGGCAGACTTGATCTAGACTTAGCGCCTACCTTTGCTGGCGGGAGGATATGGAAATTTATTTGGTCCCTAAAGTTCCACAGGACAGATCCAGCATGGCCGTAATGGGACGACTGAGCCGGCTGGCCCTTAAACCCTCCCAAACAAACAGCATTCTCTCTATTTTGGCGTGGATTGTTGGTAGGCATTTATTTAATTTATAGATTTACCCTTCAGGGAAGGAGTAGGTAGTTTTACTGTTAATACACTAATATTAGGTTTACTAAGGCAACTGTAGATAAAAAATAATGTAGACCTAAGACCTTAACATAGGTAGTAATAATCCGATAATGTAGGCAAACACTCGGTTAAGTTAGCTAGGGAGAACTTGCAGCCCTCGCTTGAATGATGAGGTGCGGGTCTCAAAGACACAATAGCGTCCTTCTTAAGACAGACACCAACTGGACATGACGTGCCATGATCAGCAGACGGCGCCCCCCCACGTGTCTTCACATTTGAGACCTCGGAAAATCTGGTAGAGGCACCTCAATGTACCGTAGATGACCTCCGTCAGGCCCATACAGTAAGACAAGACCTCCACTATATCGTAGATTTCTGGCCATTGTCTGGGGAGATTGTGAGTGAATTGATCTGTGGGCCCGGTGTGCAACAGCAGTGCATGCCCAGTAAGTACCAGTGTCTCAAGGCAGTCTGGATACTTACCCTCTTGGATATAGGAATTTCTGAGGTGCAGGCAGGTCACTAATAACGATTGAATATTGCAGGAATTAAGGCTCCTGGTTGCACATGGTATTCTGAGGGGAAGTCCAGAGGGGGCTAAGCTAAGCTTAGGGAAGTTGAAGATCAGGATATATGCTGCAACACCAAGTAAGTTAGTCCTCTATACGTGCATGCAGCGAGGGTTTCTTGCAACATCAATCATTTGTGAAAATCTGTACTATAAGCCACTTGTGAGGCTGAGGTACCCACCTCAGAGCTCGGTGTCAACAGCGTTTGCCAGGGTAGGTGACTCACTTGGAGGCAGCCCACACAAATTTTCACAGTTTGTGTTCTTACATTGTCTTAATTCTGTATCTCATTCTCTCTCTCCTTTACTCTTTCATTAACTAGTTGGCTCTCATTGACGATGGCATCTAAGGTTAGCTGTAATAAAAAGAGTAGTTGTAAGCCTCTTGCTTTAAGTGCCAAGTTAGAGGATGATGGTGCGCCATTCTGATTTTATTCAATAAACACCCTGCCACTCAACTCTCATGCATTAATATTAATATTTTAAGGTAAGTAATACGTGTACTCTGTGTGTATCATACCTTTTATTGTGTTTATAATGCCTATTTATATTGCTGACTTAATATAAGTTAGTGTAAACTTGTTGTCTGGCATTTATTGCATATTTTATGTGTGCTCTGATAATAATACTTGTGGAGCTGTGTGGTAGCCGGGTGGAGGGACAACAATAACGTTTTCTCTGCTCAAGTTGGTAGATAAGACTCATAGGCAACATTTAGGCAACTTTATTTCGAAACGTTTCGCCTACACAGTAGGCTTCTTCTGCTTCTCTGCTCAGCCATCAGAGCAAACATTTATGAATCTGCGTTTGTCCCAGCCACTCCCTCATTCCGCTTTTGTTTACAATTTTCGGCGTGAATTATTCATTACTTCTACCTTCGTTTATGATGGCATCTAAAGGTAGTTGTTAGAAATTATTAAATTCAGTGAACAAGGCATGTCGATGTTAATAATATGGCTCTGGGCCACAGTGTAGGTAGCCGGTAGGTGTACAGGCTACACCTACCAGCTACACCTACGGCTACCTACACTGACTTTCTACAAATAAATACTACTCACCTCTCTTCCTATATTAAGATTACACATATTTTAAGGTAAATAATGAGTGTACTGTATGTGTATTTTACCTCTCTGGGATGTTTTAAATATCGTATATTAAGTATGAGACGGGGAGCCAGGCTACCTGCACCTGGGCTACCTGCACCTGACTTCCTACAAATAAGTACTACTCACCTCTCTCCCTACATTAAGATTATAAATACTTTAGATAAGTAATGAATTTATTGTGAATGTATTTTACTTTGTGTGTTTTTAATGCCTAGTTCTATTACTAACTTAATATAATTTAGTGTAAACTTGTTGTCTGGCATTTATATGCTTTTATAAATGGAAAAAAATGGCGTTCTGCCTCCGGCGATGTCTGCATTCCGGCAACAGCCTGGAACCTAACCCGCCATATAAGTGGGGCCCTACTGTAGTCTCCCTCTCTTCTACACACCCTAACCTGAGCCTCACTATCCTCATCAAAACTCTTTACAGCTTTAGTAAACTTACCACCATTCCATATACAGTGGAACCTCTACTTGCAAGCGGTCCACATGCGAGTTTTTCCAAATACGAGCAGTCGATGGGTCGATTTTTTGCTTCCATACGTGAGCAAAAATTTCTACAATGTGAGCAGACCTCTAGGCAGTTTCCTTGACACTGGAGAGGGGATCTTGCTCGTGATCTTGGGAATTGTATCTCATTTGTTTGTTGGACTATCTTATTGAAACTTGGGCAATGTATGATTGAAAGATGCTTCTTAACATACACCAAAAATGAAAGAAATCTAAGCATAAATAATGGAGTTCACTTCTCAGCAATTAGCCACCCCTAAGTGGTAATTTCGAATGGTTTTTTATGGGTGTATTCTCGTTTTTTTGTCTCATTTGGTAGAATGGAAGATATGTTACAGAAATAGATATGATTTTGATTGCTTTCATGACAAAAAGTCCCTTGATATAGAGCTCAACCTAGGAGAAATGGTCCATTGCTTGGCTGTTTCATTCCAATATGCAGTTGTGAATGGGTTGACATATTTATACAATTATTGCGATAAGGAATAACAGTAAATCTTATATTTTTTGTGTGAATATAAATTACAAATAATTTATATAATAATAATAACGATAATAATAATAATAATAATAATAATAATAATAATAATAATATACACCTACCATCCAACTTACGACCTGCTCGACTTACGACCACTCGACTTACGACCATGTTTTTTATGCCAAATTTCTGGGAAATAAACAACTATTTGTGTTGTACACAGTGTTTATCCTAAACCTTAGAGTATTAAATATTTATTTATTTATTTATTTATTTATTTATTTATTTAAAATTTGAGCACACATACAGAGGTACAAAAAATACAGATAAGAGCAGCATGCCAAAGCCACTTATACTATGCATAGCATTACGGGCTGGCTTAAAATTAACTTAAGATTAACTAAGCAATGATGAAATCAGTGATAAAACTTTAATGTAAACAGATTACTATAAAGCACAAGTGAGTATTACAAAGACAGGTCATATGGTTGTATGCATTGTTGTACATTCAGTAGAATGGAGTATTCTGTTAGGTAGTGTATTTAAAAAATAATAAAGTTAGATTGGTTTTAGGTTTAACATTTATGTGATATAATTGTGAGAAACATTTAAGATATACAATTTATAAGGTTCAGTTATTCAGTATTTATTTGGTTTTGGGTGAGTAAGTGATCTTGAGAAGAGACTTGAATTTATAAACAGGTAGTGTTCTTTTATATTTACAGGTAATGAATTCCAGATTTTAGGGCCTTTTATGTGCATTGAGTTTTTGCATAGTGTGAGATGGACACGAGGAACATCAAAGAGTGATCTGTGCCTTGTGTTATGGTCATGTGTTCTGTTGAGGTTGGCAAGAGATGTTTGAGGGGAGGGTTAATATCAGAGTTAAGTGTTCTATGTATGTAATAGGTGCAGTAATAAGTATGGATGTTTTGTATGGTGAGTAGGTTTAGTGTATTGAATATTGGTGGAGTGTGCTGCCTATAGTGAGAATTTGTTATCATTCTAACTGCAGCCTTTTGTTGGGTAATTAGTGGTCTGAGATGGTTACTTGTTGTTGAGCCCCATGCACAAATACAGTACTAACAACATAAAAAGTAAAGTAAAACATGAAATACCAAAATAAAACAATAAAATAAAGTCATTATAAAAATGTTTTGTTGATATTTAGTAGTAAAGTTCAACTTACGACTATTTCGACTTACGACCGGTTTCTCTGAGCCGAACTCGGTCGTAAGTCGGATGGTAGGTGTATATAATAATAATATGAATAATAACAATATGTATAATAATAATAATATATAGTAATAATAATAATATGTATAATAATAATACATATATAATAATAATGTACTACATATAATAATTATAATAATAGACGGATTCAAAAGACCGTCACTAGATGGCAGTGTTTACCACAACAAAGAGGGAGCGGTTGTGGCCGCCTCCACCTATTAGATAATAACATATTTTATTCATTCTAGAGTATATATCGTGTTTCTATGTTGTTTATATTGTCTGTTATGTCATATTAGATGAACTGTGATATATAAATAAGTCGTATAGATGATTTTAGCGAAATTATTCATGAAGTATTTTTCCCGGTCTCCAGACAAACCCTCCTCCACCGCCCATACCACTACATGAATAACATATTTTATTAATTCTAGAGTATATATCAGGTTTCTATGTTATTCATATTGTTTGTTATGTCATACTAGATGAACTGTGATAGATAAATAAGCCGTATAGATGATATTAACGAAATAATTAATGAAGTATTTTGCCCGGTGTCCAGACAAACTCTCGCCCACCGCTGACACTGCCCATACCACTACATGAATGACATATTTTATTCATTTTAGAGTATATATCAGGTTTCTATGTTATTTATATTGTTTATTATATCATATTAGATGAAGTGAGATAGATAAATAACCCATAGAGTTGATATTAGCGAAATTATTGAAGTACAGAATTCCACTTGAATGGATTAATTGCATTTCAGTTAATTTAAATGAGGAAAATTGACTCTGCAAATGAGCAAATCCAGTTGCGAGCAAGGTCATGGAATGGATTAAATTCGCAAGTAGAGGTTCCACTATACTTGCAACATCTGCCACATTGCTCTCCTATCGACTCTATCATATGCCCTTTCTAAATCCATAAATGCAATAAAAACTTTCCTACCTTTATGTAAATACTGTTCACATATATGCTTCAATGTAAACACCTGATCTACACATCCCCTACCCACTCTAAAACCTCCTTGCTCATCCGCATTCTATCTTATCTCTAATTTTTTCAATAATAACCCTACCGTACACTTTTCCTGGTATGCTCAGTAAACTCATTCCTCCATAATTTTTACAATCTCTTTTGTCCCCCTTCTCTTTATATAAAGGGACTACAGGTCTCCCTCAACATTCGCGAGGGTTAGGGGATCAAGAGCCTCGCGAATGTTGAAAAATCGCGAATGTTTGGTGCCCCAGTATATTGTAGGGAAATGTAATACAATACTTCTTCCTTAACTTGTTGAACCATGAACAATCATAAAATACATGAAAACATCATAAATTGTACTAAATACATACATGGTATGGTTTAATAACATGTTTTTTTTATTATTATCACACTGGCCGATTCCCACCAAGGCAGGGTGGCCCGAAAAAGAAAAACTTTCACTATCATTCACTCCATCACTGTCTTGCCAGAAGGGTGCTTTACACTACAGTTTTTAAACTGCAACATTAACACCCCTCCTTCAGAGTGCAGGCACTGTACTTCCCATCTCCAGGACTCAAGTCTGGCCTGCCGGTTTCCCTGAACCCCTTCATAAATGTTACTTTGCTCACACTCCAACAGCACGTCAAGTATTAAAAACCATTCATCTCCATTCACTCCTATCAAACACGCTCACGCATGCCTGCTGGAAGTCCAAGCCCCTCGCACACAAAACCTCCTTTACCCCCTCCCTCCAACCTTTCCTAGGCCGACCCCTACCCCGCCTTCCTTCCACTACAGACTGATACACTCTTGAAGTCTCTGTTTCGCTCCATTCTCTCTACATGTCCGAACCACCTCAACAACCCTTCCTCAGCCCTCTGGACAACAGTTTTGGTATCCCCACCTCCTCCTAACTTGCAAACTACGAATTCTCTGCATTATATTCACACCACACATTGCCCTCAGACATGACATCTCCACTGCCTCCAGCCTTCTCCTCGCTGCAACATTCATCACCCATGCTTCACACCCATACAAGAGTGTTGGTAAAACTATACTCTCATACATTCCCCTCTTTGCCTCCAGGACAAAGTTCTTTGTCTCCACAGACTCCTAAGTGCACCACTCACCCTTTTCCCCTCATCAATTCTATGATTCACCTCATCCTTCATAGACCCATCGCTGACATGTCCACTCCCAAATATCTGAATACATTCACCTCCTCCATACTCTCTCCCTCCAATCTGATATCCAATCTTTCATCACCTAATATTTTTGTTATCCTCATAACCTTACTCTTTCCTGTATTCACTTTTAATTTTCTTCTTTTGCACACCCTACCAAATTCATCCACCAATCTCTGCAACTTCTCTTCAGAATCTCCCAAGAGCACAGTGTCATCAGCAAAGAGCAACTGTGACAACTCCCACTTTATGTGTGATTCTTTATCTTTTAACTCCATGCCTCTTGTCAAGACCCTCGCATTTACTTCTCTTACAACCCCATCTATAAATATATTAAACAACCACGGTGACATCACACATCCTTGTCTAAGGCCTACTTTTACTGGGAAATAATTTCCCTCTTTCCTATGTACTCTAATTTGAGCCTCACTATCCTCGTAAAAACTCTTCACTGCTTTCAGTAACCTACCTCCTACACCATACACCTGCAACATCTGCCACATTGCCCCCCTATCCACCCTGTCATACGCCTTTTCCAAATCCATAAATGCCACAAAGACCTCTTTAGCCTTATCTAAATACTGTTCACTTATATGTTTCACTGTAAACACCTGGTCCACACACCCCGTACCTTTCCTAAAGCCTCCTTGTTCATCTGCTATCCTATTCTCCGTCTTACTTTTAATTCTTTAAATAATAACTCTACCATACACTTTACCAGGTATACTCAACAGACTTATTCCCCTATAATTTTTGCACTCTCTTTTGTCCCCTTTGCCTTTATACAAAGGAACTAAGCATGCTCTGTGCCAATCCCTAGGTACCTTACCCTCTTCCATACATTTATTAAATAATTGCACCAACCACTCCAAAACTTTATCCCCACCTGCTTTTAACATTTCTATCTTTATCCCATCAATCCCGGCTGCCTTACCCCCTTTCATTTTATCTACTGCCTCACTAACTTCCCCCACACTCACAACTGGCTCTTCCTCACTCCTACAAGATGTTATTCCTCCTTGCCCTATACACGAAATCACAGCTTCCCTATCTTCATCAACATTTAACAATTCCTTAAAATATTCCCTCCATCTTCCCAATACCTCTAACTCTCCATTTAATAACTCTCCTCTCCTATTTTTAACTGACAAATCCATTTGTTCTCTAGGCTTCCTTAACTTGTTAATCTCACTCCAAAACTTTTTCTTATTTTCAAAAAAAATTTTTGATAACTTCTCACCCACTCTCTCATTTGCTCTCTTTTTGCATTGCTTCACCACTCTCTTAACCTCTCTCTTTTTCTCCAATATACTCTTCCCTCCTTGCATCACTTCTACTTTGTAAAAACTTCTCATATGCTAACTTTTTCTCCCTTACTACTCTCTTTACACCATCATTCCACCAATCGCTCCTCTTCCCTCCCGCACCCACTTTCCTGTAACCACAAACTTCTGCTGAACACTCTAACACTACATTTTTAAACCTACCGCATACCTCTTCGACCCCATTGCCTATGCTCTCATTAGCCCATCTATCCTCCAATAGCTGTTTATATCTTTCCCTAACTGCCTCCTCTTTTAATTTATAAACCTTCACCTCTCTCTTTCCTGATGCTTCTATTCTCCTTGTATCCCATCTACCTTTTACTCTCAGTGTAGCTACAACTAGAAAGTGATCTGATATATCTGTGGCCCCTCTATAAACATGTACATCCTGAAGTCTACTCAACAGTCTTTTATCTACCAATACATAATCCAACAAACTACTGTCATTTCGCCCTACATCATATCTTGTATACTTATTTATCCTCTTTTTCTTAAAATATGTATTACCTATAACTAAACCCCTTTCTATACAAAGTTTAATCAAAGGGCTCCCATTATCATTTACACCTGGCACCCCAAACTTACCTACCACACCCTCTCTAAAAGTTTCTCCTACTTTAGCATTCAGGTCCCCTACCACAATTACTCTCTCACTTGGTTCAAAGGCTCCTATACATTCACTTAACATCTCCCAAATCTCTCTCTCTCCTCTGCATTCCTCTCTTCTCCAGGTGCATACACGCTTATTATGACCCACTTCTCGCATCCAACCTTTACTTTAATCCACATAATTCTTGCATTTACACATTCATATTCTCTTTTCTCCTTCCATAACTGATCATTCAACATTACTGCTACCCCTTCCTTTGCTCTAACTCTCTCTGATACTCCAGATTTAATCCCATTTATTTCCCCCCACCGAAACTCCCCTACCCCCTTCAGCTTTGTTTCGCTTAGGGCAGGACATCCAACTTCTTTTCTTTCATAACATCAGCAATCATCTGTTTCTTGTCATCTGCACTACATCCACGCACATTAAGCATCCCAGTTTTATAAAGTTTTTCTTCTTCTCTTTTTTAGTAAATGTCTACAGGAGAAGGGGTTACTAGCCCATTGCCCCCCGGCATTTTAGTCACCTCATACGACACGCAGGCTTACGGAGGAAAGATTCTTTTCCACTTCCCCATGGACAACAGAAGAAATAAAGAAGAACAAGAGCTATGTAGAAAAAGGAGAAAAACCTAGATGTATGTATATATATATATATGCATGTGCATGTCTGTGAAGTGTGACCAAAGTGTAAGTTGGAGTAGCAAGATATCCCTGTTATCTAGCGTGTTTATGAGACAGAAAAAGACACCAGCAATCCTACCATCATACAAAACAGTTACAGGTTTCTGTTTCACAGTCATCTGGCAGGACGGTAGTACTTCCCTGGGTGGTTGCTGTCTACCAACCTACTACCTACATTAGCGAAATTATTAAATACCACTGCCTCCCCCACTGCCTCCAGCATGCCTCCACTTCCTCGACCACTGGGAGTCCCTACTACCCTCCCTCCAACCCTCGCAACTGGCAGCCAGCCCTCCCACCAGTGTGGTGAGTGTTTTGTTTGTTCATTATTTACTATTAAACTACTACGGTTGAGGCAATGGTAGAGGCAGCAGTTGAGGCAGTGGTATTTAATAACATGTTATAAATAATAATAATACATATTATTAAAAACATGTATTATTATTATTAATAACATGTATGTTATTAAATACCACTGCCTCACCCACTGCCTCACCCACTGCCTCAACTGCTGCCTCACCCACTGCCTCACCCACTTCCTCACCCACTGCCTCACCCACTGCCTCAACCGCTGCCTCACCCACTGCCTCACCCACTGCCTCACCCACTGCCTCACCCACTGCCTCAACTGCTGCCTCAACCGCTGCTTCAACCACTGACTCAACCACTGCCTCACCCACTGCCTCAACCGCTGCCTCACCCACTGCTTCAACTGCTGCCTCACCCACTGCCTCACCCACTGCTTCACCCACTGCCTCACCCACTGCCTCACCCACTGCCTCACCCACTGCTTCACCCACTGCCTCACCCACTGCCTCATCCACTGCCTCAACTGCTTCCTCAACCACTGCTTCTACCACTCCAGTCGCACTCAATCTACAAGCACCAAACACATTGAATTATTGTGAAAAGTTTGGAAGAGCACGGAGTCTAATGCTCACGCCAGCATAAAGAAAGCCACACTGACGATGTGTCAACCACTCCCTCCTATTTTTGTACAATTTCCTTCTTCAATTCTATCATATTTATTATTATTATAATTACAGTGGACCCCCGCATAACGATTACCTCCGAATGCGACCAATTATGTAAGTGTATTTATGTAAGTGCATTTGTACGTGTATGTTTGGGGGTCTGAAATGGACTAATCTACTTCACAATATTTCTTATGGGAACAAATTCAGTCAGTACTGGCACCTGAACATACTTCTGGAGTGAAAAAATATCGTTAACCGGGGGTCCACTATATTATTACTCACCCACAACTAAATAAATACTGAATAATTGTATCTCATAAATTGTATCTCATATATGTATCTCATTATTGTATCTCATAAATGTCAACCTGTTAACCAATCAAACTTTGTTACTATTTAACTTCATTACCTAACATAGTACTCCATTCTACTGATTACACAGCAACACAGTAAATGACCATATGACCTGTCTCTGTAATACTCATTTGTACTAAATTGTTATCTGTTTTACAATAATTTTTGTACCACTGAATATATCATTGCTTAGTTAATCTTCAGTTAATTTTAAGCCTGCCCATTATGCTCTGCATACAAGGGGCTTTGGCATGTTGCACTTTAAAAATTGTATTCCTTGTACTTCTCTGTATCACATTCAAATTAAATAAATAAATAAATAAATAAATACTGATTGTACAGCAATGCATGCAACCATACGACCTGTTTTTGTAATACTTGTGCTTGTTATCTGTTTACAATAATGTTTTACCACTGAATACTTCATTGCTTAGTTAATCTTAAGTTAATTTTAACCGTTTAACTGTCACAGGCCCCTTTCTGAAACTGTCATTCTATGTCAATAAATTTTTGAAAAAAAAAATTTATTTTTTCTTATGAAATGATAGAGAATCTTTTCCCGGTGGTAATGACACCAAAAGTTCGAAATTTGGTTGAAAACTTACAGAATTACGCTCCCACGAAGTTAGCGGTCTCGGCGACATTTGCGTATCGGCGATTTCACTAACTTTGAGCCCTGTTTTCAGCCAATTCCATTGTTCCAGTTGACCAAACTCATAGCTATTTCTTTAGAACTCCATTTTATATATCAGCTGAGCACAAGAAACCGCCCATTTACCAATTTGAACTACCCAATATAGTGGTCAGAAATTGGCAATTTGGCCAATTTCACGCAAATTAAAAAAGATGCCAATTTCAAAATAGGGTACAGAATAAACAAGGTAGACATTCTTGGCACTAAAATAACATATCCTCTGTTCATTAGTCACATCTCTAGGCCCCTCTAATATTATTATTGCTTTCTATTTTGATTTTTTATTTATACAAAAAAATACAAAATTTACTGTAATGCAGACTACTGCATTATTGTAAAAATGGTATAAATATATCAGTGCACTAGTGAAAGAATATTAGACTCCCCAGTTGACGTGTATTGGACGTCTGGTGTGATTTGTTTACTCCTGAACATTGGTAAAAATCGAACATTTCTGCTACTTTGAGCTCAGTTTCAAGGTCGTTTTCATCGTGAAAGTAATGAAAATCATCTCTATTTCTGTAATATGTTTTCCATTTTATCACCTAAGACCATGAAAACGCGAATACAACGATAAATACTATACAAGAATACACCTCAAAGTCGGCGTTTTAATCCAAAAAACGATCATTTTTTTTTTCTCATTACGCACTGTGTGCTGCAGGATTTTTTTATGTGGTGCACACTGACCACACAGACCCATTCTCTCACATGTGGGCCTACCAGCTTTCTCCCGCTTGATTTGAAGCCGCTAGAATTATTGAGTATATATGTAGACAGCCTGTACTGTCTGCACAGACAGCCTATGCTGTCTGCCAGCTTAGTTCATATTTCGCGCCACTCAGATGCTGCCCTCTGTAGCCAGGCCTCTCGGTGGGCATGCCAGCCTGCCGGCCCTTGCCACACTCTCACTCTGGCGTCACTCTTCACTCAGTCAAGAAGTGTCCTCTCTCGTGGCATGGCCCTCCCAGGCCATGGGCACAAGCACACAAGCCTGTGTACCCACCACGACATAAGAATAAAGTAAGAAGCCTCCAAAGACATATATCATTTACTACCCGCTTTCAGCTCTACCAAATAATCCTCGTTATAAATGGTGGGAAATGGTGGTCGCAGCAGTTGTGTTTGCCCGGAGAGAGGAAGGAAGAGGTATGAAATCATCTTCACTTCATCACCCTATACAAGAAGCATCCGTCTCTTAACGAGTTATCCTGATGTCGTGTATGCACGTTTGAGCATCCAGACACAGGTACAAGCAGGATCCAGCCGAAATTTGTCGAATTTCTCAAGTCAGGTGTTCAGCGTCACTTGTATGTTGCTGTTGTTGTTCAGCTCAGCACAGCTGTTTCAACAAGCCAGAGGTGAGTTTTGTGGTGATTTCTGCTTCCAGTGTGAGCTTCTCCACATGTTTGTGGGTGGGGGTGAGGAGGAGGAAGTGTCCGTTCCTTGCCTCACCCTGCTGTACTCTCACGCCTCACCAGCCTACCATACACCACTCACCACTGCCCACTCCCTCTGCTGTGTTTTCTGCTGTTTTTCGTGTGAATTCGTCGCCAGTGCTGTGTATCCGAGTGCCCGAGGCCACTCGAAGCTACGTGGATCAGCATACCACGTAGATCACGACACCACGTGGATCCTGATGCCACATGGGTGCGGGCGATGTCACGTAGATCTACAAACCACGTGAGTTACCAGATGTCGCAGGCCTCATGCTGTGGTCTGCTGCCCGCATCATGTTGACGTCACCGACGATGCTGCCCGACTTCATGACATCACGATGTCTGCTTGACGTCACCTTGAGATGTCTGCTGATGTCACAGTGCTGCTGACATCACCTCGTGACATCATGCCTGACATCACATGATGTCACATCGAGTGTTTCTAGTAAATATTTCAGTATTGTCGAGAAGATTGAGAGAAGATATATGTCGTGTGTTAATTAATTCCTCTCAGTCAGTGTACCGCATGTACCGTGGGTGTGTTTAAAGTTTCCGTGTGTCCAGTGAGGTCTGAGCCAGACCTGACTAGCACCACTGTGCTAAGTCACCCGTGTGACCAGCGCGTTTGACAGCTGATTACTCAGCCCCGAGCGACCGAGCCCTCTTGTACAGAAAGCTCTTTTGCTCGTCGCTCGTGATGTTCTGCAGAATCGTACCTGCTACGATTCCCATTGAGATTTGTTTCACTTCACCTCCAGACCTTCAGAGTGCAGTTATATGTAGAGAAACAAGTCTGGGGATGCTTAGACTAACCTCTGCTATAACTCCAACTGCCAAGAGAATGACACTCGTCAAGCCGCAGTTAGCCCTGTTGGCAGGCACTGTGTCAGCCTCATGTCACAAGCTTCAGTGAGCAGCCTGCACAAAGAAGATGTCACTTTGACTGCTAGCTCATTCACTGCAGTCTGGTGTATGATGTTATGACTCCCAGATGTTTTGCCCAGTCATCTCTGCCACGACTCGCTCCACGACTCGCTCCACGCTCGCCGGCAGTGACAGCCCAGCGACAGTACCAGTCGAGAAGTGTCCTCCTGAGTCGCTTGCCAGAAGTCCTGCCCAGTTGCCGAGTTTTGTCGAAGCTTCACTCGAGGGCACCAGCATGTCGTGCCCCAGGTTGAGTGAAAACCTGCAGCGACTCCTACGATGACTGTTTCACCGTTCCGGAGGAGAACATACCCTGTTACGTCACAGCTCAGCCGCAGTGATGTCTCCTGTGTTGCAGTATCTGTCCAGATGCAGGAAGGTGTGCAGTGATGCCCTTCGATGCTCACTGCCTTTGACCATGATGTTTAGCACACCCCACATGTTTTTTTCTTCCCTCCCTGTAGGAAGTTTTTTTTTCCATGTCCATGTGTATATATATGTTTTTATTTTGTGTTCTGTGCCCTGTTCCTACGAGACTGAGTTTCTTTTACCACCAGTATTGTTCGCGTCGGGACGACGTGCGGTAGGTGGCCGAGCGTATGTAGACAGCCTGTACTGTCTGCACAGACAGCCTATGCTGTCTGCCAGCTTAGTTCATATTTCGCGCCACTCAGACGCTGCCCTCAGTAGCCAGGCCTCTCGGTGGGCACGCCAGCCTGCTGGCCCTTGCCACGCTCTCACTCTGGCATCACTCTTAACTCAGTCAAGAAGTGTCCTCTCTCGTGGCATGGCCCTCCCGGGCCATGGGCACAAACACACAAGCCTGTGTACCCACCACGACATAACAATAAAGTAATAAGCCTCCGAAGACATATATCATTTACTACCCGCTTTCAGCTCTACCAAATAATCTTCGTTATATATATACGTCAGAAACAGTGGTGCGTAAGACGTATTTATACAGCGTAAACAGTCAAAGGGTTAAGCCTGCCCATAATGCTATTCATTCAAGTGGCTTTGGCATGCTGCATTTAACTGTATTCTTTTGCACTTCTCTGTATCATGTTCAAATTAATAAATAAATAAATTATTATTATTATTATTATTATTATTATTATTATTATTACTACTACTATTGTTATTATTAGCAGTAGCTGAAATGTTTGGTTCTTTGCTGTGTTCAAGAGTAAACACATGATGCCACCATCCAATACCTGTCTGAATAGCCATTCCAATATGCAGTCATGAATGGGTTTACATTATTTATACTGTAGTTTAATAGCAAATAATGAACAAACAAAACACTCACCACACTGGTGGGAGGGCTGGCTGCCAGTTGCAAGGGTCGGAGGGAGGGTAGTAGGGACTCGCAGGTGGCTTGAAACTTAAATATGATTTGGTGGCTTGGAATTTGGAGGTTGGGAATTTGGCGGTTGGGAATTCGCGAATGTGTGAAGCCCGCGAAAGTTGAAAACGCGAACATTGAGGGAGACCTGTATACATGCTCTCCGCCAATCCCTAGGTACCTTCCCCTCTTTCATACATTTATTAAACAAAAATACCAACCACTCCAACATTATGTCCCCTCCCCCTGCTTTTAACGTTTCTGTCATGATCCTGTCAGTTCCAGCTGCTTTACTCCCTTTCATTATACGTAATGCCTCATGCACCTCCCCCACACTCACATCTTGCTCTTCTTCACTCCTAAAAGATGGTATACCTCCCTGGCCACTGCATGAAATTACCACCTCCCTTTCTTCGTCGACATTTAAAAGTTCCCCAAAATATTCTCGCCATCTACCCAATACCTCCATCTCCCCATCTACAAATTCCCCTACTCTGTTTTTAACTGACAAATCCATTCATTCCCTAGGCTTTTTTAACTTGTTTAACTCCAAAATTTTTTCTTATTTTCGTTAAAATTTCTTGACGGTGCCTCTCCCACTCTATCATCCGCTCTCCTTTTGCACTCTCTCACCACTCTCTTCACATTTCTTTTACTCTCCATATTCTCTGCTCTTCTTATAGCACTTCTGCTTTGTAAATACCTCTCATAAGCTACCTTTTTCTCTTTTATTGCACCCTTTACTTCATCATTCCACCAATCACTCCCGGTGGCCTGGTGGCTAAAGCTCCCGCTTCACACACGGAGGGCCCGGGTTCGATTCCCGGCGGGTGGAAACATTTCGACACGTTTCCTTACACCTGTTGTCCTGTTCACCTAGCAGCAAATAGGTACCTGGGTGTTAGTCGACTGGTGTGGGTCGCATCCTGGGGGACAAGATTAAGGACCCCAATGGAAATAAGTTAGACAGTCCTCGATGACGCACTGACTTTCTTGGGTTATCCTGGGTGGCTAACCCTCCGGGGTTAAAAATCCGAACGAAATCTTATCTTATCTTATCTTATCTTCCTCCTGCACCCACCCTCCTATAACCACAAACTTCTGCCCCACATTCTAATACTGCATTTTTAAAACTATTCCAACCCTCTTCAACCCCTACTCATACTTGTACCAGCCCACCTTTCTGCCAATAGTTGCTTATATTTCACCCGAACTTCCTCCTCCCTCCAGCAGCAACAGCCTGGTTGATCAGGCTCTGATCCACCAGGAGGCCTGGTCTCAGACCGGGCCGCGGGGGCGTTGACCCCCAGAACTCTCTCCAGGTAAACTCCAGGTAAACTCCCTTAGTTTATACACTTACACCTCCCTCTTACTTCTTGTTGCCATTTTCCTCTTATCCCATCTACCTCTTACTCTAACTGTAGCTACGACTAGATAATGGTCTGATATATCAGTTGCCCCTCTATAAACGTGTACATCCTGGAGCCTACCCATCATCCTTTTATCCACCAATAAACACCCATAAACCCATAAACAGAAATATTAATCTCAATCTTAAAATAATTTATTTATTTATTTATTTATTTATAATTTGAGCACACTTACAGAGGTACAAAAAAAAATACAGATAAGAGCAGCATGCCAAAGCCACTTATACTATGCATAGCATTACGGGCTGGCTTAAAATTAACTTAAGATTAACTAAGCAATGATGAAATCAGTGAAAAACATTAATGTAAACTGATTACTATAAGCACAAGTGAGTATTACAAAGACAGGTCATATGGTTGCATGCATTGTTATAAATTCAGTAGAATGGAGTATTCTGTTAGGTAGTGTATTTAAAAAATAATAAAGTTAGATTGGGTTTTAGGTTTAACATTTATGTGATATAATTGTGAGAAACATTTAAGATATACAATTTATAAGGTTCAGTTATTCAGTATTTATTTGGTTTTGGGTGAGTAAGTGATCTTTGAGAAGAGACTTGAATTTATAAACAGGTAGTGTTTCTTTTATATTTACAGGTAATGAATTCCAGATTTTAGGGCCTTTTATGTGCATTGAGTTTTTGCATAGCGTGAGATGGACACGAGGAATATCAAAGAGTGATCTGTGCCTTGTGTTATGGTCATGTGTTCTGTTGAGGTTGGCAAGGAGATGTTTGAGGGGAGGGTTAATATCAGAGTTGAGTGTTCTATGTATGTAATAGGTGCAGTAATAAGTATGGATGTTTTGTATGGTGAGTAGGTTGAGTGTATTGAATATTGGTGGAGTGTGCTGCCTGTAGTGAGAATTTGTTATCATTCTAACTGCAGCCTTTTGTTGGGTAATTAGTGGTCTGAGATGGTTACTTGTTGTTGAGCCCCATGCACAAATTCCATAGGTGAGATAGGGGTAAATAAGAGAGTGATATAGGGCCAGGAGGGCTGACTGTGGAGCATAGTACCGTATCTTCGATAGTATGCCTACAGTCTTGGAAATTTTCTTAGAAATTTGTTGTATATGTGTATGAAATTTGAGTCTATTATCAAGGTGGATTCCTAAGAATTTTCCCTCTGTTAGCTTTGTGATAGGTGATCCGTTTATCATTATGTTAAGAGGGACATCTGTAGCTCTGTTACCAAACTGAATGAAGTAGGTTTTGTCAATGTTTAGTGTAAGTTTGTTAGTACTCATCCAGGTAGATATTTTCTGTAATTCGGTATTTACAGTATTGGCTAGCGTGACTGGGCTCGGGTGGGAGAAGACGTATGTTGTGTCATCAGCAAATAGTGTGGGTTTGAGTAATTGAGAAGCATTTGGTAGGTCATTTATGTATAGGAGAAAGAGAAGAGGGCCAAGGACACTTCCCTGTGGGACACCAACTGTAATTGGTTGTGCAGAAGAGTTTGCCCCATTTGCGTACACGTATTGGCTTCTGTTGCTGAGGTATGACTTGAGGTAGTTGAGGGAGTGCCCTCTTATACCATAGTGTGACAATTTTACGTGGAGCAAGTCATGGTCAACTGTATCAAAAGCTTTACGTAAGTCAATGAAGATCCCCAGTGGGACTTCTTTTTTCTCTATTGCAGTGTATATATATGTTCTAGCATGTGTATAATAGCATCATTAGTATTTTTATTAGGCCTGAATCCAAATTGGCAGGGGTTGAGTATGTTTTGGGAGATAAGGTAGGAGTAGATTCGTTTATGAATTAATTTTTCGAAGATTTTTGAGAGAGGGTGTAAGTTGGATATTGGCCTATAGTTATTCAACTCTGTTTGGTCTCCTCCTTTGTGAATCCTGTGATACTCCAATACTGAAACTATGTACTGTGCCAAAACAAAAGTATTTACATTGATAAACTCACACACTAGTATTTAGTCACTTAGCCATAATACCAACTTACCTCATAATTTGTAATATTTTACAATTAAGAATATAACTAAGTCTGCCCGAAATGCCTAGCCATGCTAAGCGTTCTAGTGGTACACTCTGTAATCACTATTTTACTACATGTAAACCACACAATAACCAAATTTCTGTAAACTCAGCATTGTAATCCTTATAGAGAATAAACTTTGAATTGAATTGAATACATACTCTAACAAACTACTTTCATTACGTGCTATATCATACCTTGTATATTTATTTATCCTCTTTTTCATAAAATATGTATTACTTATTACCAAACCTCTTTCTACACATAGCTCAATTAAAGGCTCCCCATTTTCATTTACCCCTGGCACCCCAAATTTACCTACTACTCCCTCCACAACATTTTTACCCACTTTAGCATTAAAATCCCCACCCACAAGTACTCTCACACTTGGTTCAAAACTCCCCATGCATTCACTCAACATTTCCCAAAATCTCTCTCCTCTATACTTCTCTCTTCCCCAGGTGCATATACGCGTACTGTAACCCACTTCTCACAGCCAACCTTTATTTTACTCCACATAATCCTTGAATTAATACATTTATAGTCCCTCTTTTCCTTTCAACATTATTGTTATTCCTTCTTTAGCTCTAACTCTATTTGAAACCCCTGACCTAATCCCATTTATTCCTCTTCACTGAAACTCACCCACCCCCTTCAGCTTTGTTTCACTTAAAGCCAGGACATCCAGTTTCTTCTCATTCATAACATCCACAATCATCTCTTTCTTATCATTCACACAACATCCACGCACATTCAGACTTCCCACTTTGACAATTTTCTTCTTCTTATTCGTTTTAGTAATTATTACAGGAAAAGGGGTTACTAGCCCATTGTTCCCAGCATTTTAGTTGACTTTTACAACACACATGGCTTACAGAGGAAAAATTCTTATTCCACTTCCTCATGGATATAAAAGGAAAAGTAATAAGAACAAGAACTAAGATAAAATCAAAGAAAACTCAGATGAGTGTGTATAAATAAATGTGTACGTGTATGTTAAGTGTGACCTAAGTGTAAGTAGAAGTAGCAAGACGTACCTGTAATCTTGCATATTTATGAGACAGACAAGACACCAGCAATCCTACCATCATGTAAAACAATTACAGGCTTTCGTTTTACACTCACTTGCCAGGACGGTAGTACCTCCCTGGGTGGTTGCTGTCTACCAACCTGCTACCTATAATTGTATTTACATTAATTCTTGTAGGAAATATTATTTCAGTTTTTGGCCATTTCGGATTTAGGCCGACCTTCTGGAATGGATTACGGCCGATAACCGAGGGTCCACTGTACTAATAGTACGTAATAATAATCACTCTTGGGCACATTAAATGTCTTATTTTACATTAATATAGACATTTTCATTAATCCATGTATGACATTTTCTTCAAAATTATGTAAGAAATACGTTACATAGCATATAAACATGCATTGCTTACATGCAGTGGAGGGTAAACATTATGTTTTCTCTGATCCAGCATTAGAGGAAACTGTATGAATCTGCATGGGCCCAGTAACCACCCTTAATACATCTCAATGTACTGTTGCAAATACATAAAATAAATAAATAGTTCTCGGCATGAGTTATTCATTACTTCTTCCTTTGTTAATGATGGCATCTACAGGTAGTTGTTAGATGTTGTTAGAATCGATTATACTCAGTGAGCATGGTGTGTCAATGATAAATGGCTGTAGGCCAAAGTGTATGTAGCTGGTAGGTATACACTGGGATGTAGTCTGCCTGGGACTGCAATTAAATACTACTCACCAACAAGATTCTTCAGTAAAGGTATGTAATGTTCATTTTTCATTAAAATAGTCATTTACATTTATTTCTCATTGTTTTCTTTATGTAAAACTATAGTTATTTTCTATAAAATGTATTTTTTTTTTTAATATTTTTAGGTGTCTGAAATGGATTTATTGGATATACATTATTTCTTGTGGGAAATATTACTTCAGTTTTCAGCCATTTTGAATTTTGGCCAACCTTCTAGAATGGATTAATTACAAAAACTGGGGGTCTAACTGTATGTAATAGAATGTTACTAATATACAACATTTTTGCATGCTTTTTGTTGTAAACAAGTATTGTAAATAAAATAATGAAGGAAATACTAGTGCAGTTATAGGGTTTTAATTACAGTGAGTGTACATATATGCATTATGCACTGTATTGGTCTCACAGGCCACAGATGTTTTTGGAAAAAACAAAATTAGAAAGTAAAGAAAAACATAGCAAAAAAGTAAAATAAAATATGTGACTTTATGGAAGTTGTCGATGTTGCCGCCAACTATAGTCAATGAGGGTCAACTTCACGCCTCTACATCTTCGAAAGTACTGATCAGAATCTTTTTTGTTCGTTTTATTACCCATAGAAAAATATCTGTAATTCTGTAAGAAATATTTTTGTTTTTTTTTCGAAAATTCTTGGACCATGGTTGTCACTCTGGTCCCTGAAAGGGTTAACCCTCTCACTCTGTGTTTAACCCTTTGACTGTCGCGGCTGTATATATACGTCTTACGAGGTACCGTGTTTGACGTATATATACTCAAATTCTAGCGGCTTCAAATCAAGCAGGAGAAAGCTGGTAGGCCCACACGTGAGAGAATGGGTCTGTGTGGTCAGTGTGCACCATATAAAAAAAATCCTGGAGCACGCAGTGCATACTGAAAAAAAAAAAAAAACTCCGACCGTTTTTTTTTAATTAAAATGCTGACTTTGTGGTCTATTTTCGTATAGTATTTATTGTTGAATTCTCGTTTTCTTGGTCTCATTTGATAGAATGGAAAACATATTATAGAAATAGAGGTGATTTTGATTGATTTTACTATAAAAAGAACCTAGAAATGGAGCTCCAAGTAGGGGAAATGTTTGATTTTTGCCAATGTTCAAACTAAACAAATGATGCCATTGTCCAATAAATGTCCAACTAGCCATTCTAATATGCAGTCATGAATGGGTTGATGTTATTTATACAATTATTACAGTATTGCAGTAGTCTGCATAATAGTAAGTCTTCTATTTTTTGTTTGAATAAAAATTCAAAATAGGAAGCAAGAGTAATATCAGAGGGGCCTGGAGACATGACTGATGAACAAAGAAAATGTTATTTTAGAGCCAGGAATGTCTGCATTGTTCATTCTGGACCTTATTTTGAAATTGTCATATTTTATAGCTTTCATGAAATTGGCCAAATTGCAAATTTCTGACCACATTATTAGGTAGTTGAAATGGTAAATGGGCAGTTTCTTGTACTCAATCGACCCCTCAAGGAAGGTTCCTTGATGTTGGTGAGGGGCTCTTGATTTAGGGAATTGGATCTGTGCTCCAGTTCCCCGAATTAAGCCTGAATGCCTTCCACATCCCCCCCCCCAGGCGCTGTATAATCCTCCGGGTTTAGCACTTCCCCCTTGATTATAATAATAATGTACTCAATCGATAGAAAAAATGGAGTTCTAAAGAAATAGCTATGAGTTTTGGCGACTGGAACAATGGAATTAGCCGAAAATAGGGCTCAAAGTGGGCGAAATCGCCGATTTGTAAACAGCGCCGAGGTCGCTAACTTCACGAGAGCATAATTCCATCAGTTTTCCATCAAATTTCGTTTTTTTTGGTGTCATTACAATCGGGAAAAGATTCTCTATCATTTCATAAGAAAAAATAATTTTTTTTTTTTAAATTTTGCGACACCAGGAGACACCTCAGGATTGGGAGTTGCGGCAGTCAAAGGGTTAATAATAATATTAAAAAAAAAATATTTTTTTTTTCCAAAATCTTAATTAAGATCATTTTTCTGGTTGTTATAGACCCAAAAAAAAATTGCAATCAATACATACCAAGATATAGAGGCATGAAGGTGACAGAAAGTGAACTACTTACTGCAACATCGGTGATGGCTGGTCACTCGGTAATCTTATGCAGTGGAACCTTGACTTACGAGTTTAATTCATTCCATGACCTAGCTCGTAACTCAATTTGCTCATATATCAAATCAGTTTTCCTCATTTAAAATAATTGAAATGCCATTAATCCATCCCAGTGGCAGGACAAAATATTTCAATATAATGCTATCAACTCTAGGGCTTATTCATCTTCAAGGGGGGCTCCTTGGCGTGGTGAAGAGGCTCTTGGTCTGAGGAATTAGACCTGTCAGTCTCCTTCCTCAGACCGAACCTAATTACCCCCCAATCCCCCCTTCCCTCTCCCATCCTCCCCTTTTTCCTTTCCTCCTCCTCCCCACCCCTCCCTTTTGCCCTTCCTTTTTGGCCTTTGGGATTTTTTCCCACAGGCACGATAGTTCCTAGGTAGGGGAAAGGGTACCAGGGTCCATTCCATTCCATTGAGGTTCTTGGCGGTGGCGTAGTTTGCCATGGAATCTGGATTGCTTGGGGATGTCCCGATACCCCTCCGGTATCCCGGAGGGTGACTTTGGGTGTCTCTCGGGCGATGGGTGTATCTCTGGAAGCCACATTTCGGATTCCAGGGGTGGTGGCTGAAGGAGGTATGCTTTGTGGCAGATATCCGGCCGCCCTCTCTTTTGTCCACCGAGGTAGCTCGGCAGATGTGAGGTTGCTATCCTGGATAGCTGGTTTACTGGCGTGATGGGTAGGGTATGGCATGGGTTCCATGCTGCATCTGCGCTACTTGCGGTGCTGAGGTCCTCTTGGGCATGGAGGGAGATTTCTGGCCCTTTCATTCCTCCTAGGAACTATCCCTCCCTGGTCCCCCCTTTTTTTTATTCTTTTTATTTTTATTCTTTCTTTTTTTTTCTTAAAAACAAATAGAAAGAAGTATCCTAACCATGGCAGCCCTAGTCCATGAACCTGCTACCTCCTGGCCCCTTCTTGATACCGCTCCCCGTTCTGACCCCGCCTCGTCTTTGGACAACTCTTCGGACACTCCTCATGCCTCTGTACCTCTTGCCGGTGCTGTTTCCTCACCCGCTTCAGGTACTGAGGTCTTGACTGACTCCTTCAATTTATGTGGCCTCCGCTCTCCTTTGACTATGCTTCCGGCCTCTCCCTCTACGGTGCAGCAATTTTCGAATCGCCGGCCCGTTCCATGTTGGACCAACTCTGGTCCCATGCCTAAACACCAACGACAATTACATGCTGATGATACTTCTCCACCTTCTCGTTCTTCTCAGAAAAGATCGACACGTCCTGCACTCCCTTTCCACGCTCGGTTTCAGAATGCACAATGGACTAAATTCTTCACTTTACGACCGACTTCCTCTACTGCCTATCTTTCCGACCACAGTATTGGCAAAGCACTCCTACGCCATGTTGGTAAAGATATTTCTTTTCATGCTCTTAGGAGCAGTACACACATCATCACTGTACAGAATGCTACCCAAGCTCATGATCTTTCTCTTCTTTCCCATATTGATACTGTTCCTGTCACTATTGAAAAACATCATTCCCTCAATTCTTGTAGTGGTACCGTCATTCTGCCCCATACCATAGTTCAACAAAATTTCCAGACATGTGGCAATGACATTCTTGAGCAGCTGGAACTCCAAGATCTCCCAATCCTCAAGGTAGACACTTATGTTCTTCCTGCCCACGGGTGGAGACGATACCCTAGCAATGTGGCTCATTTAACTTTTGACAGCCGTGAACTCCCATCCTCAGTTTATGTAGCAGTACATTGGTTACAAGTTCAAAAGGTGATCCCTACATCGCAACAGTGTAGAAATTGCTGGCGATTTGGCCATCCAGCGAAATATTGCAGATCTATAGCTGAATGCCCAGTCTGTGGTGCCGATGACCATTCTAATACGTCTTGCAATCAACTCCCTCTTGCCTTAATTGTCATGAGGCTCACCCTTCGTACTCTCGCCATTGCCAAGTCTACTTAAATGAGCGGGAAATCCGTTACCTCAAAGAGGCAGAAGGTTTCCCTTATGTCATGGCAGTTTCTCCGCCTCCAAAGGAGACTACCTCGTGTTTCTTATTCCCGTGTTTCAAAACGTCCCCCCACTTCTGGGGTCCCATTTTCTGCAGCCTCCTCTGTGGTTACCTCTCCCATAGTCACTCCTGTATCTAATTATTTTGCTGTCCTGGGCTCAGACGTCTCTACTTCAACGCCTCAGTCTGTTCTCGCTTCTTCGTGTTCTCCCTCACAAGCCTCAGTATCAACGAGATCTCATACGACACCTCCTCCCAATTGTCCCTCTACTTCTCAGAAGTCAAAAAAAGGTCCTTTAACCCCTCCTTCCCTTCTTCCACCTCCTCATTTTACCTTCCCTGTCTCTGTACCTGGTTCTTCCCCTTTCACTGGCTCTGTTACAAGTGTAGAGGTTCACCCTCCTCGTACTGTACCTTCCTCCCCTGTTCCCTCCCAAGTTTCTTCCTCTTCTGCCACCTCCCAGGTTTCTGCCTCTTCTGTCCCCTTCCATGCTTCTTCTCCAGTTCCCTCCACCCTTTCGCCCTTCCCCCTACCTTGGTACAGTCCATTACAGTTCCAATCTTTACTCATCCTCCCCCTACCATCTCCAATATTGTCTCCCATACGACGTCTCTGAATTCCGAAACACTTGAAGCAATCCCTGAATATATTGCAGAGACCAAACCATCAATGGACACTGATCCACCCTCTGTTCCTTCTCTCTCCTCTCCTCCATCTCTCTCCTCTCCTCCATCTGCGCAACTCCTTTCTTCACAGCGCACCATTCCTTCGCTGCTTGAACATTTTCTGCTGCCTCCGCATGTGGACTTTTCTAACCCCTCTAGTCCGTAGGAACCCTTACCTGCGAATTTCAGGTATCTTTATCATTGCCAATCATGGCCTATTTACAGTGGAATATATGCGGCCTCTGGGGTAATCGGGGTGAGCTTCAGATGTTACTCTCCCTGTTTTCCCCTGTTGGTGTTTGCTTATAGAAACCAAAATTACACTCTGCTGTTATCTATCCCATCTCAGGCTATAATTTATTGTACTCTTCAGATCCTTTTCCTGATGGGACCTTTAATGAAAGTGCCCTTCTTCTACACACTGATATTCCATACCATCAGCTATTTGTTTTACTTCGCTGCATTACACAGCAGCCTGTATCCATGTGCATAGGTGGTATATGCTCTGTTCTTTATATCTCTCTCCTTCTCAGGCATTATCTATTCTTGATATTGCCTTTCTTGTTTCGTCATTACCGCCACTGCTTCTGTTACTTGGCGATTTTAATGCCCATCATTTCATCTGGGGGGTCTCACTGTGATTCCCGTGGCATTCAGTTAGAGGCTTTTCTTGCCACCCACCGCCTCCATGTTTTAAATACAGGTACTCGCACCCATTTTGATCCTCGGACTCACACTCTCTCTTGCATCGATCTCTCAGTCTGCTCTTCCTCCGCCGCATTAGACTTTACCTGGTCTGTTCTCCCGGATTTACATGACAGCGATCATTTCCCAATCATTCTTACTTAACCTTCATATTCACCACCTCTTCGTATCCCACGCTGGCAATTTGATCAGGCAAATTGGAACCTTTACTCACAACTAACTGTTTTTAGTGAGGTTCCTTCTTCGTCCTCCATTGATGAGCTTTTACACCTCTTCTCGTCCTCCGTTTTAACCACAGCTTCTCATTCTATACTGCAAACTTCGGGCAGGCATTCTCAGAAATGCGTGCCTGGTGGTCTCCTGCTTGTGCTTGTGCAGTACGTTTGAAACGCGCTGCATGGGGCAGGCACTGGCACAATAGAACCATGGAGAGACTTCTTGATTTTAAGCAGAAACGTGCGATCGCTAGCCGTGTCATCCGTGACGCTAAACACACTTGCTCGCGACATTATGTCTCCACCATCACCTCTGCTTCTTCTATGAGTGCAGTCTGGAAAAAAGTACGAAAACTAAGTGGTAAATATTCTCCTGAACCGGCTCCTGTTCTGCGGGTTGCCGGTGTTGATATAGCAAACCCACTAGATATTTCCAATGAAATTGGCAATCATCTGGTCCGTATTTCTCAGGGGCTCCATCTATGCCCCTTGTTTCTTTCCTCAATGCCTGCCAGAGAGTTAGCACCCTTGGACTTTTCTTCTCTCAAAGAAGAACAGTATAATGTGCCTTTTACACTTCAAGAACTGGAGGCAACACTATCAGCTTGCCGATCATCGGCAGCTGGGCCCAACGACATTCCTATTCGTATACTACAACATTTACATCAATCACCCCTTGCAGTCCTATTACGCCTTTTCATTCTTATTTGGTCACAAGGAGTTCTTCCACAGCTTTGGAAATCTGCCATTGTTCTCCCTTTCTGCAGTCCAGGCACTATGGGACATGAAGCCTCCCACTATCGTCCCATTGCTCTTACCAGTGCAGTTTGCAAAGTGATTGAATGCCTGGTAAATAGACGTTTAGTGTGGTATTTAGAGACACACAACAGTCTCTCCACTCATCAATATGGCTTTCGTAAGGGATGTTCTACCATAGACCCCTTACTACGCTTGGATATGTATGTTCGTAATGCCTTTGTGAATAACCACTCAGTTATTGCCATATTTTTTGACCTTGAGAAGGCATATGACACAACTTGGAGGTATAATATTTTGGCCCAAGCTCACTCCTTAGGCCTCCGAGGCAATCTACCATCCTTCCTTAAGAACTTTTTAACTGACAGGCATTTCCGTGTTCGGGTTAATAATGTGCTCTCCCCGGACTTTATCCAAGCTGAAGGTGTCCCCCAGGGATGTGTTCTGAGCACAACACTTTTTCTCCTTGCTATAAATGATTTGGCCTCTAGTCTTCCATCAAATATTTGGTCATCACTTTATGTTGATGACTTCGCTATTACCTGTGCAGGCGCTGACTGTCACCTTATTACAGTTTCTCTCCAGCATGCGGTCAACCGTGTTTCCAGTTGGGCCACCACACATGGGTTTAAATTTTCAAGTACCAAAACTCACCGAATTACTTTCACTAGATGCTCTGTCATGTCCAATCATCCTTTGTACCTCTATGGCTCCTGTATCCCTGAACGTGATACAGTCAGGTTTCTGGGCCTCCTCTTTGATTGTAGGTTATCCTGGAAACCTCACATTACCTCTCTGAAGGCAACTTGTCACAGCCGGCTGAACCTTCTTAAAACCCTTGCTCATCTTTCATGGGGAGCTGATCGTCGAACTCTCCTTCACCTACATTCAGCCCTCATTTTATCGAAACTTGATTATGGTGACCAGCTCTATTCAGCGGCCTCTCCTGCTACTCTCTCTAGCCTTAACCCCATTCATCACCAAGGATTACGTTTATGCCTTTGTGCTTTTCGCTCTTCCCTTGTTGAGAGCCTCTATGCAGAAGCGAACGTTCCATCCTTATCTGATCACAGTGATGCCCATTGCCTTCGCTACTACGTACGTTCTCATGATCTCCGCAATCCTTCCATTTATAGAATGGTCACAGATATTAGTAGACATTATTTGTTCGCCGCCCCTGTTTACTCCATCCCTTCTCTCTTCGCCTACATTCGCTCTTGTCTTCTCTTCAGTTACCACCTTTCTATGTTCATGTAGCATCTCACTTTTCTCTACCCCCCCTGTTCTCTACCCAGCTGTTCGAGTCTGTTCTTTCTCCCTTGCTCGAAAGCCCAACTGTCTACGGTCGCTTCCCGCTCAATTTTTCTTGACCATTTCCACTCATTCTCATGCCGTTGCAGTGTACACAGATGGCTCTAAGTCCTCTGACGGTGTAGGATTCGCAGCAGTGTTTCTGGACAGCATCATATGAGGGCATTTACTATCTTTGGCTAGTATTTTTACTGCTGAATTGTATGCGATCCTTGCAGCACTTATCTGTATCGCATCTATGTCTGTGTCATCATTTGTGGTTGTCTCAGACTCCCTTAGTGCTTTACAGGCTTTACAGAAATTTGATACACCTCACCCCTTAGTCCTCCGTATCCAACTTTGGCTACTGTTACGCAGAAAGGTGGGATAGCTGGGGGCTATGCAGAACCCTGCATAACAGCTATGCCGCATCTTTTCCAAGCATGAAAATATTGTTTTTTGTTGGGTCCCTGGTCATGTTGATGTACAGGGCAATGAACAGGCAGACACTGCTGCACGGTCAGCAGTACATGACCTACCAGTTTCATATAGTGGTATTCCATTTACTCACTATTTTGCTGCAATAGCTACCCACCTTCACACCCGTTGGCAACAATGTTGGTCTACTCTGCTCGGTAACAAACTTCAATCTATTAAACAGAGAATAGGTTACTGGCCATCTTCTTGTCACCAGTGTCGAGGTTGGGAGACTACTCTCTCCCGTCTTCGCATTGGCTATACTCATCTTACTCATGGATATCTCATGGAGAGGTGCCCTGCTCCTTTCTGTGAGAATTGTCTGGTTCCATTATCAGTCAGCTACATTCTGTTGGACTGCCCACTTTAGCAACGAGCATGCAGAATTTACCTCCATCGTCGTCTTAGCTCCACTGCTCTCTCTTTACCTTCCCTTCTCGCTGATGGACCCACCTTTCATCCGGACTCTCTCATTGACTTTTTGATAACAACTGACTTCACAAACTCTGATACCTTCAGCCCTTTCTACCTCAATCTCTTGCTACCCTCTACCCCCGCACTATCCCCTGCCTGACTGTTTTCTGTAACCTACTGATCATCCCTTTCCCCTTCTACTGCCCAATGCCCTCGATTCCTTCCCTACCCTGCAGCATTGTATAGCCCTTGTGGCTTAGCTCTTCTTTTTGATTATAATAATAATCTAGGGCTTATTTATCTATCATAATTCATCTAATATGACATAATAAACAATATAATTATCAGAGAAACACGATATATACTCTAGAATAAATAAAATAGGCCATAATATGATGAGTGATGATGGCAGCGAAAGTGGCGGCAGGGTATGTGTTTCGTCTTTTTTCTATTGCTTAATCGCTTAACTAACTTGCTACACTCTTAAAGCTACTCTTTATCACTAAACTAAACTGATATAATTTAGTTTATTTGATCACTGATAAAATTTGCTTTAGTTCCATTGAAATCATCCTCTTTTTCTTCTCAGCACAGTCTTTTACACTTATTTTCTTAGGACCCATGATTAGAAAAAAGAAATTTTGCCAAATGACTGTAAAAAAAATGTGGACAAGCATGAGAGAACTTCTCCCACGGCGATGCAAACATGTGTACTCCTTAGTGGATGTTTTGCCATTGGCTGTGCCAACTAGTGGCAGCATTCTGAATTATTATGTATGTATTATTATTATTATTATTATTATTATTATTATTATTATTATTATTATTATTATTATTATTATATGATGTACATGTTTATAGAGGGGCAACTGATATATCGGATCATTATTTAGTTGTAGCTACAGTTAGAATAAGAGGTAGATGGGAAAAGTGGAAGGTGGCAACAACAAGTAGGAGGGAAGTGAAAGTGTATAAACTAAGGGAGGAGGAAGTTCGGGCGAGATATAAGCGACTATTGGCAGAAAGGTGGGCTAGTGCAAAGATGAGTAATGGGGGGGTTGAAGAGGGTTGGAATAGTTTTAAAAATGCAGTATTAGAATGTGGGGCAGAAGTTTGTGGTCATACTGTCAGCGTGCCTCGTTGTGCTCCGGGTTTTCTCGTGTTTTCATGGTCGCTCTTACGTGCTAGAACTTTAATTTGTGTCATCAATCCTATACGATACATCCCTCTAGCGCCTGGAACCAATCTTGGGCGGAAAACATTATATACTGAGTCAAAAAAGGAGAATTAGTGTGCACTACCTAGCAGAGTTTACTGCCAGAGGGGAATCAGGCCTGTGTCCCGTGTGAAAAAAATAATAATAATTGAACTTTTCGTGTCAGAGGAAAGAAAGTCTCCCTGATAACATTGAGTATACATAGTGTATAGTGTATACTACAGTGGCTCCCTAGTATATTGATGATAAAGGCTAAAGTGTCATTTGAAAACAGGTGAATTTGTAAATGAAGTGATAAGCCTATAGAGGCAGGTGCCAGAAGTCGCCAGAAACTTACCACAGTCAGCTGTTTTTAATAATCTTCCTGGCTTGCTAGTGTACTTGCATATAATCTAGTGATACCAGTGAATAGCAGAATACAGTGTTGTAGTAGCAACTAACCAGTATTATAATGGTACTTAGTGGAGTGGAGTGACTTTCATTAGTTTCTTTTTTCTTGAAATACCAGACGTATACTGTGAATTTCATATAACCTGTAGTTACCAGCGGTCGCAATATACACAACGAGAAGCAATTATTACTACAGAAAAAGCGTCCTTCCTCCAAAATTTGCACCAGTCAACTATAGTGATAATATAGCATTTATTGTGGTGGAGACGGAAAAAAAAATAGAAAAGCTAGATACAGCGATTGATAAACAAGGGTTGAGGTCGACCGTTCGTCATTGTAGGGGTTGCCAACAGTCACCGGTTTCTTCAACACGCAAGTTATACTTTTGTATCAATCAAATCACATATTACTCGGGTAGATAATTTCCAGTAGATCCTTCATGTGTTAGCTCAAATCACCGACCAGTATGTTTTAAATAAGTGACCCACTGATCAGATCAGATCGACTGGTCTGAACCCTTGACTGGTCCGAACCCTTGACTGGTCTGAACCCTTGACTGGTTTCAAACGGTTTCGTTGGACAATAAAGCAGACTGTAAACGGATGGGGTTGTAGGCGCCCTTATAAACACAAACATTAAATATAAATCAGGAACATGCACGGTAAGCTGTCCAATATACAAAAACAGTTAGAAACAGAAATACAAATAGCTAGAGCTTCATTTAAGGAGGTTATTAATAGAATATTCAAGAGGTTGCTAGTAGAATTGCAGTAAATAAACCATTCAAATCATTATGAAGCTGTGTGTAGTCTGTGGTCAGTCAAACAAACGGGCTTCCACATGGGTAAATTGTCATTTTTGTGGAAATTGGTGTCACGCCCCTTGTGCAGATATCCAAGAACTAGCTACAAGCAGTGTTAAAACAGGGAAGTGTTTTTGGGTATGCCCAAATGAGATAAATCTGTGGACTAAAATCACAAGGGTATTAAAAGAGGACAACATCAAAGCTGCTTTCATAGAAAACCTGGAAGCTTTCTACAACAGATGGGAACATAAAAAGTCTGGGCTGAATGGTACTGCCCTTGATACTGGCCATGTAGTCAGAAAAACTGTAAGGCTGGAGGTGATGTCCTGGTAGTCAGTAAATGTGGGGCTGATAGTGCTGTCCTGGGAGACAGTAATGGTGAAGCTGGAGGTGCTGTCCTGGGAGACAGTAATGGTGAAGCTGGAGGTGCTGTCCTGGGAGACAGTAATGGTGAAGCTGGAGATGCTGTCCTGGGAGACAGTAATGTGAAGCTGGAGATTTTGTCCAGGTAGTCGGGAATTATACGCAGGAAGGAATACATATAAATGACCTCATAGGGGGCAGGAGCCATAGTAGGGAGACAAGTGTAGTCGAAGATAAGATAAAACCAATATTGCAAACTAGAAATAGTGCAGGAAATAGCAAACAAGAGGACTCCACTAGCAATAGTGAGGATATATTACCAAAAACAACTGGTGGGAGCTCCATTGTTGGTGCTAGGGAGGATAGAAGTAAGACAGGGAAACATGCACCAACAGGGAATACAGTCACAGAAACCCAAGGCAAACGGAAACCAAGCCTGTGCACATACTATGCACTTGGTATCTGCTGGCATGGGAAATCTGGAAAAACAGATGGGACGTGCAACTATGACCACCCTAGAAAATGCCATGCCCATATGACAACAGGAAAATGCAAACTCCCTTCCTGTAAGCTTTTTCACCCTGAACTCTTCAATACAGGAAAGACTGTGCTATAACTTAAATTGCCAGGCATACCATCTAAAGGGGACAAAAAGATACAAAACATCCAGGCCATGGGAAAACCTGGGTTTGCCCAGCCACTCAAGGGGAGGGTTTTTAGTGCCGGAAGGAAAAAATACGGGGCAGGAAATGCAGAAATCGTACACAAAATCCAGTCATTCCGGGAAGGGCCCCCGTCGATGGCCCACTTCAAACCAACAGATACAGTACTAATGCCGGAAAAAAAAATCCCCCCCCATACCAACAATACCACCTCCGATAACTTTCTTCTTTGCAAAATCGGGTTAAAGCCAGCAACAAAAACAAAATCCCTTTTCATCCGTGGCTGTTGCAGAGGAAAAAAGCAATGTTCGGGGCTTTCATGAGACCCAAAAAGGATCACTCGACAACGAAATAGGGACCCCCAGGTTACAACCTATACAGATGGGGACAAAGTGAACACCCAAAAAGGGGGGGGGGGGGGTTCCTTACATTGCAGAGTCATTGTTTGCACAGAACGCTTAATGCCTCAAATGAGTAGGGAAGTTTTAGCAGTAAAGGTCAGAACCCCAAAACTAGCTTGTGGTGTTACAAGCTCCGGATGCAAATCCAGAAATTTCCCGGGAACAGCTGAAAAAAATTGCCACGTCGGGAAAAATTTCCAGTCCTGCCCCCCAATCTTGTCCGGGGGTTTTTAAACTTAAGGCACCAAAAGGAGGAATAAGCAATAATATTGTTGCAGTAATAACCCGGGGGGCAGCTCTGAGAAAACTCACACCCCCAAGGGCTTTTAAACTCTCACAAAATTAAATTTTAAAACCCGGGAAAAATAATAGACCCTACTGATGGGAATACACTAACCTCATCTTCACTAACAATGTGTCTGTAAAAAATTTCACCATATCAAAAACAAATCTCGATCACAAAAAATTTTGAGGTTCAGACATGTATGCGGGACCCCCAGACCGAATAATAGATAGTCACGAGGGCTTTCCCACCAAATTAAACTTCAATACAAAAACAAAAAGTGGCCCAAGTAAACCAATCCTACGATATAAGCGGGGAAGATATACAAAGCAACACAGACCCCAACTTTGCAAAAAAAATTTAAACCGGGGCCTTGATGTATGCACAAGGCTTATTCCTCTAAGAAAAAGGGGAGTAGATGTAAAATAGAAAGGACAGGCACTCCCTTTAAGGGACGGAAAGAATAACAGAGCGGCTAAAAAGGGGGGGTCAATATATCTGAAATGGTGGGAGACTCTGGTCAGAGAAATAGAAAGCATCGATTAAGCTAAAAAAAACCCTTTGGAGTCGGAACGCGGGAAAACAAAAAGCCATAAATTAAAATCGAAAAAAACCCCAAAGATTTCTTCTCCTATCCAATCAAAATCGGGGAACAACGTCCGTTTTGGGCCCCTTAAACAAGATGGGTCCTACACAGATGACAGCAAGAAATGAGTGACCTACTAAATCCAATATGACCCATTTTTTAGCAAGCCGCAAACCCAGATGAGAGTCGAAGATCAAAAATGAATTTTTTAGGGACCCAAAAAAATTTTTGATTAACAAACCCTATCCTGTTACCCCTGACCCAAATACTTTGAAAGGTGAAAATGACATCCCCAGCGCTCTGCCCCGGGGCCAGACCGGGAACTTGGTTCACAAAAACTGCAAGAACCCCCCTATCACAGCCTTTTCCCACCCATGGGAGGGAGCATGAACACGGGGGTCGTCCCACAGTTACTAAAAACAACAGACTACCCCCACTACAAAGGGGGAGTAAAGAAACAGAAAAGAACTACAGCCCAAATTTGCACTAAATCCCTTCATAAAAACTTTAAAAGGGTCCTAAAAGCAAGATCACCCCCATCTAAAACCCCCTCAGTTACAAAACCCGGGAAAAACAGGGGTTTAGAACAGGTCGCCCCTGTCTTTAAACTTTTGGATCACTACGACAAGGTCCTAAATGCCTAGAAGACAAAAAAATGCAGATGAAAATATAAAGACTTTGCAAAAGCCTTCGCAAGTGTGACCTGGCGTAATAGTGCCAAAATGCGTGCAAAAGGGAAAAACGGGAAAAGTGGCCCGAGGATCTAAAATTTTCCCACTAACGAACACAGAGAGTAGTCGTCAACAGAGTAAAGTCCGGGGCGCTACGGTGAAAAGCTTGTTCCACAAGGAAATATCGCTCCCATCTTTTCCTCACCCTCTACCGACAAAAACAAGGATGTCAGCCACGCACCGTGCTTCCTTTGCAGTGCCCCGAATCTGCATGACGTGTCTTCCCATTCAGACACGAAAGGCTCCAGGCGGACAAAACCCAAAAATCTTTCAGTGGGCTCAGAAAACAATATGAATTCAACGATGAGAAATTTAAATTATCGATATGGTAAAACATGAAAAAAAAAAACTTCATCAGAGTACAAAACAAATTCTGGCGCAAAATAGGGAAACACCAACGTCAATGACTGGGAGGGGATTATGTCGGGGATCTCACCTAAGGACCATAACTTGTATAAATCACACGCTAGAAAAATAAAGGAGGATAATGAAAACCTTAAAACTGGGGGCCAAAGCCCATGATGACACCTTGGGTCATTTGTTCTATTGGCGGGAATATTGCTGCACACAAAACGCCCTTTAAAGGCAGGTGAAATTGCCGACCTAGAAAATGTAAAAGGAATTTTCACGGGCGAAACGGATAAAACACCTCAATTACGGGAGCGTTTGGGCCCTGAACCGTTTTCCCGGAACACGGGGGGGAAGTCATGATTATATCACCTGGAAAACCCTAGAGGGACTATACCAAAAATTGCAACAAAAATCCTCATACAAAAGCAAAAGATTTGGGCAGACGTTTTGCACCCCCCCCCAATGAAAAGCAGGGGTTCACAGATTAAAAGAGACAAAAAAGTTCAGGGGCCCAAACTGTTCAACTGCCCCCCCAGCCACAAAAAGGGGGGGGGATTACCAACAGACCCCGGGCACTCTTCAAGTGGTGGCAAGCACCTAAAGTCTTTCCTATCAGCCGGGCGTGGCTGTATTGGTTTGGGTGAGCAGCAGCAACAGCTGGTTTCAGGCCTGATCCCCAGGGGCCTGGTCACAGCGGGGCCGGGGGCGTTGACCCCGGAACTCTCTCAGGAAATCTCCGGGTAGGGGGAGGGTGGGGGACAAGGAAAAAAAGGGGGTGATGGGGAATGTGAAGAAAAAGGGTGTGATAGAAGAGAAAAAGGTAGCTTACGAAGGTTTTTAAAAAGCAGAAGTGTTATAAGAAGAGCAGAGTTATGGAGAGTAAAAAAAGGGAAGAGAGGGTGAGGATGCAAAAGGAAGCAGATGAAAGGTGGGAGAGGCCTGTTTAAAAATTTTAATGAAAATAAGAAAAAATTTTGGAGTGATTAAACAAGTTAAGAAAGTGGGGAAAATATGGATTTTTCTTAAAACAGAGTAGGGGGGTTAAAGATGGGAGTGGAGGTATTTGGGAGATGGCGAAAATATTTTGAGGAACTTTTAAATGTTAAGGAAGAAAGGGAGGGGGTAATTTTAGCACGGGGCCGGGGGGTTACCCTTTTTAGGGGTGAAGAAAAGAAAGTAAGTGTGGGGAGGGATGTGGGCATTACGTAGAATGAAAGGGGGGGGTTTTAAAACAGGGGAATGATGGGATCATGACAGAAATTTAAAAACAGGGGGGGGATAGTGTTGGAGTGGTTGGACTTTTGTTAATAAAGGGAAAAAGAGGGGAAGGTACCGGGATTGGCGGAGAGCATGTATTCCCTTTTTAAAGGGGGAAAAGGGGGCAAAAGAGATTTTAAAAATTATAGAGGAATAAGTTTTCGAGATACCAGGAAAAGTATACGGTAGGGTTATAATTGAAAGAATTAGAGGAAAAACAGAATGTAGGATTTTCGTATGAGCAGGGAGGCTTCGGTGGGTAGGGGGTTTTGTTCAAGTGTTTTCATTGAAAACTAATTGAAAAAGTATTTAGATAAAGGTAGGGAAGTTTTTATTTCATTTTTTGGTTTTTGAAAAGGCATTGATGAGTGGATAGAGGGGGCAATGTGGCAGTGTTGCAAATATATGGAATAGGTGGTAAGTTATAAATGCTGTAAAAAGTTTTTTGAGGAAATGAGGCTCAGGTTAGGGTTATAGAAGAGAGGGAAAAATACTTCCCCTAAAAGTAGGGGTTTTGAAGGGTGTGAATGTCACCTGGTTTTTAATAATTTATGGGTGGGGTTGTAAAAGAAGTAAATGCTTGGGTGTTTGGGAGAGGGGTGGGATTAAATTATGGGGAATCAAATTCAAAAAAGGAAAAAGACCAGTTATTTTTTCTGATGATATTGCTTATGGGAGATTTAAAAAAAAAATTGCAAAGGTTACGTGGATGAGTTTTTGGGAAAAGGTTTAAAAGGGAAAAGTTGAAAGTGAAAATTTGAAAAGAGTAAGGTGTGGGGTATCAAAGTTTTGTAAAGAAAATTGGAAAACAAATTGGGGGGAGGGGTATGGAAGAAGTGAATGTTTTCAGATACTTGGGAGTTGACGTTCGGGGGATGGATTTATGAAGGGTGAGGTTTTAAACGGAATTAGAGGGGAAAAAAAAATGAGTGGGGCATTTGGGTATATTTTTTTTTTTTTTTTTTTTTTTTTATTATCACACTTTGGCCGATTCCCCCCAAGGCAGGGTGGCCCAAAAGAAAAAAATTTCAACCCCCCTCATTTCTCCATCATGCTTTTCCAAAGGGTGCTTTACACTACAGTTTTTAAACTGAAATTAAACCCCCTCCCTTTGAGTGCAGGCACTGTACTTCCCCTCTCCGGGACTCAAGTCCGGCCTGCCGGTTTCCCTGAACCCCCTTTATAAATGTTACTTTGTCACACCCCCAAAAGCACGTCAAGATTAAAAACCATTTGTCTCCATTTACCCCATCAAACAGCTCACGATGCCTTCTGGAATCCAAGCCCCCCACAAAAAACCTCCTTTAACCCCCCCTCTCCAACCTTTCCTAGGCCGACCCCCACCCCACCCTTTCCCTTCCACTACAACTGATTCACTCTTGAAGTCATTTGTTTCGTCCTTCTCTCTACATGTCCCCAACCACCCCAACAACCCTTCCTCAGCCCTTGGACAACGTTTTTTTGGGAATCCCCCACCTCCTCCTAAAATTCCCAAAATCGAATTTCTGATTTATTCCACCAAACCCCTTGCCCTCAGACATACATCCCCTGCCTCCCCCTTCCCTCCCTTTTCAAATTCATCACCCATGCTTCATTCCCATATAGAGTGTTGGTAAAACTATACTCTCTTTTTTCCCCTCTTTGCCTCCAAGGGCAAAGTTCTTTGTCTCCACAGATCCTAATTTTCACCCCTCCTCTTTTCCCTCATCAATTCTAGACACCCCATCTTTCATAGACCCATCCCCTGACACTTTCCCCTCCCAAATATCGAAAAATTTCCCCCCCCCCATTTCTCTTCCCTCCAATCGATTTTAGTTTTCATCACCTAAACTTTTTGTTTTCCCATAACCTTACTCTTTCTGTTTCACCTTTTAATTTTTTTCTTTTGCACACCCCCACCAAATTCATCCACCAATCTCGCAACTTCTCTTCAGAATTTTCCCAAAGACACAGTGTCTCGAAAGGCAGCTGTGCAACTCCCCTTTGTGTATTTTTTTACTTTTAACTCCACGCCTCTTGCCAAAACCCTCGTTTACTTCTCTTACAACCCCATCTTAAATTTTTTAAACAACCATGGTGACTTCACACATCCCTTTTCTAAGGCCCCACTTTTACTGGGAAATAATTTTTCCCCCTTTCCCCCATACCTAACTTTAGCCTCACTTTCCTCGTAAAAACTCTTCATGCTTTTAGTAACCCCTCCTACACCCTACACTTGAAATCTGCCCCAAATTTCCCCCTATCCACCCTTCATAGCCTTTTCCAAATCCATAATGCCACAAAGACCTTTTAGCCTTTCTAAATACTGTTCCCTTATATGTTTACGTAAACACCCGGTCCCACACCCCTACCTTTCCTAAAACCTCCTTGTTTATCTGTTATCCTATTCTCCGTTCTTACTCTTAATTTTTTCAATAAAAACCTACCCTACACTTTACCAGGTACACTCGCAACTTATCCCCCTATAATTTTGCACTCTCTTTTACCCCTTTGCCTTTTTCAAAGGAACTTGCATGCTCCTGCCAATCCCTAGGGACCTTACCCTCTTCCTTTCATTTTATTAAAAATTGCACCAACCACTCCAAAAAATTTTTTCCCCCCCGCTTTTAAAAAATTTCTATCTTTTCCCCTCAATCCCGGCTGCCTTACCCCCTTTTTATTTTACCTAGCCTCACGAAAATTCCCCCACATCCAACTGGCTTTCCTCACTCCTACAAAAATGTTATTCCTCCTTGCCCTATACACGAAATCCCGTTTCCCTATCTTCTTCAACATTTAACAATTCCTCAAAATTTCCCCCATATCCCAAACCTCTAACTCTCCTTAATAATCTCCTCTCATTTTTAACTGACAATCCCTTTTTTCTTAGGCTTTTTCTTTTTAAACTCACTCCAAAAATTTTTCTTATTTTCAACAAAATTTGTTGATAACTCTCACCACCTCTCATTGCTCTCTTTTTAATTGCTTCACCCTCTCTTAACCTCTTTTTTTTATTTACTCTTCCCCCCTTGCAACTTTTACTTTGTAAAAACTTACATATGTAATTTTTTCCCTTACTACTTCTTTACATTCATTCCCCAATCGCTCCTCTTCCCTCCCCCCCCACTTTCTGTAAAACCCCAAACTTCTGCTGAACACTCTAAATCTAAATTTTTAACCACCCCTACCTCTTGACCCCATTGCCATGCTCTCTTCCCTCTATCCTCCAATAGCTGTTTATATCTTACCCAACTGCCTCTCTTTTTGTTTATAAACCCTTCACCTCTCTCTCCCGTGCTTCTATTCCCTTGTATCCCATCTACCTTTTACTCTCAGTGTAGCTACAACTAGAAAGTGATCTGATATATCTGTGGCCCCTCTATAAACATGTACATCCTGAAGTCTACTCAACAGTCTTTTATCTACCAATACATAATCCAACAAACTACTGTCATTTCGCCCTACATCATATCTTGTATACTTATTCATCCTCTTTTTCTTAAAATATGTATTACCTATAACTAAACCGAACTTGCACACGAAAATCACTCACTACGAAAGCAAAAGACTTGGCAGACGATGCACCATCCCCCCAATGAAAAGCAGGGGTGTCACTAGCACGTTAAGAGACCATACAATAAGTGTCAGGGGCCCGAGACTGTTCTACTGCCTCCCAGCACACATAAGGGGGATTACCAACAGACCCCTGGCAGTCTTCAAGCTGGCACTGGACAAGCACCTAAAGTCAGTTCCTGATCAGCCGGGCTGTGGCTCGTACGTTGGTATGCGCGCAGCCAGCAGCAACAGCCTGGTTGATCAGGCTCTGGTCCACCAGGAGGCCTGGTCACAGACCGGGCCGCGGGGGCGTTGACCCCCGGAACTCTCTCCAGGTAAACTCCAGGTAAACCCCTTTCTATACAAAGTTCAATCAAAGGGCTCCCTTTATCATTTACACCTGGCACCCCAAACTTACCTACCACACCCTCTCTAAAAGTTTCTCCTACTTTAGCATTCAGGTCCCCTACCACAATTACTCTCTCACTTGGTTCAAAGGCTCCTATACATTCACTTAACATCTCCCAAGGTATATGTGGAGTCAAAAAACGTTATCTATGGAGGCAAAGAAGGGAATGTATGAAAGTATAGTAGTACCAACACTCTTATATGGATGTGAAGCTTGGGTGGTAAATGCAGCAGCGAGGAGACGGTTAGAGGCAGTGGAGATGTCCTGTCTAAGGGCAATGTGTGGTGTAAATATTATGCAGAAAATTCGGAGTGTGGAAATTAGGAGAAGGTGTGGAGTTAATAAAAGCATTAGTCAGAGGGCAGAAGAGAGGTTGTTGAGGTGGTATGGTCATTTAGAGAGAATGGATCAAAGTAGAATGAATGGAAAGCATATAAATCTATAGGGGAAGGAAGGAGGGGTAGGGGTCGTCCCTCGAAAGGGTTAAGAGGGGCAAAAGGAGGTTTTGGTGGGGGGGCTTGGACTTCCAGCAAGCGTGCATGAGATTTATTAGATAGGAGTGAATGGAGGCGAATGTTTACTTGGGACCTGACGATCTGTTGGAGTGTGGCAGGGTAAATTTAGTGAAGGGATTCAGGGAAACGGTTATTTTCTTTATGTCGGACTTGAGTCCGGGAAAATTTTGGAAGTACAATGCCTGCACTTTAAAGGAGGGGTTTGGGATATTGGCAGTTTGGAGGGATATGTTGTGTATCTTTATATGTGTATGCTTCTGAACTGTTGTATTCTGAGCACCTCTGCAAAAGCAGTGATATGTGTGAGTGTGGTGAAAAGTGTTGAATGATGATGAAAGTATTTTCTTTTTGGGGATTTTCTTTCTTTTTTGGGTCACCCTGCCTCGGTGGGAGACGGCCCCCGAAACTTGTTGAAAAAGAAAATAAAAAATAAATTATTATTATTATTATTATTATTATTATTATTATTATTATTATTATTATTATTATTATTATTATTTTTATTATTATTATAATTTACAGAACTGAAGCTCACTCATTATTATTGTTAATATAATAATAATAATACATATGTAATAATAATAATATGTATGTAATAATAATAACAAGAGCTTCAGAACACCACCAACTAGTGCACTGTTTACCTCAGTGTGGGAGTATTTCTCTCATGCTTTTCTTACATTTTTTACAGTCATTTGGCCAAATTTTGTTTTTCTAGGCATGGGTCCTAAGAAAGTAGGTGCAAAGGACAGTGCTGAGAAGAAAAAGAGGATGATTTCCACAGAATTAAAGCATAAAATCATTGATAAATATGCAGTTTTTGGGTTGAGTGGGAAGTGGGGGGAGCTGGCTTGTAACTTGGATGTTGGCTTGTAACTCACAGCAAACAATCGACTGAGCGATGGCTCATATCTCAAAAAACTCATGGGCAAGTTAATTGTTCTACCATATTGTGTTACTACTACTACTACAACTTATATCACTACTACTACAGCTTATATCACTACTACTACTACTACAACTTATATCACTACTACTACTACTACAACTTATATCACTACTACTACTACTACAACTTATATCACTACTACTACTACTACAACTTATATCACTACTACTACTACAACTTATATCACTACTACTAACTACTACAACTTATATCACTACTACTACTACTACAACTTATTCACTACTATACTACTACAAACTTATATCACTATACTACTACTACAACTTATATCACTACTACTACTACTACTAAAACTTATATCACTACTACTACTACAACTTATATCACTACTACTACTACTACTACTACAACTTATATCACTACTACTACTACTACTACAACTTATATCACTACTACTACTACTACTACAACTTATATCACTACTACTACTACTACAACTTATATCACTACTACTACTACTACAACTTCTATCACTGCTACAACTACTATCACTAGAATTGCACCTTACTCTGAGCCTATATATTCCCTCTGTGTGCATGTACTGTTTTTAACAGCTTAAAAGCTCCTGGAGAGTGAAACGTTGCCACAATAAAATATCACATTAGTTGCACTTGTGTCCTTTTACTTTACATATTGTCGGTAATTCTACCAAAATATATACTAAAAACTCGTCCGTTGGGACACTCGTAAGTCAAGGTTCCATTGTATTTACTTTTAATGTACTTTTTTCTTTTACTTTTTAATATTTTTTTTTTTCAAGTAACTTTTATGGCCTGTGAGACCAATATAAGGCATAATGTATATTAATTCACTCACTGTATGCTACACAAAAACAGAAAAAACATTGTTATCATTCTATTGTTTATGAAACATGTACACACAAACTAACAATTAAAAAATGTTGTTTATTACTATTTTTCTATAATACAGTAGGGCCCCACTTATACGGCAGGTTAGGTTCCAGGCTACGGCTGTAAAGTGGAAATCGCCGTAAAGTGAAACACCCTTTATTTTCCCTTATAAATGCATACAAATACGTACTAGATATCAAGTTTACACTAACATATATTAAGTTAGCAATAGAACTAGGCATCAAAAAACAATAAAAAAGTAAAATACACACATAGTGCACTCATTACTTACCTTAAAATATTTGTAGTCTTAATCTAGGGTGAGACAAGTAGTATTTATTGTAAGAAATTAAGTGTGGTATGTATGGTAGTCAGTGGGGCTACCATACCAGGCCATTCCACCCACACATATTATTCTATGATATTTAAGCATCCCAGAGCAATAAAATGCATATACAGTTCACTCATTACTTATCTTAAAATATTTGTAGTCTTAATCTTGGGTGAGATGAGTAGTATTTATTGTAAGAAATCAAGTGTGGTACTATGTGTGGCAGCCAGCCGGGCTACCATACCAGGCCATGCCATCCACACACAATATTCAATAACATTTAAGCATCCCAGAGCGATAAAATGCATATACAGTTCACTTATTACTTACCTTAAATGTAGGGTCAGAGGTGAGTAAACAAGATAAAGCAAATAAATGAGAGAGAGAGAGAGAGAGAATGAGTACATGAAGGAGGACAGGCGCAGAGTTATGTAAACAAACCTGGCGAACACTAATTTTGTAAACAAACAAAGTGTACACGTCTGGTTTGTGTACAAGTTGTCTCTACATTGATATGGTAGAATAAATAAAGAGGAACACTCCCATTCTCATGTAACTACATTTTTACAAGAAATGACACTCTGAGTGAAGGCAATGGAAATATGTCACTCTGTCTGATTTTTTCTGGGTTATCCTAGGTTCTCTACACATACATACATACGAAAGGAATAATTTTCTACAGTTACCCCCAGTAACGCATTTTCTTTGATGTTGGACTAGAGAAAATGTTATTCTTGCCGTCACTAGTAGAAGTCTGGCTCCCACATCTCGTATTTACGTTTATTTTTTCTACTGTGGGGTGTATTTATCATCTCTATATGTTATGCATCATGTTTATTGTATAATTTTGAAAAAAATATCATAGATGGATTAATGAAAATGTGTATATTAACATAATATATGACATTTAATTAGATTCAGTAACTATTATTATTATTAATGCTTTCAGGGTCCATGCTGTAGATCTACGGCTTTACGTTGAGGGTCCAAACCATAGATCTATGCCATGAGCTCAGCTCACTCTTATAAACTGTGAGCGTAAATTTGGGCCTAGATATGAGAGAATACATCTATGTGGTATGTGTGCACCATATAAAACAAATCCTATAGCACACAGTGCATAATGAGAGAAAAAAAACTGAGACTGTAAGTTTCGATTAAAACAGCAACTTTGCAGTGTTTTTTCATATTTTTTTGTAGTTGTATTTGCAATTTCTTGATCTCAATTGATAGAATGGAAGATATATTACAGAAATAGAGATGATTTTGATTGGTTTTAGTACTGAAAATGGCTTTAAACTGAGCTCAAAGTAGCGGAAATGTTAAATTTTTGCCGATGTTCAAGGGTAAACAAATGACCTCACACCTCTAATACACGCCAGCTGGTGGGTCTAATATGCGTTCACAAATGTGGTGATATTATTTATACAATTATTACAATATTGCATAAAAGTAAATCTATTTTTTTATTTGAATAAAAATTCATTATATGAATAAAAAATCAAAATGGAATTTTGTAAAGCTTGAAAATGTAACTAATGAACAGAGGAAATGTTTGTTTAGTTCCAGGAATGCCTGCATTGTTTATTCTGGACCATATTTTGAATTTTGCATTAAATTGGCCAAATTACCAATTTTCGATCACTTTATTTTGTAGTTGAAACAGTTGACTTTGCAATTTCTTGTGTTCAATCAATAGAATAGAATACTAGTGAAATAGCTAAGAATTTGGTCGACTGGAATAATGTAACTGGCCTAAAATGGGAGTCAAATTCGGCAAAATCGCAGATGCGTAAATATCGCTGACACAAAAATTCACGAGAGCATAATTTCGTAAATTTTCCCTCAAATTTTGTACTTTTTGCTTTATTACCTTCAGAAAAGGATTCTCTACCATTTCATAAGAAAAAATAAGAAAATTATTTTTTGAAAATTCTTGGACCCTGGTGCACACTTTGAAATTTGGCCTCTGGACCCTGAAAGAGTTAATAATAATATGGCATCACTGGTACAAGGCATGTGTGTCTCTCACATCTCATTTTTATGTTTATTTATTCTACTGTGGAGTGTATTTATCATCTTTATACATTATGTATCATGTTTATAACATATATTACATTTAATGAGACTCGGTGATTATTATTATTATTATTATTATTATTATTATTATTTATTATTATTATTATTATTATCATTACTAATATGGTGTCTAGAGAGAGAAGACACTCTTACTGATTTTAATATGTACCTGCACGCCAGCACAGTGCATAAGTTTATTTAGGTACAGGTATACATAAGTATAATTATCAGAGTATATATAAAATATGAAATAACTTTTAAAAACACTTGAAATTTTGGAGTTTCCAGACATAATGGAGAGACTTAGTGCTTACTGATCTCACAGAGAATGTAAACAAACCGGGTGGGGCACGGTGACCGTATTAGAAAGTCAGGTGGGGGGAGCCGTATAGAGTGTTTTGGTCATAATTTGAAATGACCGTATTAGCAGAACGCCATAAAGCAGGGCCCTGCTGTATATATATATATATATATATATATATATATATATATATATATATATATATATATATATATATATATATATATATATATATAGAGTCACTGGACATGTTCCTAGAAGTGCTGCAGCTTGTGGAACTCTTTCAAACATGGTGTCATGCACAGTGGTGTTTTACACTCCTTATATATAAAATGAATGTCTCTGCATTTTTGGTGGCATTTTTTTTTGTATGTGCACAGACAAAACACCTCTTCTAAGCAAATTTTATCTTAGTAGGAGGCAGTTGTATTAGGCAGTGATCACCAGGCCTCAGATGGGAGGGTAGTTGGTGATCAATTTGTACGTGGTTTTCTATTTCAGGTGTTACTTGGTACTTGAATAATATTTGTCTGATGATAGACAATATTCACCATATGGTGGTTTGTTTCTGGTCCTCATCTTATACATATTATAAGCATTGAGAATGGAATTGTCCAGAGGATGGAAAAAGAATTTCATGTGTCACTTACAACTCTTGCAAACACAATCAGCAAACTCAATTTGCATGTCACATTTGTTCAATGAATGCATATTGAGGGTGTAGTCCATTACAGCTGCAGATTTTAGAATGGGTTCATTGGTCTGTTCTGCCTGCCACTGTCTATCATTTCATTTCAGTGAACTTAAGTCAACAGTGTGACATCTCATTTGTCATGCCACCATAATGCCATGATGTCATTGGCAGCAAATGCCTGCACCTCACCTCTACGAGTGCCTGCGTTGGACCTAGGCATATGCTTATGATTTGCATGCACTGTACCGCACACATCTGTCATGTTAACTCACAAAAAATCACTGAGTAAGTGGCTTGTGTACCAGTTATCAGTATATAATGTATGCCCCTTTCCAAGGCATGGTCCCATCATTGTTCTAACCACATCACCAGAGATACCCAATAGCTTCCTGGCATTTTTAATGTATTACTTCCAGTGTACACACTTATATCCAATACAAGACCACTGTAGCAATCACAAAGTACAAACAACTGTATACTAAAGCGTTTACTCTTGCTTGATATATACTGCTTGAACAACAGTCTACCTCTGAACAGAGTCAAAGACTCATCAATAACAAGCTTCCTGAAGGGATGAAAATACATAAAGAATTTCTGTTTCAGATACATAAATACATTCCTAATCTTATATAACCTGCAATTTCTGCCAGGCCTTGTCTTGTCTGAGAATTGTAGTATACGTAATAGTAGCAGAAATTAATTCACTGGTATTATATCACTGAAAGCTGAGGTTGAAATCAAGCAGTGTGTCGACCAGTATGATTTGACAATGTGCTTATACACATGTGGCATAAGCGTTATTGTGGCAAAGAAAAGATACATCTCAGCCACAGTTGTCTCCTTCCACTGGTGTATGCATGATCTTGGTGAAGGAATTGTGTTTGCCATGGTATAATTGAAATACGTTACTTTCCCTAACAATAATTTCCATCAGGGGTTCATCAAAGAATAATTCAAAACATTTCAGTACAGTGGCATTGTTCCCAAGTGTACATGATGGCCGAATTCCACTTTGAGTTTCATCAATTATAACAATATCTTCCTCATTTTTACTATCTATTCCTGTTGTACAGTCACAGGATGTACTCCGAGATGTACTCCTTCTCCTTGGAATAGCATATGGCACACTACCAGAATGCATGTAGCATCATATTTACTTGCACGTCACTGGAGAATATTCTACTTCACTCTCGCTATTGGAACTGTATTCAAGAACTTGGATATCATAATCACTATCACTATCACTATCATCACCACTGCTCACATCTGAGTCCTGGACACAGGAAAATATGAGTTTCTTCTTTCATTCGGGTACAACTGAACGTGAGCAAGACGACCCAGCACCAGAGGTGGAAGGCTGAGGGTTGTCTGGGTTTTCATCACTGTTACCGGTATCCTGGGCATTACTTTCAGTCACAATCTCCTCAAAACTATGAAATTCACCTTCACTGACACTTCCATCTGTGTTTGAACTATCACTTGGGAGCAAAAGAGTCCCAATTCGCTGTGGAGTGAGGAGTTTCTTACTGCGATGCTTAGTAAACAAGGCATACTAAAATGGCTCTCCCACAATGCACTGCAGGTGCCCCGATTTTTTCATACAGTGCACACTGACCACACAGACACATTCTCTCATGTGTAGGCCAACCAACTTTCTCCCGCTAGATTTGAAAGTGCTAGAATTTTGGCATAGTACTACGGGATCAACAGTGGCTATCAAGCCGTAGTACTATGGGACCGACACTAAAAGGGTTAATATCTAAAAAATTCTGGTGGCTTCCAATCTTGTGAGAGAAAGCTGGTAGGCATACATATAAGAGAATCAGTATGTGTGGCCAGTGTGTGCAGTATAAAAAAAAAACCTACAGCATGCAGTGCATGAGAAAGAAAAAGTGATCATGATTTTGGTGTATTTTCATATGGCTTTTATGGTTGTATTCTTGGTTTCTTGGTCTCTTTTGATTGAGTGGAAGATATATTACAGAAATAGAGATGATTTTGATTGGCTTACAAACTAAAAGTAGCTTGATATTGAGCTCAGAGTTACAGAATTTTTTTATTTTTGCCAATGTTGAGGAATAAATTGATCAAATCACGTGTCCAATATGCATCCAACTGGCCAGTCTGAAACGTGGTCATGAATGGGTTGACATTTTTTATACAATTTTTACAATTATGCAGTAGTCTGAATAACAAATCATCTATTTTTGTGTGAAAAAAAAATTCAAACTGAAAAGCAAACGTAATATAAGAGGGGCCTGGAGACATGACTAATGCCAGGAATGTCTGCATTTTTTATTCTTGACCCTATTTTGAAATTGGCATTTCTTGAATTTTTTGTGAAATTGGCCAAATTAGTAATATCTGATCACTTTACTGGGTAGTTGAAATAGGTAAATGGGCAGTTTCTTTTACTCAGTCGATGTAATAAAAGGAGTTGTAGTTAAACTGCTTTGAGTTTTGTAGACTGGAACAATGGAAACTGCCCAAAATATGGTTCAAAGTGGGTGAAATTGCCAATCTGTATATATCACTGAGGCCACTAACTTCGTGAGAGCATAATTCCATAAGTTTTCCATCAAATTTCATGCCTTTGGTTTCATTACCTCTGGAAAAAGATTATCAAATAAATAAATATATATATATACACCTACTGTGGAAATTTATTTGGTCCCTAAAGTTCCAAAGGACAGATCCAGCATGGCCGTATGGGACGGCTGAGCTGGATGGCCCTTATACCCCACCCAAACAAATAGCATTCTCTCTCGTTGGCATGGATTGTTGGTAAGGTTATTTAATTTATAGATTTACTCTTCAGGGAAGGAGTAGATAGTTTTACTGTTAGTATATTAATATTAGGTTTACTAAGGCAACTGTAGATAATAATAATGTAGACCTAAGACCTTAACATAAGCAGTAATAGGCCGATAATGTAGGCAAACACTAGGATAAGTTAGCTAGGGAGAACTGGCAGCCCTAGTTTGAACGAAGAGATGAGGGTCTGGAAGAGGGACCAGCTCGTTCTTAAGACAGACACCAACTGGACAAGACGTGCCGTGATCAGCAGACGGCGCCCCCCACGTGTCTTCACATTTGAGACCTGGGGAAATCTGGTAGAGGCACCTCGATGTACCGTAGATTACCTCTGTCAGGCCCATACAGAAAGACAAGACCTCCTTTATCTTGTAGATTTCTGGCCAGTGTCTGGGGAGATTGTGAGTGAGTTGATCTGTGGGCCTGTGTTGCAGCTGGCAGAGCATGCCCAGTAAGTACCAGTGTCTCAGAGCAGTCTGGAAGCTAGTGTCTGTGTCTGCATAGTTATACTAGGGGATACATACCCTCTTGGATATAGGAATTTCTGAGGTGCAGGCAGGACACTAATAACGATTGAATATTGCAGGAATTAAGGCTCCCGGTTGCACGTGGTTTCTGAGGGGAAGTCCAGAGGGGCTAAGACTAAGCTTAGGGAAGTTGAAGATCAGGATATATGCTGCAACACCAAGTAAGTTAGTCCTTTATACATGCATGCAGGCGAGTTTCTTGCAACATCAATCATTTGTGAAAATCTGTCTTATAAGCCACTTGTGAGGCTGAGGTACCCACCTCAGAGCTCGATGTCAACAGAGTTTGCCAGGGTAGGTGACTCACTTGGAGGCAGTCCACACAAATTTTCACACCTACCATCCGACTTTCGACCTGCTCGACATATGACCACTCGACTTTCAACAGTGTCTTTTATGCCAAATTTCTGGGAAATATACAACTATCTGTGTTTTACACAGTGTTTATCCTAAACCTTACAGTATAAAATACAGTACTAACACATAAAAAGTAAAGTAAAACATGTAATACCAAAATAAAACAATAAAATAAAGTCATTACAAAAATGTGATGTTGATATTCAGTAGTAAATTTCGATTTATGTCCATTTCGAATTACGACTGGTTTCTCGGAACCGAACTCGGTCATAAGTCGGATGGTACCTGTATATAATATATATATATATATATATATATATATATATATATATATATATATATATATATATATATATATATATATATATATATATATATATATATATATAATAATGCAATAAGATCACAGTAAACAGGTGATTTCAAAATATGCAAAACAACCACTCTGAAAGAATAGAGAAATTCCAAGCGCTTTCGTGACTACTCACATTATCAAGGAACTATTATCAGTTCCTTGATAATGTGAGTAGTCACGAAAGCGCTTGGAATTTCTCTATTCTTTCAGAGTGGTTGTTTTGCATATATATATATATATATATATATATATATATATATATATATATATATATATATATATATATATATTATATATATATATATATAATGTATATATATATATATATATATATATATATATAATATATATATATATATTATATATAAATATATTATACATGCTTTTCTGTCCTCGTGTATTGCATCCAGAGAGCTTGTAGCAGCGATTCTCCCTGAACATCTTAGGGACAAGATAGGAGTCCAGGACCAAAAAATTCATTGACGGAGCAATGATCTGGGATAATCTAACGGGCTCTGGAGCCAGACATGCTCCCCCCAACAACTACAAACAATCGCACTGGGATGGTCCAATAGTGGAAAATATTGCCTCAACAATGCTTCAGAGTGTGTCAGGGAAGGATAGAGCCTGCCTCCTGGCAGTGAGAGCCCCTCATGCTGGGGACTTTCTGTTGGCTGTTCCCAACTCCAGCCTTGGCACACGTCTCGACCCACAGACCATCCGCATCGGTGTTGCCCTTCGACTTGCCACCCCTATTCTCGCCGAACACAGGTGTATTTGTGGCAGTGAAGCAGCAGACCGATTCAGGTACCATGGTCTTGTGTGCCGTAAATCCAAGGGAAAGATTGCAAGACATGAGGAGGTTAATAACATTATCAAGAGGAGCCTCACAACAGCTGGATGCCCAGCAGTAAGGGAGCCACCCCAACTATGCAGATCTGATGGCAGCCAGAAGCATCCAGATGGTATCACCCTTCAAGCCTGGACAGATGGGAAGCAGGTGGTGTGGGACTATACATGTGCATCTACCTTGGCTGATACCTATCTCCAATACACCAGGGAGGAAGGAGGGGCAGCTGCCAGCTTCAGGGAGTCCCAAAAGTCTAGAAAATATGGAGAACTTGCCCATCATTATATGTTTGTTCCCATAGGCTCAGAGACCCTTGGCTCATGGGGAAAGAGTGCATCTAAATTCCTTAAGGAGCTGGGAAAAAGACTCATCAGGGTAACTAGGGATCCCAGGGCAGCTAGTTTTCTGTTCCAGCGGCTTAGTGCGGCTGTTCAAAGGGGTAATGCCTGCTGTATTTTGAGCACACGCCCCAGCTCTGAGGAGCTGGATGAGATTTTCGCCTTATAATCGGTGATACACACGTAACAACATGTACCGTATATGCCACCTTTATATCAATAATGTATCTCTTAAATCTTCTGTTCCATATTATGTAATAATATTATATATATATATATATATATATATATATATATATATATATATATATATATATATATATATATATATATATATATATATATATATATATGCATATATATATATATATATATATATATATATATATATATATATATATATATATATATATATATATATATATATATTTTACAGTGGACCCCCGCTTGGGCAAAATTAAATTCCGTGCAAGAGGGCGGGTCGTTATGCGAAAAAGTTGCTAGGGGCAAATTTAATTTTTCCCCCATAAAAAAAAGGGGGGGGGGGGGAAAAAAAAATTAATCCGTGAAAAGCCCCCCCAAAAAAGTATAAAAAAAAAAATTTTTTTTTTTACCACAAAAAAATTTTAAATTTTAAGTCCCCAAAAAACGGGAAAAAGGGGCAGGAACAATTACTTAAACACTTACTTTTATTGAAATCTGGTGATAAATTGATGGGATGGGAGGGGGGGAAGAGAGAGTGTTATTTTGTTTTAAAAGGGGAACCCCCTTTTCCATTAGGACTTGAGGTAGCAAGTCCTTTTTTTTTTGGGGTTTACTTCCCTTCTTCTTTTAATGCCACTAGGACCGGGCTTCAGGCATTTGGACTTTTTTTGCACAACATTTTCCTGCCCTTTAGTGGCCTGTCCCCTTTTCTTTCCCTTTTATGTTTTGTCTAAAGGGGTTTTCAAAACAGTGTCATTGAAAACAGTCCCAGCCCGGCTTGCCAATAGCTGTGTGGGGGTGATTTTCATAAAAAAAGGTTTTTCACTTAAAGCCATTTTGCCACTTTCCCCCTTAATCTTTGAAGTGGGCTTTTCCTTTCCCAATTTCCTCTCTCCCCTCCTTTTAAACCGGGTTTCCCCGGGTCGGGCCCTCTTGCTCTTGAATTTTTGTTTCTATCACCCTCATCAGGGGTTTAAGTTCTTAAATTGTCCTCCCCCCCCAACTCTTCCACATCCTCCCCACTAACCCCCCAAACCCCCCAAGGACTCCCCAATTCCACAATTAAATTCCTCAACTGGTATACTACTCCTCTAAGGGGTTTCCCCCTCAAACCCTTAAAAATTCCCTTTTGTCTACACTTTCCCGGGCCCAAACGGGTTTCTTCCAAGCAGAGTTAAAGGGTTTCCCCTTTAGCCCTCTCCCCCCCAAAGCCTTCCCTAAAAGGTTTTCCCAAAACTGAGGTTTTTAAAAGTGATCCCCCAAAAAACTCTTTTAGATTTCCAATTTCCCTTGTCGGGGGAAATTCAAACACTTTTGAAACAAAAGCTTTTGTGAACAGTTTCTTTAAAGTTGGAAATACCTCTGGCCCGGGGCCCTCAGGAGGGATTGGTTTTAGGGGGGCAAAAACTTTCATTAATGAAGCTAAATGTCCCCAAAAAAGTCGCTCTGCCACGTCTGTGGGGAGGGACCAGGGGCTTTGGTCTAACACCAGGGGAAACTTAAGGTCAAATTTTCTTTTGTTAGGTAACCCTTTTCCCCTTTTTTGGGCAAATGCATGGTGAAACCCCAGTTATAAAAAATTCCCCCTAGTGCCCCATGCCAAAACTTTTTTTGGCCTCCCACACACACACAAATTATCCTTGGGGGACATTCTTTTGCCTAAAACGCTTGGGTTTCAGAGTGAAAAACACTAAAAAAGGGGCTTAATTTTGGGGCCAATCACCCCCAAGCATTGGCACACTTTCAAAAAAGTAAGCCTGTTTTTCATAGGGTTGGGGTCCTGGGAGTGCCTTTTCCCTTTTCCTGAGTAATGTAGGTCCTGTTTGGGCCCTTTTTCCCTTCCAGAACGGGCCCCTTTTTTCCATCAATTAAAAACTTTTTTTCAGGTTCCATGCCCTTTCCCATTTTTCTATGTACCCCTTTTAATTTATGCAAATTTTTTTCCCCAAAGCCGCTTTGTGGCCCAAAACCGGGCGCCTAAACCATGCCGTTCACACTATGGATCCCCATTTCGCTTTTTAAAATACCCTTCTAAAAACCAACCTTTGCGGGCCCTTTAAAATTTTCCATCACATCTCACTAGTTGCAGGAAATTTTTTTAATTAAATCGTCATGAAAACCTTTCCTCCCCTTTTCCCAACAATGATGCTTGAGAGACGCTATCCCCCGGGCAAAGCTTTTTTTTCATTTATCCACACCAATAAGAGAATTTTTCCCCAAACATCTTCCATCACTTGCGATCTTTTTTGGGAAAACACATTTAAAAAACCTTTGGCAAAAAACAGCTTCCTTATGCTTTTTCCCCCTTCCCCACAATAAAAGCAAAGGTTGTTTTTGGGTTTTTTGGGTAAACCTGACCAGGTCAGTGATCCCGTACTTCCATTTCTTTTACTTATCAATGATCCCGTTCTTCTTTTCTTAAAAATGGGTATTCCCCCTTTTGGGAGGTGTGGGGTTTGGCACTAAAAAAGCTTTTTTGGGGGCCCATGGCCCACTTTTTTTTTCCAAAAAACACACCGAAAACACGGGTAAAAAAAAACAAAATTTATTCCGATCTTTTTTAAAATTGTTCCGGGGGGCTGGCTGGTAAACAAGGGGAACGGGCGGCAAAATGTGGGATGGCTGGGGCGCAAAATTGGGCGTCTCGCAAAGGGGTCGCTGAGCGGGTTTTTGTCCCTATGGGGGGGCAAAATTTTAGCGAACAAAGCGTTCGTTTAGGGGGATTTTTCCCTTTTGGGCCCAAGGAAATTCGCATCCCCGGGGGTCCACTTATAATATATATATATATATATAAATATAATTTATATAATATTTATAAAAATTTATATATAATATATATTTATATATAAAAATTTTTATACACCAAAATCCGATTACAACCTGCTCGATTTTAGACCCCCCTAAAATTAGGGTTTTTTAAAAATTTTTTATGCCAAATTTTTCGGGAATAAAAAACTATTTGTTTTTAAACACGTGTTTTTTTCCAAAACCCTTAGAGTAAAAAAACAGACTAAACAACAAAAAAAAGAAAAAGTAAAACAAAAAAAACCCAAAAATAAAACAATAAAAAAAAAGTCATTCCCAAAAATGTTTTTTTTTATATTCGTAGAAAAGTTCGACTTACCCCCCATTTGGGATTAAAACCCGGTTTTTCTGGGGAAATCGAACTGGTCTTTAAGTCAAAGGGTAGGTGTAATATATATATTTTTATTTTATATATAAAATATATATTATAAATATATTTTATATATGTTGTGTATTTAAAAATTAAAAATTAAAATACACACACACAGGTCCTCCATCAAAAACCCCCAGTTTAATTGGGGAAACTTAATGTGCCGGTTTAAATGATTTTGGGCCAAGATTCGAGGGGTTTAGGTTAGAATACACTTAAAAAAAATTCCCCAACTTGATTACGGGAAGTTCTTTTGAATTGGGAAAAAAATCGAATTTTTCCACTACTTTCAGCTCAATTTCAAGGGACTTTTCATCATGAAAGCAAAACAAAATCATGCTGTTTTTTGTAAAAAATTTCCATTCTATCAAAATGGGACCAAAAAAAATGAGAAACAACCATAAAAAAAAATACGGAAATATTTCCGCAAAGAGGGGCTAATGGCTGAAAAATCAACTCCCTTGAGATAGCCCCAAAAAACAAAATAGAAAAAAAAAATATTTAAACCCAAAACCATACAGTGGGACCCTCGCCCTTCGAAAATAATTTCCCTTCCCCGGGGAGCTATGGGAAATTTTTTAAAAAATTTAAAGTAAAATTTTAATTTTTTCCCCATAAAAAAATAATTGAATCAAATTAAATCCCCTGGAAGACAACCCCAAAAGTATGGAAAAAAAAAAATTTTAAACCCCTGAAATATTAAGTTTAATGCAAAGGGAAAAAATTACAATTAAAAAACAATAGCAATAGATTAATAACAATAGGGAAAAATTTTACATTTAAACCCTTTAAAAGAAAATTTGGGGGTGATTGGGGGGGATGGGAGGAGGGGAGAGTGTGGATAGTGTTAGTGTTTGGAAGTTGAATTTTCCCTTCCATTAGGATTGAAAATGGCAGCCCCCCCATGCCTTTTCCACCTGTGGGATGACACTTTCAAATTCCCTTTAAAACTTTCAAACCCAACCCCTTTTCTTTACCTTAAAAATTTATCACATCACCACTGTTGCAGGAATTTTTTTACCAAATCTTCCCCTGCACTCCGCACACACACACACAAACCCCTTTCGGGACTTTTTCAAATTTTTCTTTTTTTCTTCATTTCAATGTTTATTAAGGGAAAAACCCTTTTTTTTCAAAGGGTTGGCATAAAAACTTTTCTTGGGGCCCTGGTTACTTATTTTTTCAGGAAAAACCCAACACCAAAAACAGTGATAATATGGATAATATGGATTGGGACAGAATGAAACCTTAGACGAGCGCTCACGGGAGTTTTTTCCCCGGGGAGGTTCCGGGGGTCAACGCCCCCCGGGGCCCCGGGCTGTGACCAAGGGCCCCCTTTGGGGGATCAGGCCTGATCAACCAGGTTTTTTACTGCTGGGGTGCACGCAAAAAAAACCCAAAGTTGTTTCCCCAGCCCCCTGATCAGGAACCCACTTTAGGTGCTTGTCCCCGTGCCAGCTTGAAGACTGCCCGGGGTCCCGTTGGTAATCCCCCTTATGTTTGGGGAGGCGTTGAACTCCCCAGGGCCCCCCGACACTTATTGTATGGTCTCAAAAAGTGCTAGTGACACCCCTGCCTTTTTTTATTGGGGGGGGTGTTGCAAAACGTCTGCCCAAATTTTTGCTTTCGTAGGGGGTGATTTTAAGGGGTAAGTTTGGTAAATAGTCCCTCAGGATTTTCCAGGGGTATTTAATCATGTATCTCTCCCACCCCATTCCAGAGAAAAAAGGTTCGGGAAACCCCAAGCACTCCCCGTTAAAATTGGAAAGGTTTTTTCTCTGTTATGCGCGCCGTGAAGGGGTTTCTGTACATTTTTTTAGGTCGAATTTTATCTGCCTTTAAAGGGGCTGTTTATAGCAGCAAATTCCAGCCTAGTTTGAAAAAAGTGACCTGAAAGGGGTATCATAGGTTGGCATCCCCCGTTTTGAAAGGTTTTTCATTATCCATCCCGTCATTTTTCTAGCAGATGCGATTGATGCAATTTTTATTCCCCTTTAAAGGGGGATCCTCCAAATGAAACACTCCCAGGGTTTTTCCCCATGGTGTTTCGCCCCCTATTTTGTGGCCAATTTGTTTTTTTTAAATTGATGAAAATTTAATTTCCTCGTTTTTTACCTTTTCTGAAAAATAAATTTAAATTTCTCATCGTTGAAATTTTATATTTTTTTCTGCAGCCCACTGAAAGATTTGGTTTATGGCCCCCCTGGAGCCGCAGTGTCCCCGCAATGGAAAACACTGTCATGCAGAAATTTGGGTGTCATCTGCAAAGGAAAAACACGGGGCTGTGGCTGAATCCTTTTTCTATGTCCCGGGTATGAAAGGGTGAGGAAAAAAAATGGGAGCGAGTAAATGTGCCTTGTGGAAAAAGAGCTTTTTCCAAACCCTGGGCCCCGCCTTTGGATTTTTCTCTGTTGACTACTAGCTCTTGTTCTGTTAGTGAGGAAATTATAGGGTCCCCCCCACCGACTTTTTGTTATTCCTTTTTGCACGCAATTTTTGTTGGAAAACCCATTAACCCCCAATTTTTTACCCCGGCCCCCTTTAGGGGGAAACCATTTTAAAAATACTGAAAAACCTCAGGGAGCATCTAAGCAGTAGGGACCTGGGACACCTAAACGTAAAAATCTACTGGCTTTAGAAACATTAAGTACCCGAAAATTCCCCCAGGGGAAAGCATTAAGCAGTAGGAAACCCGGAAACCTAATGGTAAACCCTACTGGGTTTAGAAACATTAAGTACCTGAAATGCCTCACGGTGTGTAAACTAAGCAGTAGGTTAAACCCGACCCCTAATGGTACACATCTACTGGCTTTAGAAAAAATCTACGCAGTTTGGTCCTGAACACCTAATTGTACCCTTCTATGGCGGGTTTGGGAAAAACCCTTTTCTTATTTTGGGTAGAACCCGGTCACTAGTTGAACGAACCCGGGCCCCCATCAAAACAACTCTTTGCAACCTGGTTTTGCTGGTTGGGGGAGAAAGCCTGTAAATGGGGGGTGTGTCATGCCCGAAAAAAAAGGTTTTTGTTAAAATCTTTGCATGCCACAAACCCCCCCCCGAGAAGGGGTCAGGAAATTTGGCGCCACCTCCCAGTGGTTAAAAAATGCCGAAAGGGACAAAATAAAAGGGAACCCCCCTTTCCTCTCCCCCCATTCCCAAATCTTTGATAGAGCTCAGCTTTTTCATGGGCCAAAACCAAACCCTAAACTTAGAGTGAGGAAAAAAGTAGACAGGCTTGCAATTAAAAATCCCCAAAATACAGGAGGGAAGGTAGCCCACATCCCCTAAATAAAAAAAAAAAAAAAAAACCCCCCACCAGGGGGGAAAAAAAAAAAAGCATGAAAAGGGGTTACCCCCACAAATAAAAATCCTAACCTAAAAAAAAATATTATATCTAGATTTAAAAGGGCTGCCAACATTTTTTTTGCCGGCAATAATTAAAGGAAATATTATTTGGGCCTGCAGCCTTTTGCGTCCCGCATTAAACCCTTTTGTTGTGGTTCTTTATGGCTTGGAGAATACTAGAGGATTGTGATTATTGGGGCTGTGACCACTTGGTTGGCCCACATAAAACGAAATGCCCCAAAAGCCATCCCAGCGCAGGGCTTCTTTTAATGGTAGATAAAGGCCCTCTGATGTGGTGGAACTTGGGGCTGAAAAGTATGCACGGGCTGCAACCTTTTCCCGATTGAAAATAGTACTCCCCCAACCCAACTCAAAAGCATCAACCTGTATGAAAAAGGGTTTTGGAAAATTGGGACAAGAGAATGGGGCAGTACACAAAAAACTTTTTGCTTTTTTAAAAAGCGTGTTACAGTTGGTCCAATTAAAGGGAACTTTGTGATGGTAAGAGAGGAAAGGGGGCTGCAATATCAGAATTTCTTACAGAATCTTCTGAAAAATTCTACATGCCTGGAAACGTTAAAGAGATTTCCTATAAGGGGAAACTGGATAATCTTTAATAAAAAGAACTTTAGCAATTTAGGTGCAACTTTCCAAACCCTTCTTCAGGGCCAGAAAAGGGGACAGGGCCTGGCCAAAGGAAGGGGAAATTTGATAAATTTAAAACTTTTAAAATTGGGAACTCTAAAGGTCTCAAAAAACCCTTAATCTAAGTAGGGTGTTGATCCCAAGTACCAACCCCACAACAATATCATCTAGGTAGCTGCCGTGCCTTCCATCCTTTAAAAGCCTGATGGATAAGTTTTCTGGAATGAAGAGGGGAATTTTTTCATTCCAAAAGGGGGTAACTGTGTATTGATAATGCCCCCTCGGAATTACGAAGCGGGTTTTTCCCGCCTTATCTGCAAAGGTACCTGATAGTCCCTTTAAAAGGAGATTTAACTTGGACCAAAATTTACCCTTCCCCACAAAGTAAATTACTACCCAAAAGAGGAAGAGGGTAAGCACTGTAATTGGACCTCGTTCACTTTACGGTAGTCTGAAACCTCAAACCCCCATCAGCCTTTTCACAAGGATGCACGGTGAACCCATGGACTAGTTTGATCCTCCACAAAACCGTTTTTTAAAAAAAATTCTACTTCCCTGCTGAAGTAGCCTTTTGCTTTTCGGATTAGCTCTGTAGGGGGGATTTTAAATTGGGTTTAGATTTTCCAACATCTACATCATGATAACCTAACGTACTTTTTTTCGGCACACCCAAAAAAAATTGGGGGTTCTGTAGAAGCCCCTTTAAAAATTTGTTGTTGCTTTTCAGAAAATCCCTCCAAAAAAGGGCTGGGGATCCTTGAGGAGGAAGAATTTGAAAGTTTAATATTAATTTCGAGATAGAGTGCAAAGAGTCAGAGTCGTCCTCAGAGGTAAGGACGATCTTTACTGGGATTTTTCGGGTGTATGGAATATTTTTTAATTGTTTAATGTGGTAATTTTTTTTTTGAGGTCTTATCAATGGGAGCCCCAAATAATATACACAAAAAATTACTTACAATCGCATAGGTCCCGAAATCTAGCTTCAAGGTGTGGCCAGGTATAGGTTCCTGCACCAACACCTTTCTCCTGGATGGAAGGAGGGGAATTTGTGCACTTCTGTCTACTCTTTTTCATCTTATTTGAGCTGTCTTGGGTTTACCTTTGGGCAAAACGACACCCCCTGCAACCTTGAAGAGGGGTTTTTAGGTTGGCTAACGTTTTCCCCCCCATCCATCCTTTTTTGGCACCGGGAGGCCTCGTCATTGGCCCAAGGGGATCAGCTCAAAGGGACTATACCCTGTAGACTCTTGCCCTTTCCTCTACTGGAACAGCAACAAAGGGTAGTGATTCATCCCAGTCTGTAGGAAAGTGCATGCAAAAATTTTCCCTCATTGTTTTTAATGTCTGATGGAATTTTTCCAAAGGGGCCCTTTGGGATGGGATATAGGAGTGGAAAAATTTGGATTATCCCTAACCTATTTAAAATACTTCCCTAAATGTTTTGGGCAGAAAAGTTAAACCCTTGATCACTTTGAATAGTTTTAGGAATGCCAAACAAAAAATGAATTTTGTTGAAGTTTTGAAATACTTTGTTTAATATCCATGGGAATTCTTCGGGGTATCTGGTTACTTTTTTCCATAATTGTAAATAAATTGATTTCCGTTTGGACCTAGGTATGGACCTACACAATCTATAATTTTAAATCTGAAAAGGTTTCCATCGCAGGTATAGGTTTGGGAGGGGCAGGTTTAAGGGAATTCCAGGTTTTCCATTCTGAATTCTCGGCAACCCCCGGTTGATTTCAATCTTTCTTTAATTTTGGCCAATAAAAATTCTTTTGTGATTCTATACGGGTTTTTTTGTAATTCCTAAGTGACCCCCAGACTGTTTGAGTATATTTAATTTGAGGTCATACTTTGGGAAAACTACTAACCTTTAAACAATTCCCGCCCTCTATCTCCTTACCAGCTCAGGGCGATAAGAAATTTTTTTTAATTCAACTTGCCCGGATGCCCCAAAGAGGTTTACCAGGGCTCCTGAAAAGGAATTTTAAAAGAAGGGCCCTTTTTCGTTTTCCCTCCCGGAAGGACGTCCCTCGGGCATGGAAACAGACATTGGCAATCCTGCAACCTGGGAATAGGAAGGCTTTATCGGGGGGCTGTTCATTGATTTACAAGGCTCCGGCCGGTGTGCCCTTAAAAAAAACGTGGCTATTTCCCAGATCGGGGTCGTCCCAAAGGAAGGTCAAAATTCTCTCCAACAACCCCTTTGGGGTGTTGCCCGAGTTTTTGGCCAACACCGGGAGAAAAAATTAAAAACTTATAGATTCAGGACACGAACTAACAGAGTAAAGTTATTACCCAGTAATAAATGGCATCTTTCTGGGGAAAACCTTTTGAGACACCTACATCAAAATACCCGGTAATTTTGCACTGTAATAATTTTTTGAAAGGAACAGATATATAGCCCCCCCAAAAGTTTTAATAAAACAGGGAATTCAAAGAAGTTTTCTAAAGGGTAAAATTCCTTCCTAAAGTGAGCAAATGCTCCAGTTTCCTAAAGGTCTTTCTTTTTTTGTTTTGAGTTTTCCCGAAGGGAAATTAGACTCTTGCAATAATAAGGGGCCAACCTTTTTCTACTTCTCTAGGGGGCAGGTTCTGGGATATTAGGATTTTCCCATTGGGTTGGGGTTTTGGGGGCGTTGGGACGGATGTGACCTACTTTATTACAATGAAGCGACGAAGGGTTGCCCTTTTTCTCCTGTTGACGTTGCAAATGGTGTCGTTCTGGCTGGTGTCTCTCTGGTATGTTGTTGGAGACCCTGGTAGTTTGGGCCCCTTTCCCCAGGTGGACCATATGTTGAGAAGCTGGCTCACCAGGGACTTAGTTGGCTGAGTAGAGTTCCCCCGGCTGGCACTTCATTCTCCAAGGTTGACGTCTCCTCTCCCGGCTGTTGAAAAAGGGGAAACGGGACCGCTGGGACAAGGAGCGGTTAGTTTCGAAGGGATCGCCAAAAAAGGCTGCCTCCAATGCATGGTTAAGTCTGATCCCCGGAAAGATTTGAACCTTTGGGCCCCAGATCCAGCAGGTTTTTAATCAGAATAAGCTGCACCAGCTCCTCAAAGGGAGAGACAAACTTGCTTTTACCCGCTGGTAAAAGCTTTGGTTCTGTCCCCAAAGTCCACGGGGGTTGACCAAGGGTGCCGCCCCTTTTTTAAAAATTTTTCTTTTTGGCTGGGTTTCAGATTGCTCCCCAAAACGTGGGCTTCATAAATTGATAAAACGAAAAATTTATCGTCATTAAAAACTGAGTAAATTCCTGTGCCTTCCCATAATGCTTTATTAACCAACGATGCCCCAAGCTGTTCCCGGGCCCCCTCAAGGGTCGAGCCCCGATTTTTTGAAATTTCGAAAATTGCTTGGGTTTTTGGCCTCATTGAAGGGGGGAAAAGCTGTACTGTTTTGTAAACTAAAATCATTTTTCAGAATGCGAAAATGCCTCCCTTTTCTTTCCCCTACATATTCTTCCCCCTTTCAATATTCCCGTTCCCAGTTTTTTAAGATTGATTTTGCCAGTCAAATGCCAATGAGTTTATTCACCCCGAGACAACCCCTGCCCCTTATGACCCTTTTGCTCTGTGGGTTCCTTCCCTGCGAGAACATAGTATTTTTGCCCGCTTTCCTAGAGGGGGGAGGAGTGCCATCCTTCTTCTATATTTGTCACATCATAAAAAAGGGTTGCGCAGCCCCGTGAAGTGCGTTTTGATTTTTTGCCAATGAACGAGCAATTTTCCAACAATGCTGTAGGGAAATTTAGGAGGTTATGCAAAGTATATGCCACACCAAAATCGACTCGTCTAGGTGGCATAAGTTTTGGGGTTGCACAGTACGACTGCAAAATACCCCCAACGTAAATGTTACTTTGCAGAACAGCTTAGCTATGCACGTACGATTGCAGAATACGCAACAAGCAAAGCTGACTGCAAAAATTCTCCACACCGAATAGGCTAGTAACAACTGACCGCAAAACTTGTAAAAACAATTCCCCACGCTACTGTTCAGAAGTTGACCGAGCGAAGCGAGCACACCGAACAAGCTGTAGCGAGCTGTGAACGATCACACATAGCAAGGCTGACCATAAAGCAACAGACACGCAAAATTTTGTAAAGCGTAGGCAAAGCTAATGCAAAGCCAAAAGCAGCTGCCATGTTCCTGCTACAGCTTCACCCTAACTCAACCGTTTCTCTAGTCCAGCCCAGCTCCCAGACAGGCCCCCATATTACAACCCAGGATTTCCCAAAAGGCCCGTTATTCCGGGGGTAATGGGAGCAAAATAAAACGCAGAAAAAGTTTGACTATATTATCCTTCACCAATTTGAACAAAATAGTACACTATGTACGTGATAAGTTTTTGTGCACTCCACGGTAAGGGGGAAGCAAAATAGAGCCCCCAAGATAGTAAGACCCTGCTTCAACCAGCTCTAGAATGGGAAAGCAAGGGCAGGGCAGGAGAGCGGTCCCACATAACCCCTGCATTGCCAAACCATTTCTTATTGGCTGAACCGGGCATATTTAACGAAGGGGCCCCCTATCAACTCTTAGCAACCCGGTTGCTGGTTGGGGGGAATAGCCTGTAAAAAGGGGTGTACTGCGCTGAATGAAGGTTAGTACTCTTTTCTGCCAAATCACCTTGTTGAAGGGCTTTTGAAAAATTGTATTATTTAATTGCATTTTTTTTGTCTTCTAGTGCATCTGGACCTTGTCAAAATGATCCCCTGTTTTAGCAGAAGGAGAAAACCCGTTCTAAACCCATGCGCATGGTGGCTTGTAAAACACTGGGCCCCACGGGTTAGTTCAGGCCCCACATGGATATGTTCGTACGAATTATCGAATGTCAGGTTTTTTCCCTTGAAAGCCCAGACAAAAATTTTTTTCGTTAAAATGCATGAATGTCAGATTTATCGAAAGTGTGCCTTCGAAAAGTCGAGAGTCCACTGTATAGGGAAGCCAAGCCAGGTATGGAAAGAGTCACTTTGTCTGACTTTTTCGGGTTTTCCTAGGTTCTCTATACTATGCTGTGTGTTGTAACAGGCGCGGGTATAAGGGGGGGCCCAGGGGCCCCGGGGCCCCCCCCTTTTGGCCCTCTTTGGGCTTCGGCCCGTGTCGTGCGGGGGTTTTTCATTTTGGGGCGAGGGGAAGGAGGGGCAATCCTTTACTGGCGGGGAATGCCCCCCCCAATTATTTGGTTTTAAAAAGCGAAAAATAAATATATATTAAATAAAAATATATTATTAAATATTATATTTATTAATATATATATATATATATATATATATATTTATTTGTTTTTTTTTTACTTTTCTAGACACAAAACTAGCAGATACTCCTTTTCAAGGGGGGGGGGGGGGGGCCCCACGCTCTGTGAGGGGAGGGGGGCGGACCCCCCCCCACCCCCCCGTAGTTAAACCACTTCTTTTGGGGTGCATTTAAATTTGTTTTTTCAACTTTGCAAGTTTTTTCAGACACTAATACCTCTAGCTCCATAAAAAAACAAAAATGCTTTTTTAAAATTTGGGTACTTATAAAAAAAAATTTTGGAGTGTTTTGATGTGAAAATAATGGATGTGAAAAAAAAAAAAAGTGGAAATGTCCTAACTTGAAAAAATTTGGCATAACGCCGAAGGAGGGAGGCTCTGAGAGAGCAGGGTCGCCTCAGCGAGCGTCAAGCAGTGTTGCATGTTGAGGGCAGTGGTAACATCAGGGCGATGCGGGGGGTGACCCTGCGGGGAGCACCGTCCCCGGTATTTCAAGGCTCCAACACACATATGACTCACGCGACGGGCACGAAACCGGTCGAGAGGGTAAAGGTTCATGAACCCTTTTATACCTTATGCACCAGGTAAAGGGGCCGGGGAAGATTAATACATTAAGCTATTGGTTTATGCTGTTTTTTGGGGCCTTGTGGGAAGTGCCAGAGTGGAGTGGGTTGGAGCCCTTGGAGCTATCCTACGGTAGCCTACCCTAAAAAAGGATAAAAATAATAATAATAATAATGTTGTTATTTTTATTAGGGTAAGTTTCAACATATTTACCCATATCCAGAGATATGGGTAAATATTTTGAAACTTAGCCAAAAAAATAAAAATTATTATTATTATTATTTTTTAAATTTTTTTTATTAATTTTTTTAATTATTTTATTATTTTTTTATACTCTTTCACGGTAGGCTACCCTAGGCTAGCTCCAAAGGGTCCAACCCCCTCCACTTGGCCCTGTCCCCCAAGGCCCCAAACAGGATAAACACAATCCTAAATTTTTAATCTTGCCCTGGCCCCTTTACCTGGTGCAGTAAGGTCACTGAATGGTTCATGAACCCTTACCCTCTCGTCCTGGTTCGTGCCCGGCTCGCAGTGAGTCAGTATGTGTAGCTTGAATCAGTGAGATATTATCTCACTATTCAAGCTACAAAAGTGTTGAGACCACTATTGAAAAAAACAGAAAATTCTGTGAGATATAGTATTCGAATCAAACTGGCAGTGAAAGTTTGTACTAACTTATTTATTATCGTTGGTACTGTTATTTCCATTTTTAACCCTTTTCATATTTTTTTCGTTATATAGTTTGACTTGACTGTTACTTAGTTACTTAACGGCAGCAGCCACAAAACGGTAACAATTTACAACGACAGCTATCAGTAAAGGACTATCTTTTTTTTTCATCACTCTGAAGGATGCCAGTTTCAATTTTATTGTTCAGTGAAATAGGTAAAGCTTTGTTGAGTTAATTCCTTCTCATTCTCACAAGGAGTGTAACATGAAGCGAGCCGGGAGTGAGAGGAAGATCACCTCATTCTCTAGACAAAAGTGATAAAGTATAATGCTTACTGTCTTAAGCAGGTATATATATATATATATATATATATATATATATATTTATATATATATATATATATATTTATATATATATATATATATATATATATATATATATAATATATATCTACATTTAATTAATGTCTAATGTAAAAAGTCTCTAGCTATTAAATTCTTACTTTCAATAAAGTTTTAATAAGATACAAAATTCCTCACATTGTAAGGTCAGTGTTTTTTTTCTCAGAAAAATCGGCTCTCTCATTTGGATCCGAAGAGAAACACTGGCACCTAGAGCAGATGGTTATGCCCATTCATTTAGGTCAGTCCGCCAGTATTAACAAATAAGAATCCCGTTAGTGGAGAAACGGTAATGCTAATGCCTTTTAAACAACCGAAAATTCTGGGCCCTCGGGCCCCCCCAAACTTTGTTCCTAGATCAGCGCCTGATGATAATTGTGTACTGTATTTGTGTAAAATGAATAAAATTATTTTC
>NC_069444.1:7162214-7201114 GCF_026875155.1 Cherax quadricarinatus
AGGAGCGGGGAAAAATGTCCGGAAGAGACACCTCCAACGCTTTCCCCTTAACTCCACAACACCCCTAATTGAAGAGCATGTAAAACGGGGAACAAAAAGCCATGCCATTTTTCCCCTGAGCATCAACACAAAAACACACACACCAAATTTTTTTGACTTGTGAGCACATTTCACATAGCAGCAAAACAGACGTACTTATTAAAAAGTATACAGTATCTTAAAAAATGTGCCCCTAGCACCATATGATTACACTGGTCACAATTTGTTGATGTTTCTTAAATGATATTAGTTAATTCTTATGTATTTTCATGTCCTGAATCCAAATATCACCTTTGACAAATGCTTATTGGGCTATAGGTGTAAAGATACGAGACATGTAATATTTGATTATTTATTATAACGTACACTGTGTCAGTATGTTTTAAACTCTAATCCGTACCTACTCTCTGCCTTTTTCCTTGATGCTTAAGTGAGCTGAAGAATCATCTCTTCCCAAATGTCCAGCAATACTCTGCAAGCATTCTTGTGCCCCTTTTCCCCCCTGGTACCATTTTCCCATGGATGAAATATCTTGGAGAAACCTTTCCCATGTTCGACACAAACCCTGCCCCACAGTTCGTTGGAAAAAATCTAAATGTGAGTCCAAAAGTGGATTTAAGTGACATGTTCCCATCCCATGTTCTTGTAAGCTTTGATGATGTTTTTTCAACCTATCTTCATAATTGCCTTCCCTTCTGTTTCCCAGAAATCCCCTCGCCACTAACTTGAATGGGGTCCCAAGCAGCTTATTTCTCCCCATGAAGGTCTGATTCAAAGTCATCATCTTTAAGAAGCTCTGAATCTGAAGCCCCATTGAATTGAAAATCCCTGTAATATCTTAGTATCGCTCAGTGAGGGGAATTTGGATGTTAAATACTTGAATCCCTGACCGGTTTGTCCACAGCTTCTACAAAGTATTTCAAGAGCCCCAGTTTTATGCGGTGGTTCAATGAGAGGTGGATGTTGAACATTTTTCATCTCAGGTTCTAATGATTGACGAGGTGGGCCAGTCTCTCCTGATGTAGTGGGAACCTCTTGCACGGCTGTCCCATTCACATAGAAAGCAGCAGTACTTGGTGTATTCGCCCTACAAGCCCATCACAAGAGCAACAACCTTTAAGTCACCACAGAGCTGCCACTGATGTTCATCATATTCCATGCATTGCAAGATGTGCTTCATATTCTCAAAAATTTCTTTCATATGTGATGCATAGCACGCAGGAACTGATGGCTTTCTATTGACGTCATGCAGCCAGAAACGTTTCAGACTCTTCTTAAAAAGTGTTTAGCTAAGGAAGTCACCTACCATTCACCTCAAAGTATAAAGTTGCACATAACAACCACCTCCCATGACTGCTGGAACAATAACGAAGGTCAGTGATACTGTGAGTGTGGTAAGACACACACTGCCACAAGCCTGTTGGAACCTGTTGTGTCACGTAGGTGTATATTGAAAAGTAGAGGTAACAAACAATTTTAACCATGATATTCATTATCAGTGAGCTAAAATTATTTATATATATTTATATATATATATATATATATATATATATATAGTATATATTTATATATATATATATTTTATATATATATATATATATTATATATATATTATATATATATATATATATATATATACATATATGTATATATATATATATATATATATATATATATATATATATATATTATATATATATATATATATATTATATATAATACATATATGTATATATATTTATATATATATATATATATATATTATATATATATATATATATATATATATATATATATATTATATATATTATATATATAGGTAGTAGGTTGGTAGACAGCAACCACCCAGGGAAGTACTACCGTCCTGCCAGATGACTGTGAAACAAAAACCTGTAACTGTTTTGCATGATGGTAGGATTGCTGGTTTTCTTTTTCTGTCTCATAAACACGCTAGATACAGGGATATCTTGCTACTCCTACTTACACTTTGGTCACACTTCACAGACACGCACCATGCATATATATATATACATACATCTAGGTTTTTCTCCTTATTCTAAATAGCTCTTGTTCTTTTTTATTTCTTCTATTGTCCATGGGGAAGTGGAAAAGAATCTTTCCTCCGTAAGCCATGCGTGTCGTATGAGGCGACTAAAAATGCCGGGAGCAATGGGCTAGTAACCCTTCTCCTGTATACATTTACTAAAAAAGAGAAGAAGAAAAACTTTATAAAACTGGTTGTTAAATGTGCGTGGATGTAGTGCGGATGACAAGAAACAGATGATTGCTGATGTTATGAATGAAAAGAAGTTGGATGTCCTGGCTCTAAGCGAAACAAAGCTGAAGGGGGTAGGAGAGTTTCAGTGGGGGAAATAAATGGATTAAATCTGAGTATCTGAGAGAGTTAGAGCAAAGGAAGGGGTAGCAGTAATGTTAAATGATCAGTTATGGAAGGAGAAAAGAGAATATGAATGTGTAAATTCGAGAATTATGTGGATTAAAGTAAAGGTTGGATGCGAGAAGTGGGTCATAATAAGCGTGTATGCACCTGGAGAAGAGAGGAATGCAGAGGAGAGAGAGAGATTTTGGGAGATGTTAAGTGAATGTATAGGAGCCTTTGAACCAAGTGAGAGAGTAATTGTGGTAGGATGACCTGAATGCTAAAGTAGGAGAAACTTTTAGAGAGGGTGTGGTAGGTAAGTTTGGGGTGCCAGGTGTAAATGATAATGGGAGCCCTTTGATTGAACTTTGTATAGAAAGGGGTTTAGTTATAGGTAATACATATTTTAAGAAAAAGAGGATAAATAAGTATACACGATATGATGTAGGGCGAAATGACAGTAGTTTGTTGGATTATGTATTAGTAGATAAAAGACTGTTGAGTAGACTTCAGGATGTACATGTTCATAGAGGGGCCACAGATATATCAGATCACTTTCTAGTTGTAGCTACACTGAGAGTAAAAGGTAGATGGGATACAAGGAGAATAGAAGCATCAGGGAAGAGAGAGGTGAAGGTTTATAAACTAAAAGAGGAGGCAGTTAGGGTAAGATATAAACAGCTATTGGAGGATAGATGGGCTAATGAGAGCATAGGCAATGGGGTCGAAGAGGAATGGGGTAGGTTTAAAAATGTAGTGTTAGAGTGTTCAGCAGAAGTTTGTGGTTACAGGAAAGTGGGTGCAGGAGGGAAGAGGAGCGATTGGTGGAATGATGATGTAAGAGAGTAGTAAGGGAGAAAAAGTTAGCATATGAGAAGTTTTTACAAAGTAGAAGTGATGCAAGGAGGGAAGAGTATATGGAGAAAAAGAGAGAGGTTAAGAGAGTGGTGAAGCAATGTAAAAAGAGAGCAAATGAGAGAGTGGGTGAGCTGTTATCAACAAATTTTGTTGAAAATAAGAAAAAGTTTTGGAGTGAGATTAACAAGTTAAGGAAGCCTAGAGAACAAATGGATTTGTCAGTTAAAAATAGGAGAGGAGAGTTATTAAAATGGAGAGTTAGAGGTATTGGGAAGATGGAGGGAATATTTTGAGGAATTGTTAAATGTTGATGAAGATAGGGAAGCTGTGATTTCGTGTATAGGGCAAGGAGGAATAACATCTTGTAGGAGTGAGGAAGAGCCAGTTGTGAGTGTGGGGGAAGTTCGTGAGGCAGTAGGTAAAAAAAGGGGGTAAGGCAGCCGGGATTGATGGATAAAGATAGAAATGTTAAAAGCAGGTGGGGATATAGTTTTGGAGTGGTTGGTGCAATTATTTAATAAATGTATGGAAGAGGGTAAGGTACCTAGGGATTGGCAGAGAGCATGCATAGTTCTCTTTGTATAAAGGCAAAGGGGATAAAAGAGAGTGCAAAAATTATAGGGGGATAAGTCTGTTGAGTGTACCTGGTAAAGTGTATGGTAGAGTTATAATTGAAAGAATTAAGAGTAAGACGGAGAATAGGATAGCAGATGAACAAGGAGGCTTTAGGAAAGGTAGGGGGTGTGTGGACAGGTGTTTTACAGTGAAACATATAAGTGAACAGTATTTAGATAAGGCTAAAGAGGTCTTTGTGGCATTTATGGATTTGGAAAAGGCGTATGACAGGGTGGATAGGGGGGCAATGTGGCAGATGTTGCAAGTGTATGGTGTAGGAGGTAGGTTACTGAAAGCAGTGAAGAGTTTTTTACGAGGATAGTGAGGCTCAAGTTAGAGTATGTAGAAAGAGGGAAATTTTTTCCCAGTAAAAGTAGGCCTTAGACAAGGATGTGTGATGTCACCGTGGTTGTTTAATATATTTATAGATGGGGTTGTAAGAGAAGTAAATGCGAGGGTCTTGGCAAGAGGCGTGGAGTTAAAAGATAAAGAATCACACACAGGGTGTGAGTTGTCACAGCTGCTCTTTGCTGATGACACTGTGCTCTTGGAGATTCTGAAGAGAAGCTGCAGAGATTGGTGGATGAATTTGGTAGGGTGTGCAAAAGAAGAAAATTAAAGGTGAATACAGGAAAGAGTAAGGTTATGAGGATAACAAAAAGATTAGGTGATGAAAGATTGAATATCAGATTGGAGGGAGAGAGTATGGAGGAGGTGAACGTATTCAGATATTTGGGAGTGGACGTGTCAGCGGATGGGTCTATGAAAGATGAGGTGAATCATAGAATTGATGAGGGAAAAAGAGTGAGTGGTGCACTTAGGAGTCTGTGGAGACAGAGAACTTTGTCCTTGGAGGCAAAGAGGGGAATGTATGAGAGTATAGTTTTACCAACGCTCTTATATGGGTGTGAAGCATGGGTGATGAATGTTGCAGCGAGGAGAAGGCTGGAGGCAGTGGAGATGTCATGTCTGAGGGCAATGTGTGGTGTGAATATAATGCAGAGAATTCGTAGTTTGGAAGTTAGGAGGAGGTGCGGGATTACCAAAACTGTTGTCCAGAGGGCTGAGGAAGGGTTGTTGAGGTGGTTCGGACATGTAGAGAGAATGGAGCGAAACAGAATAACTTCAAGAGTGTATCAGTCTGTAGTGGAAGGAAGGCGGGGTAGGGGTCGGCCTAGGAAGGGTTGAGGGAGGGGGGTAAAGGAGGTTTTGTGTGCGAGGGGCTTGGACTTCCAGCAGGCATGCGTGAGCGTGTTTGATAGGAGTGAATGGAGACAAATGGTTTTTAATACTTGACGTGCTGTTGGAGTGTGAGCAAAGTAACATTTATGAAGGGATTCAGGGAAACCGGCAGGCCGGACTTGAGTCCTGGAGATGGGAAGTACAGTGCCTGCACTCTGAAGGAGGGGTGTTAATGTTGCAGTTTAAAAACTGTAGTGTAAAGCACCCTTCTGGCAAGACAGTGATGGAGTGAATGATGGTGAAAGTTTTTCTTTTTCGGGCCACCCTGCCTTGGTGGGAATCGGCCAGTGTGATAATAAAAAATAAAATAAAAAAAATATATATAATATATATATTAATATATATTATATATATTATATATATATATATATATATATATATTATATTAGTAGTAGGTTGGTAGACAGCAACCGCCCTGGAGGTACTACCGTCCTGCCATAGTGAGTGTAAAACGAAAGCCTGTAATTGTTTTACATGATGTAGGATTGCTGGTGTCCTTTTTTCTGTCTCATGAACATGCAAGATTTCAGGTACGTCTTGCTACTTCTACTTACACTTAGGTCACACTACACTACATGTACAAGCACATATATACACACCCTCTGGGTTTTTTCTATTTTCTTTCTAGTTCTTATTCTTGTTTATTTCCTCTTATCTCCATGGGAAGTGGAACAGAATTCTTCCTCCGTAAGCCATGCGTGTTGTAAGAGGCAACTAAAATGCCGGGAGCAAGGGCTAGTAACCTCTTCTCCTGTATATATTACTAAATGTAAAAGGAGAAACTTTCGTTTTTCCTTTGGGCCACCCCCTCGGTGGGATACGGCCGGTGTGTTGAAAGAAAAAGATATATATTATATATATATATATATATATTTAATATATTATATATATATATATATATATATATATAAGTTGCCGAGAATAGACTGCACAACAATGGACTATTATTATTATTATTATAAGGTTTAGTTCCCTTGTATTTGTAGTTAGTTACCTTCAGCAGGAATGAAAGATGGAGCACGCTGGTAGTGGTTGCTGTCTCAGAGAGTAGCGGTGTTGGTGACGTACATACGTACAACAACAGCTGCACACACACCTAAGAGATATTATCAATACTGACAACTGTGCACCGATTAAAGTGTAGTACTATTTTTTTTGTTTTGTGAGACGATATGCCCAAGTGGAGTTTAAACATATATATATATATATATATATATATATATATATATATATATATATATATATATATATATATATATATATATATATATATTTATATGTACATATATATCATTTTAGCTCATTGACAATGCATATCATGGTGAAAATTGTTTGTTACCTCTACTTTTCAATATACACCTACGTGACACAACAGGTTCCAACAGGCTTGTGGCAGTGTGTGTCTTACCACACTCACAGTATCACTGACCTTCGTTATTGTTCCAGCAGTCATGGGAGGTGGTTGTTATGTGCAACTTTATACTTTGAGGTGAAAGGTAGGTGACTTTCTTAGCTAAACACTTTTTAAGAAGAGTCTGAAACGTTTCTGGCTGCATGACGTCAATAGAAAGCCATCAGTTCCTGCGGTGGCCTGTTGGCTAAAGCTCCCGCTTCACACACGGAGGGCCCGGGTTCGATTCCCGGCGGGTGGAAACATTTCGACACGTTTCCTTACACCTGTTGTCCTGTTCACCTAGCAGCAAATAGGTACCTGGGTGTTAGTCGACTGGTGTGGGTCGCATCCTGGGGGACAAGATTAAGGACCCCAATGGAAATAAGTTAGACAGTCCTCGATGACGCACTGACTTCTTGGGTTATCCTGGGTGGCTAACCCTCCGGGGTTAAAAATCCGAACGAAATCCTATCCTATCCTTATGCGTTACATATGAAAGAAATTTTTGAGAATATGAAGCACATCTTGCAATGCATGGAATATGATGAACATTATTGGCAGCTCTGTGGTGACTTAAAGGTTGTTGCTCTTGTGATGGGCTTGTAGGGCGAATACACCAAGTACTGCTGCTTTCTATGTGAATTGGACAGCCGTGCAAGAGGTTCCCACTACATCAGGAGAGACTGGCCCACCTCGTCAATCATTAGAACCTGAGATGAAAAATGTTCAACATCCACCTCTCATTGAACCACCGCATAAAACTGGGGCTCTTGAAATACTTTGTAGAAGCTGTGGACAAACCGGTCAGGGATTGAAGTATTTAACTTCCAAATTCCCCTCACTGAGCGACACTAAGATATTACAGGGAGTTTTCAATTCAATGGTCTTCAGATTCAGAGCTTCTTAAAGATGGTGACTTTGAATCAGACCTTCATGGGGAGAAATAAGCTGCTTAGGACGCATTCAAGTTAGTGGCGAGGGGATTTCTGGGAAACAGAAGGGAAGGCAATTATGAAGAATAGGTGAAAAACATCATCAAAGCTTACAAGAACATGGGATGTAACATGTCACTTAAAATCCACTTTTTGGACTCACATTTAGATTTTTTTTCCAACGAACTGTGGGGCAGTTAGTGTCGAACATGGTGAAAGGTTTCTCCAAGATATTTCATCCATGGGAAAATGGTACCAGGGGAAATGGGGCACAAGAATGCTTGCAGAGTATTGCTGGACATTGGCAAGAGATGATTCTTCAGCTCACTATAAGCATCAAGGAAAAAGGCAGAGAGTAGGTACGGATTAGAGTTTAAAACATACTGACACAGTGTACGTTATAATAAAATAATCAAATATTACATGTCTCGTATCTTTACACCTATAGTCAATAAGCATTTGTCAAGGTGATATTTGGATTCAGGACATGAAAATACATAAGAATTAACTAATATCATTTAAGAAGCATACAACAAATTGTTGACCAGTGTAATCATATGGTGCTATGTGCACATTTGATAAGATACTGTACTACTTTTAATAAGTACCGTCTGTTATGCTGCTATGATGAAATGTGCTCACAAGTGCAAAAGTTATGGTGTGTGTGTGTGTGTGTTGATGACTCAGGGGAAATATGGCATGGCTTACTTTGTTCCCTTGTTCTACATGCTCTTCAATTATGGCTGTTGTGGAGTTAAGGTAGACGCGTTGGAGGTAGTCTCTTCCTGCGACATGCTGCTTCCTGGCTGCCGTTGTGAGGTGGGAGTCTGAGCAGAAGTGCCGGGAACCTGCTGAGCGAGGGTGTGATGTTGTCGTTGATGTTTCCTCAGCCTTCTCCGCCGCTGTGCCAGGGTGAATGGCTATGGGTTCCGTGATACACTAGCCTCCTGTGGACAGTGGTGAGGGTTCTACTTAATGTTGGAGGCTGGACAATTGGGGTTTTCCATGCTGCCCTGGCTCGACGGAGCCTCTCTGGGCAGCGCAGGTTTCAGGCATGATTACTGGGACTTATTTCTAGAAGCATAAGTAACAGAAGTCCAAAAGTTATTTTACAGCTCTATACATCACTAGTGAAGAATCATTGGAATTATGTCGCTCAGTTTTTGTGTCTTTACTACAGGATGGATATAGATTCATTGGAGAACATACAGAGAAGAATGATTAAAATGATTTACTGGAGAGACGTAGAATGAGGGACATATCGAAGTGATATTAATAAAGTATTGAGGATATCGAACTAAGTAAGAAGAAATAACGGAAGTTGGATAAATTTAGATTTAAAAAAGACATAGATAAGTTCTGGTTTTTGAAGAGTTGTGAATGCGTGGAACAATCTTCCGAACAAGGCTAGGATCTTGGGTGTGTGGGAGGGGATGGGTTTGATTGGTGTTCTAAGTACGGGAGAAAATTCTTGGGTAGCTTTGGGTAGTCGTGGTTTTTTATAAGGACCTGCCTTGTATGGGCCAGTAGGCCTTCTGCAGTGTTCCTCCATTCTTAAGTCCATATGAATTAGACACATGCAACATTTGGGTGTCTTTACTGAGGAAACGTTTCGCCACGAATTGGCCTCACCAGTCCTAAACAAGGAAGAATGGTGAAGATCAGGAGTTTGAGGTAATCAGTCCCTCAGCCTGGAGTCGATGTAATCAGTCCTTCAATCTTGAAAAGAGCACAGCATATGTGTGAAGAAGTGGCTTATATACTGCAGGCAGGTGAGGTGAAGCAGTCATAAGCGTTAACACTGGACAAATCCACATGTGGAAGTAGGTCATTCCTCTCGGTTAGGCAGGTGAAGAATTCCCTTTATCAAGACCCCAAGATGTTGCTGTGTCTGACAGGAATGTAGATAAATGGTTCAGATAACCGAGAAGTTTCATGTTTCCTCAATAAAGTTACCTAAGTGTTGCACATGTGTCTAATTCAACAACTTCTTGCCGAAGTTCAGACTCCAAGGATCCTCTCCTTAGATTGCCCAAGCAGTCCATGGTCAAGTGAGACCACCTGCAGGTACCATGCATATTTCCTTAAACTGTCATTGGGTGCTAAGGTGGTTATACCTCAAGCACCTGAAGCACCTCGAAGGTTCTGGGTTGTACATCATAACCTGGTATATTTCCCCAGCAGCTTAAATCCAGTTGAGCTGAGAGAATTCCTATTATCTTAACACCTGCCTCCTTGATACACTGCCTTCCTTCATGGTTCAGAGCCGCTCAGCTGTCATGATAGTTTGGTTACTGTGGATGGCATGGAGAGGCATAAACCACAGTCCTTAAATGATGGTGCATTATACTTGGATATTTACATATTTAACTGCACTAGACATTTATTCTGCACTCTATACCAAGCTTTTAACTCCTCAACCGAGGTGATGCAGGTGAAGAGCTCTTGATCTAGGGAATTGGATCTGTGCTACAGTTCCCTGAATTTAGCGTGAATACCTTCCATCCCACCGCCACAAGTGCTGTATAATATCTATGGGCTTAGCGCTCCCCATGATAAACATAATAACTAAGCTTATAAGAAACGGGGATATCTTTTCTTAGGATCGCGAAGCCACCCGCATCATCTAGTTCACAATTAACCCGCATTTTGGGGATGAAACATCGTGCACATCCTGACTACTCTGTGGCTGAAGAAATACTTCCTAACATCCCTGTGATTCATCTGTGTCTTCAACTTCCAACTGTGTCCCCTCGTTGCTGTGTCCCATCTCTGGAACATCCTGTCTTTGTCCACCTTGTCAATTCCTCTCAGTATTTTGTATGTCGTTATTATGTCCTCTCTATCTCTCCTGTCCTCCAGTGTCGTCAGGTTGATTTCCCTTAACCTTTCCTCGTAGGACATACCTCTTAGCTCTGGAACTAGTCTTGTTGCAAACCTTTGCACTTTTCCTAGTTTCTTTACATGCTTGGCTAGGTGTGGGTTCCAAACTGGTGCCGCATACTCCAATATGGGCCTAACGTACACGGTGTACAGGGTCCTGAACGATTCCTTATTAAGATGTCGGAATGCTGTTCTGAGGTTTGCTTGGCGCCCATATGCTGCAGCAGTTATTTGGGTGATGTGCGCTTCAGGAGATGTGCCTGGTGTTATACTCACCCCAAGAACTTTTTCCTTGAGCGAGGTTTGTAGTCTCTGGCCCCCTAGACTGTACTCCGTCTGCGGTCTTCTTTGTCCTTCCCCAATCTTCATGACTTTGAACTCCAGGAACCAATTGCTGGACCAGGCCTGCAGTTTGTTCAGATCCCCTTTGTGGTTCTGCCTGGTGTTCGATCGAATGGATTCTTCCCATCAACTTTACTTCATCTGCAAACAGGGACACTTCGGAGTCTATTCCTTCCGCCATGTCGTTCACAAATACCAGAAACATCACTGGTCCTAGGACTGAACCCTGTGGGACCCCGCTGGTCACAGGTGCCCACTCTGACACCTCGCCACGTACCATGACTCGCTGCTGACTTCCTGACAAGTATTCCCTGACCAATTGAAGTGCCTTCCCTGTTATCTCTGCTTGTTCCTCCAGTTTTTGCACCAATCTCTTGTGTGGAACTGTGTCAAACACCTTCTTGCAGTCCAAGAATATGCAATCCACCCAACCCTCTCTCTCTTGTCTTACTGCTGTCACCATGTCATAGAACTCCAGTAGGTTTGTGACACAGGATTTCCCATCCCTGAAACCATGTTGGCTACTGTTGATGAGATCATTCCTTTCTAGGTGTTCCAGCACTCTTCTCCTGATAATCTTCTCCATGACTTTGCATACTATACATGTCAGTGACACTGGTCTGTGGTTTAGTGCTTCATGTCTGTCTCCTTTTTTGAAGACTGGGACTACATTTGCTGTCTTCCATGCCTCAGGCAATTTACCTGTTTCGATAGATGTATTGAATATTGTTGTTAAGGGTACACATAGCGCCTCTGCTCCCTCTCTCAGGACCAATGGGGAGATGTTATCTGGCCCCATTGCCTTTGAGGTATCTAGCTCACTCAGAAGCCTCTTCACTTCTTCCTCGGTTGTGTGCACTGTGTCCAGCACTTGGTGGTGTGTCCCACCTCTCCGTCTTTCTGGAGCCCCTTCTGTCTCCTCTGTGAACACTTCTTTGAATCTCTTGTTGAGTTCCTCACATACTTCACGGTCATTTTTTATTGTCTGGAGCCTTCCTTCATTAGCCTGATTACGTGGTCCTTGACTGTTGTTTTCTTGCTGATGTGGCTGTATAACAGTTTCGGGTCAGATTTGGCTTGTGCTGCTATGTCGTTTTCATATTGTCGTTGGGCCTCCCTTCTTATCTGTGCATATTCGTTTCTGGCTCTAGGACTGCTCTCCTTATTCTCCTGGGTCCTTTGCCTTCTATATTTCTTCCATTCCCTAGCACACTTGGTTTTTGCCTCCCTGCACCTTTTGGTGAATCATGGGCTCATCCTGGCTTTTTCATTATTCCTGTTACTCTTGGGTACAAACCTCTCCTCAGCCTCCTTGCACATTGTTGCTACATATTCCATCATCTCATTATCTGTCAGTTCTCTGTCCCACTGAACCCTGTTCAGGAAGTTCCTCATTCCCATGTAGTCCCTTTTTTTGTAGTCTGGCTTCATTCATCCTGGCCTTCCTGCTTCCCCCTCCACTTGTAGCTCTACTATGTATTTGAAGCTTAAAACCACATGATCGCATGAGGACATCACATATGAAAGACCCCTTTCATATGTGATGTCCTCAATATCTGCACTACTCAAGGTGAATACTAAGTCCAGTCTTGCTGGTTCATCCTCTCCTCTCTCTCTTGTAGTGTCCCTTACGTGTTGGTGCATGAAGTTTTCCAGTACCACCTCCATCATCTTAGCTCTCCATGTATCTTGACCCCATTGTGGCTCCAAGTTCTCCCAATCGATCTCCTTGCAGTTAAAGTCACCCATGATCAGGAGCTTTTCCCTGCATGCATGAGCTCTTCTGACCACTGCAGTCAGTGTGTCAACCATCGCTCTATTGCTCTCGTCATACTCTTGCCTTGGCCTCCTGCTGTTCTGTGGTGGGTTATACAGCACTGCAATTACCTCCTTGGGACCTCCAGAGTGAAGCGTTCCTGCTATGTAATCACTTTCTTCTCCGCTGTCTCCTCTCTCCAGCTCATCAAAATTCCATCGGTTTTTGATCAGCAGTGCCACTCCTCCACCCCCCTGTTCCCTCTGTCTTTCCTCAGGATCTGCTATCCCATTGGAAAGATGGCATCTGTTATTATACCTGTAAGCTTGGTTCTGTGAGAGCTATGATGTCTGGTGATGCCTCTTTGACTCTTTCATGCCACTCCTCCCACTTATTTGTTATTCCATCAGCGTTTGTGTACCATACCTTCAGTTTCCTTTCCAGCACTGTGGTTTGGGGGGCCTGTGAGGGTGGGAGACCTGGTAGCATACTGTGGGATTCTATAGCTCGGTGTTGGGTGGAAGCTGTGGGTATGGATTGTGGTGTGTGTTGGGATGGTGTGGTAGGTTGTGGGGTTCTGAGGATAGTTGTGTGTGTGCTTGCACTTGCTGCTCTGTTCTGCTCTGAGTGACCTCTGCTGGTTCCATCCTTGTCTCCTTTCCTAGCTCCTTTTGCTTTTTTTGTCCTCTCCCTCAGCTGCTGTCGATCTGTTTGTGTTCTGTCTCTGTCTAGGAACACCCTCTTGTACTCTTCTGAGTATTTCAACCGTGGTTTCTCATGGAGGATCCTGTTCCACACTGTTTCCGTCCTGAGAATCAGCTTGATTGGTCGGCTTCTCCCCTTCAAGTACCCCCCTATTCTCTGAAAATTTACAGTCTCGTCCATCTCTTCTTCACCTATTTCCGTGATGATTTTCTCAATCTCCTTTCTTTCTTCCTGCCGCCTTTCAGTGTGTGCCCTTTCCTCTCTCTCCTGAAGCCCATGGATAAACACTGATTTAGCCCTTTCCTCCTCCCATTGCCTCTCCCTCTGTGACTCTGGTTCCTGTTGGTACATGGTCATTTTCTCCCTTGATTTTTCCAGTGGCTCTTGGTAGTGTGGTTGTGCTTCATCATTCGACCTATCACCCTCTCCATCTGCTCCCAGCTGTTCTTCCCTTTCAGTCCTTGGCCCTTCTTGGGGGAGAGATGTTAGAGGGGGGGATGTGTTAGAAGGAAGAGATGTTAGAGGGGAGAGAAGAGAGAGGGGAAAGATGGGAGAGGGGAGAGAGAGAAATAGGTAGAGAGTGAGAGAGATAGGTAGAGAGAGAGAGATAGGTAAAGAGTGAGATAAGTAGAGAGAGATAGATAGAGAGATATGTAGAGAGGGAGACTGGTAGTGAGAGAGGGAGAGAGAGAGGAGTAAGGTTTAGATGGTCAGTTCACAGGAAGGTGTGAAATCCTGTGTATGTGTGTGTGTGTGTGCATGTGTACTACAGCTTTTACAAGTGCTTGTTCCTGTGTGTATGTGTGTGTGTGTGCCCCCACTTCTAAGTATTCATACTCCTAATAAATACCGGTAAATACCAGTAATTCTAAAGCTTACCAATACTTCTAACACTTATCGATTCTAATTATAAATACAGAAAGTAGCTAGGTTGTAAAATTTAGCTTGTCTCAGCTTAAGTGTCTGACATTATCCCTCACTACCACTTTACTCCTTGCACTCTCGTCTATGCTATTTCTACTCTAATTCTGTAATAGCTTGCAGGAATGAGTGAGCAGTATCTAACAGTGATGCAAGACCAGGACTCAGAACCCTGCATCATGCAACCTCAACAGGTGAGCAATACTTGCACTGGCAGTGGTGCGATGACAAGTTGTCAGATGCTGATGACGTAGTCATCGTACATAGGCCTTCTATCACTATTTTGTAAATCCTTTACCCATGATGTTTATAACCACATATGCTCATGCATCCCATGTTCCTCAAGTGATTTCACTTTTCACTTATGACAGAATACACTTCACATTCGGTGTTACACTTTATATGTATAATGGCATACAACTGTTGTGACGTCACATTTTCTAACTATCACCAAAACTGCCATACGCTGAGACAAACCTAACACCCTCCCCCTCTTCATTGCATTGAGTAAACGAACCATAAAAGTCCGTATTACCTCCCAATGTTGGATATAAAAGTCACACGGGATGCTGTCAATGCCTGGCACCTTACCCTTGCTTATTCCCTGCAATGCCTCTCACACCTCCGCATCAGTTATAGGCCCACCCATGAGAAAGCGATCATGATCATTCAACTCGCATCGTACATCCCACCCCAATTCCTGTATCGCATTCTCACTCACTTCTTTGGAGCTTACACCATGTATCGACATAAAAACTTATTCCTTCAGTTGTTGTTAAGACCTGTTCCTCACTATACCCGTCAACTTCATCCTGCACCACTAAACTCACAACTTCAGTCTCCTTTTGCCTTTGTGCCTGACTACATAAGATGGCTTATCACCCCACACAGCCTCCTCCGCCCCACTCGAAATACGTGCCCCATTAAAAACCTTATTTTTCAGTACCTGGATTTGTTCCTTAAGATCGTCAATCTCGTCCACTGGGTAAATTCCAGACGCCTCTCCTTGCGCATAACAATGCCATAAAGAACCCTCCAGGTACCTCAGAAAACCATACTGCAAGCGAGAGGCCTCCTAACCCTGATGCACATAAAAATCCTTAATTCGAGGCTTCACAACCTCATCCCATTGTCGCACTAAATCCCATCCTTCCCAGAAGTCTACTCCCATAGAGGCCCATAAGTCTGTGAATAGTGTCCTATCATCCGCAGTTTGTAACAGTCGCATATTTAACTTCCAATAACCCTTAAAACGGTTCGGGAGACCCCCCCCCAGTCAAGTTCCACAAGAACTCTGCGATGGTCGGAGAAACAGACGTTTAACCGGGTTGAAGTGTCAGTGTGTAAGACTTGGTCATGTTTCCCTTATTTTAATATTTGTTAATAAATGTACTGTGTCTTTGGTGCTACTGTTTCATCAATACCTATATAATTACCACTTAGGTTTATTCATATATGTCAAGTTAGGATGTAAGCCAACAAGTTGGTGATAACGGTCATATTATTTCGGGGTGAAGGGGGCAATTAATGTGTAATAAGTTTAAGTCATTAACGGTAATACCAACTTTATTGGTAGTTGTATAAGTGTGTTTTGAAATGTAATATTCAGATGTGTTTGTCTTATTTAAGGTATTGTGATTTTGGTAGTCTTGTACCATCCATGTTGTAAATTCTCTTTCCTAACGTGACACGTGTCATGATATTCCTAAATTGAGGATAATTAATGTCATGATTATTCAGACTGGTGATGGGGTTAGTTTTCAATGTGTGTGAGTGGGGGCAGGGATGATGGGTCAACTGTGTTGCAGCACAGGTTTCTTAATAATGTATATTGTAGGTTTTGTGTAATTAGTTGCGAGTTGTATTATGGGTGATTGTCATTAAGCTTGGTGCATTATTATTATGTTGAGGTTGTGATTTAGGAGTTTTATTTGTAGCCATTTTGTGGCCTTTACTATTATACCTTTATTCCTTCTTGAATTGTGATATGTTTTAAAAACTTGTATATAGTATAGTGCCAGGAGTTGCCTGGATTGTTATGTGTTTATATATTGTGTTATTGATGTTGTCCTTGTTCAAGTCATTGTTTAATTTTAAGTAGCAGGGGAATGTAGAATGTATTCATTGGTGGGGGGGGGGGAGTGTAAGCAATAATGAGTAGGTTCCACTATATCTATGAACCTTGTTACTTGTGAAACAACGTACGTAGAAGCAGTCTGTAGGTTGTGTTAAGTTTATTTTAATATCTTTATTTATGTGCTTATTCAGTGTCAGTGTTACATATTGATATATGTACCGATATATATTTGTACATGACGTTTTAAATAAAATATAAAAAAAATAATTATTAGTAGAATATACAGTATAACAACCAAAAACTACATCAAGAAACTCTGTGTAGTCTGCACCACAGCAACAAACGGGCTTCTGTATGGATTACATGCAACCACTGTAGAAAATGGTCCCATGCATCATGTGCAGTAATTCAGGAATCACGACGAAATGTTATGGTGGTACCGACAAGATGTGGAAAAAGACACTTATGTACAGTTCAAGACATTTATTAAAGGAAACGTTTCGCCACGAGTGACTTCTTCAGTCCTGAAGAAGCCACTCGTGGCGAAACATTTCCTTTAATCAATGTCCTCAACTGTACATAAGTGTCCTTTTCCACAATTCAGGAATAGTCCACTAGAGATATTAAACCAGGGAAGTGTTTTTGGGTTTGCCCAATTGAGAACCAACTGTGGAAAAAATCACATCTTTATTAAAAGACAGAAACATCAAAATGGCCTTCAAAGAAACCCTGACAGCATTCTATAACAGATGGGAAAATTAAAGGAATGGGCCAGATGGTGTTATTGGCCTTGGTGCAGGTGCTGTCCTGGTAGACAGTACCTGTAAGAATGCAGAAATGAAAGTTGGTGGTCGAGAGGAAGACAGGAGCTCTAGTGCTGCGGAAACAGGTGTAGACAAGAACATGCAAACCCCTAAGTTACAAACTATTAATATCACTGAAAATAGTAAACCAGGGGATGTTCTAAGAAATAGAGAAGATAAAATACCAGAATATACTGGTGAAAGCACCATTTTTAGCACAAGTGCTGAAGATAAAAAGGAGACAGAAAAACATCCACCAGTAGGGAATGCAGCCACGAGAAACGAAGGCAAACAGAAATCAAACCTATGCAAATTCTGTGCCTTACGTATCTGCAGGCATGGAATATCTGGAAAAACAGGTGGGACGTGCAACTTTGACCACTCCAGAAAATACTGTGCCTACATAACAGCAGGAGAATGCAACCTTTCCTCCTGTCAGCTTTTCCACCATGAAATGTGTCACTCCTCAGATCAAGAAAGACAATGCTATACCTTATATTATCAAGCACATCACTTAAAGGGGACAAGAAGATATAGAACATCAAGACCATGGGAAAACCTGGGAAGCCACAAGCACTCCAGAGAGAGAGTTTTTTTTAGCACGTAGAAGGAAAAAATGCTGGCAGGAAATGACAGAAATCGTACACCAACAAAAATAACTTCTGGAGCGGAGTCACAGTCAGTGAAAAGCCCTCCCCCCCTCCCCACATATGACAACATTCATTTTAGCAAATAAAGAGTCTAAAGCAAACAACGAGCAACAAAATACCTTTCATCCATGGACTGCTTACAGAGTCAAACACAATGTTTGTGGTTTTCACAGAAACCAACATAAAAGATCACGCTAACAATGAAATATGGATCCTGGGTTATAACCTATATAGATGCAACAGAGTGAAAAGGCAAAAGGGAATGGAGGTTGGCCTGTATATTACAGAGTCATTGATATGCTCAGAACTACTAAACGCCTCAAATGATGTTGTTGATGTTTGGGCAGTAAAGATCGAGAACCGAAACATTGTCATTGTGGTTGTATAAAAGCCTCTGGATGCAACTTACCAACAATTTCAGGAACAGCTTTAGAAAATCGACCACTGTCTAGAAAAACTTCGAACTCCTGCCCCCAACATCTTACTCCTAGGGGATTTCAATCTAAGGTGCCAAAAATGGTGGAATGTAGAAAATAAGGCTGTAGCAGAGCTAACTACAAGAGGCAGCTCAGATGAAAATTCGCAAATACACGAGCTATTAAATACCTACACCAAATTCACCTTAAACCAGCAGATAATAGAGCAAATAAGACTGGAAAATTCACTGGACCTCTTCTTCACTAACAATGATGATCTGATACGAAATATTACCATATCAAAAATAATGTACTTAGCTCACAATATAATAGATGTTCAGACATGTATGCGAAGGGCCCCAGACCAATAAAATGTGATCACTCACTAGGGAGCCTTCACTATATTCAGTTTCAATTACAAAAACATACGGTGGGGCCAAATACCCAGGTGCTAAATGAAATAACCTGGGAATATATCCTAACCAACATGGATGGAAACCTATGTCTAGAAAAAATGAACTGTGTGGCAGTCGAAGTATGCTCAAGGCATATTATTTTAAGGAAAAGTGAGAGATGTAAACTAGAAAGAGAGTCGTTCCCTATAAAGGCGAGCTAGAAAATAACAGAGCAGCTAAAAGAGGCAAATATATCTACATTACGACGGGAGGCATTGGTCAGAGAAAAAGCAAACATTGAACTTAAGCTGAAGGAATCTTACAGGAGACATGAAACGCAGGAAAAAAAACAAAATCCATAAATGAAATTGAAAGAAACCCAAAATATTTCTTTTCTTATGTCAAATCTATGTCGAGGTGAACATCCATCATTTGGCCCTTACTAAGACGAAATGAGTCCTACACAGATGGCAACATGGAAATGACTGAGTTACTAAAGTCTCAGAATGATTCAGTTTTTATCCAGCAGCTAACCCGACTAAGAGTTCAAGACCTAAATTATTTTTTTCGAAAAAGCGATAAATGACATGCCTATACATTCTGCTCCAGGCTCAGACTCTTGGAACTCCGTGTTCATCAAGAACTGCAAGAAGCTCCTATCATGTGCTTTTAATATTCTTTTGAGAGTGAGCATAGATACAGGGGTCATTCCACACACACTAAAAGCAATAAACATAGCCCCACTCTACAAAGATGGCAGTGAAGCAATTGCAAAGAACTACAGACCTATAGCACTAACATCTCATATCATAAATATACTTGAAAGGGTTCTACGAAACAAGATCGCCGCTCATCTAGATACCCATCAGTTACACAACCCAGGTAAACATGGGTTTAAAACAGGTCACTCCTACCTGTCCCAACTACTGGACCACTATGACAAGGTCCTGGAAGCTCTAGAAGACAAACAAAGCGCAGATGTAGAATACACAGACTTTGCAAAAGTCTTCAGCAAATATGACCATGGTGTAATAGTACACAAAATATGTGATAAAGGATTAACAGGAAAAGTTGGTAGATGGATCTATAATTTCCTAACAAATAGAGCACAAAGAATAGTAGTAAACAGAATAAAGTCTAAGAGCTACTGTGATAAGTTGTGTTCTGCAAGACACAGTACTCGCTCCCATCCTGCTCCTCATACCCTTATCTGATACAGACAGGAATGCAAACCACAGCACCGTGTCTTCCTTTGCAGATGACAACCGAATTTTCATGACTGTGTATTCCACTGAAAACACTGCAAGACTCCAGGCAGACATCAACCAAATCTTTAAATGGGCTGCCGGAAACAATATGAAGTTCAGTGAAGAGAAATTTCAATTACTCTGTATGGAAAACGTGAGGAAATTAAAATTATATCGGAGTATACAAGAAAATTCCAACTACACAATACAGCGAAAAACTAATGTAAAAGACCTGGGAGTGATAATGTCAGTGGATCTCACTTTCAAAGACCACAACATTGTATCTGTCGCATCTGCCAGAAAAATGGCAGGATGGATAATGAGAACCTTCAAGTGTATGGATGCCAAGCCCATGGTGACACATTTCAGGTCACACGTTCTATCTAGGCTGGAATATTGCTGCACACTAACAGTGCCTTTCAAGGCAGGTGAAATTGCTGACCTAGAAATTGTACAGAGAACCTTTGCAGTACACATAACTGAGATAAAACACATAAATTACTGGGAACGATCCAAGTTTCTCGACCTGTACTCTGTGGAATGCAGGCGGGAGAGATACATATTTATATAGACTTGGAAAATCCTAGAGAAATTAGTACCAGATTTGCACATGAAATTCCCTCCCCATGAAAGCATAAGACTCGGCAGACGATGCAACATCCCCCCAATGAAAAGCAGGGGCGTCACTAGCACGATAAGAGACAACACAATAAGTGTCAGAGGCCCAAGACTGTTAAGCTGCCTCCCAACATACATAAAGGGGATTCGCAATAGACCCCTGGCTGTCTTCAAGAAAGCTTCGGACAGGCATCTTAAGTCAGTACCTGATCAGCCGGACTGTGGTTTGTACGTTGGTTTATATGATTCCAACAGAAACAACTTGGTTGATCATGTTCCGGATCCACTATGAGGCCTGGTCACAGATTGGGGCGCGGGTGCGTTGACCCTCGAAATCTTCTCCAGGTATACTCCAGGTATACACGACGACCTAGGCTCCAACAATACCAGTGAAGTTTCAGGTGTTGGGTTCACATGACTCAGGATCTAACAAGAACACCACTGAAGCTTCAGGTGATGAGTTCACACAGTATATCCTGTTAGGGTTTATATTTTGTGTCAGGCCGTCATGTGTGGTCTGAGCCTGTTACATCGGGGTGGCTTAGCACCCTCATGTTACATGTCACCCTGATGTGACCATTCGACGACTGGCACTAGTCAGTCCAGGTGTCAGATATGTGAGTCGTCTGAGCACCGTTTACAGACAGTACTTATGCTTGCCACTCTTGTAGACGTCTTGTCAGAGTCGTTCCTGCTATGACTGTCGACAGAGAGCTCGTATCACTCCACCTTCTGATTGTCTAAGTAGTTTTAAGTAGAAAACAGTCTGGGTATGCTCAATGTAACCTCTGGTCTAACTCCAACTCTGTTGAGAGAATGATAGTAGTAAAGCCTCAGTATCCCTGACAGTAGGCGACATCTTGACTCGAGTCTTGGCTTCAGTGAGCATAGTTACAGCCTGTTCAAAGTATAATGTCACTTTGACAGTTAGCTCGCTCACTCCAGTTACGGTGTATGTTGCTATGACTCGCTCTCGCCGGTACCACTAAGTTGTGCTGCGCCGAGTTCCTGGCAGAGACTACCTTTGCGACAATACCAGTCGAGAAGTGTTCTCCTGAGTTGCACGCTAGAAGTCCTGTCCAGATGTAGACTTCTGCCGACGTCTCACTCAAGGGCACCAGCAGGTTGTGCCCCAGATTGAGTGAACCCTGTAGTGACTCCTTCAAGATGACTGCTTCATTGTTCCAGACAAGACCGTACCCTGATACATCATAGCTCAGCAGCAGGGATGTCTGCTGTTGTGTTGCAGTATCTATCCAGATGCAGGAAGACATGCAGTGACACCCACTGAGGCTCACTGTTTTGACACACTATGTTTTTAGTCTACCCCCTTTCTGTCTTCCTTCCCTGTAGGAAGTTTTTTTTTAGTTCATGTCCACATGATATATATGTTTCATATTTTGTTTAGTGTCCTGTTCCTGTGTGAGAGAGACTGCAAATTTTCAGTGGCTGAGCGATGTATACCCTGTTGGGGTTTATATTTGCGTCAGGCCGCCTTTACCTTTCACATCGTATTATGGCTGTCATCTCGCTGTCTCAAGCCTACCTTCAGCCCACAGGCCTTCTCTCTCTCTCTCTCCCACAGTCTGGTGGCCAGGATGGCCCTCAGGGCAAGTCTGCAAACACACTGCTTGTTTTAAGAACACCAATAAACCTACACTATGCCTCCAAAGAGTATCATTAATCACTATCAGACTCTATAACCGTTTTAATTGTTACAACACGACCCAGGATCCAACACCACTGAAGCTTCAGGTGTTGAGTTCAGACCCAAGATCCAGTAATAACCAATGAAGCCCAAATAATCAAATAATCTATGTATCCAACAATAACATGAGAGTGTCAGGGACAACTCGGACACCTGGTCACTTCTGCGCCAGCTTTTGTCGGGTATGGACGTCTCGCTCTTGCCTTAGTAACAGTGATAACTTTACCCTACCCTCTTTAGGATCTTGTCCTCATTATCTTTACCTGTCTGGCAAAGAAAATGAGGACAAGTTCAGTAACCGGTGGGGAGCCGGATACTGAACTTAGGTGAGGGAGTGGGCGATCCGCTCTGCTGGTGCTTGGTTAGGTGATCCACCTGATCCAATTGGGAATTTATAGTCCCTCTTTCTATTTACAAAAGAACTCTTGTTCCTTTTTCTTTCATGGTCCAGTTTTGGGCATCAAATTTTCCCCGAACATCCCGTGTCCCGTAGCTCGAACGCTAGTGCACTCGACTCACACTCTGAGGTCCGGAGTTCAAATCTCCGGTACGTCTGGGTAACATTAGGACGTGTTTCCATATGGCACCTGCTGTCCCTGTTCACCTATCAGTATTAAATGGGTACCTAGATGTTAGTCAACTGATGTGCGTCGCATCCTGGGACAAAACTGTCCTAATTTGCCCGAAATGCTCTGCATAATAAGTGGCTTTCTATGTAGTAGTATGTCACTGATGTCAGCTAGAACTCTATACCTTGTACATGAACTTGTAGAAATAAGGATATTATCATTATTATTACACTGGTCTGCATTTGGAATGTTTTTAATTTTTATTTTTATCTTACATATTCTTGGGCTGCTGATTGTAAATATCTAAACCATTTTGCTCTGTCACATAAGGATTTTTAATAAAATACAAATTAATTATAAAGAATGTGAATTTTTAATAAATTGTTAATTTATTAAAATTAGGCAAGTAATCACGGAAAAACACATTGTGTTAGTTTTAAGAACATATGAATTCCAAATCAACATAAATCAAATCAAATGATTTTATTAAAAAAATATGCTCGTAATGGTTAGCCTACATATTGAGTCAAAGGAAGGGGGACTGCTTTGATTTTCGCTTGTGCTGTGCATCGATACCATTACGTTTCAATGACCAGCAGTAATCTGCCATCATGCTGACATTCCATCTGCCCTGGTATCGAGTTTCCATGGTGCAAATATCCTGATGGAACCGCTTTCCTTCTTCCTCACTGTAATCCCTACAACTGTTGGGAAAATAATCAAGATGTGAGTGCAAAAAGTGCCTCTTCACACTCATTCTAGACCCAAGTTGTTGGAAATTTGAAATCAGGTCTTGGATAATTTTTTTTATTTTCCCAGGAAGTTGTGGACAATCTGCTTGAATGAAAACCAGACATTCACCTCGACACCTGCTAATGATTCATCAAAATGCTTGTCCTTCATCAGTTCCTGAATCTGAGGGCCAACAAAGATTCCTGCCTTTAGCTTGCCTTCACATATACGAGGAAACTTTGACTCCAAGCACTTGAAAGCTGTTAAATTCTTGTTGAAGACCTTCACAAAATTTTTCATAAGCCCTAATTTGATGTAGTGTGGTGGCAGCAGAATTTTCTTGGGGTCAACTAGTGGCACAGTTTTCACGTTGTGATTTCCTGGTAAGAAGCTGGATCTTGGTGGCCAGTCTTTTTGTTCACAGTGCTGGCTGTCTGCCCTATCCCAAAGACACGGAAAACAGGGATACTTGGTGTATCCCCCTTGAAGACCTAGTAAGAGAGCAATAACTTTTAAATCACCACCAATGAGAAAATTGTGATTCTGGTACTTGATTGCAGATATTAGTGTCTTCATATATGCGTAAGTTTCTGACATTTGGATATTATGGGCAATTGGCACAGATGCAGCTGCGTTGCCATTGAAGGGAAGTACAGCCTTTAAACTTCTTTTAGAAGAATCAATGAAGAGTCTCCATCCATCTGCTTTGTATGACATCCCCATGTGTTCAATGAGGCCAGAAATATTTGAACATAAAACTAAAGATTCCTCTTTGTCAAAGAACTGAGAGAATTCCGCTTCACGATGACGGCACCAAGCGAATATTGTTCCAGGAGCTAGAAACCTTTGTTCCTTTAGCCTAAAGCCAAGTAACTGTGCACTTTCATTTGGAAGGTTAAGGTCTCTCACCATGTTACTGAGCTCAACTTGGTTGAAGGGTTTGTGATCGTCATTTGTTGGTGGTTCATAGTCTACTTCCATCTCCTTAGAATCACTGGTATCAGACTGATGAAATTTGCCGTGTCTCAGGTGACACAGGAACATGAATATCTTCAGCGTGTGGAACAGGATTTATTGCTGAAGGAATATTTGGGTATATTATGTGATCTTTAGTCTTCTCGTAGAATCTAGCTACTTTACTCATACAAAAGTAGCAGTCATCATGATGGTTCATATGCTCCCGCCATACCACTGGTACTCCAAAGTTTTCCAACTGACCACATTTGTAGCTTACTGATGCAACTCTTGCAAGGTTTGTGTTGTGCAAATGGTTTGTCTTGGTCTCCAAGTTTGCAGCGAAAATAAGCAAAGTAGCAGCGCATCAATAAAGGAGTATTGTTGCTCTGGGAATCTGAAGGGGTGGATTGCCCGCAGACAATGTAAAATATGTCTTGTGATTTAATGCAGCCTCTAGATATGTTAATAATCTGAAAATAAAATAGAATATATTAGATTTAACATTTAAGTCAATAAAAGGTAAGCATTTTAATTGGTAATATACCACTTTCCCATTTACTTAAGTTATACGTAAAGAGAAAAGTAACATTTCCTTGTAACTTGACAACCTGATGTGATAGAGATGAATAAAAAACACAATGAATCACTCTTTTCCACACACACACACATATATATAAAATATATATATATATATATATATATATATATATATATATATATATAATATATATATATATATATATATAATTCATGCAACTGTATTTTTGTATACATGAATAAACTTACCCAGGCCTAGCCCCATTCCCCGCCCCCACGGGGCTGGGAGGGAGAAGCTATGCACCTTGGGTTGCAAAAAACCCTGCTCACACTGGGGTCGAAGGATGTGGCAGCTGCATAGCAGCAGACGACGTCAGGAGGTGCACTACAGGAGCCTCTGGGATCACAACCCTGCTTTGGGCATTAAGTCCGAGGACTGGGGAAGCTCCAGAATGCCTCTTGCTGTGTGTTGCTGCTGCTACTACTACACTTGTCCGTTGCACTCTCCTAACATCTGCTACGGTGAGCATCCCACAAGGGGCCAGATTACATATTTCCAAATGGTCCTTTGAACCAAGATTGTGGAATAGCTAGTTTAATCACACAGATTTAGTCTCAGCTTAGGTAGGCCAAAGTTACTTACCAATGATTTACAAAGTTAGGTTAAGTTAGCTCGCAGCTTGTGCCCAGTCATGTATACAGCTTAGCCCAGGACTAACTACTTATAAACTTAATTATTTGCAGTGATTTACAGGCAGGCCAGGAGTAGGCTAGTTGAGCTTGTAAATTGATTATTTACAGTAATTTGCAGGCAAGCCAGGAGTAGGCTAGTTAATTTTGTAAATATATTTTTTTTACAGTGATTTACAAGTAGGTCAGGTAGGAAACTTGTATATTTAATTGCCTATAGTGAATTTGCAAAGAAGCCAAAGCAATATTTACAGCAATTATAAACAGCTAGGCCATGTTTACAGTGAATTGCAAGGCCAAGTTTAGGCTGCAGTTGCACACTAATTTCAACAGTTATATAAAGTTTGATTAGAATTTAACCTATCCAATTAACACAGTGAATTAGACAAGCTAAGCCCAGTTAGGCCAAGCTATTTACCGACAATGTTTATGTACTTACCTTATCATAAGTTGAATTGCTAAATTATTTGTTCTAACCAAGTAAATTTTAAGCTTCCAAAGACTACATTTTGTACTGGGTGAAATTCACTGCCATTGACTCATATTAATGTGGGATTTGTGATCTGCACCAGAGGATAGCTAAGTCCTGTAACTATTTACCGGCATTATACAGAAATTGCCATTTTAAGCAGTGTAATCATTATTGCTTATAGACAACAGATTGCTAGGTTAAGGTGTCTTAACAATAATATAATTACGTATACAGTTGCGTTTGTATGGCACAGTCAGTTCCCCAAGAGTTTCTTAGAGATCCCAGGGTGTAAAAGTACTGAATTTTAATGAAGATTTATGGTTGAATGCTGCCTTAAAGCATCCACATTACTTGACAGTTTTAATTTTGGGAGATAATGATATTGTTTCAGACTGTGTGCCCATTAATATTGTAGCAAATATTTTACAGGTGGGAAATTCCTTTCGTGAACATTGCAGTTCTAGAATAGCGACCGTCCTGGTAGAACACAGGTTTCCACGACCAGGAAGCAAGTGCAAAATCGCTGGCACAGAGTACAACCGTATTGTTCGAAGATAGCAAGGTTAGCATGACTTTGGAACGTTGTGGAAGCCCAGTCCCACCCAGTTCTTATCGCGTTGTAGATGTCACAGTCAGTTTGGGCAGACGACACAGACAGATAATGGCCTTGATAGTGAAGAGGCTACCTGAGATCATTACTACTAAAGGTCTGGCTGCACTAGCCATATGTCCGAAAGAGCTAGGTGTGAAGCTGGCAGAGCCCGATATTTCTGCAGATGCAGTCAGGGATGTGAGAATTTTGGTGAGGGCAGACGAATCTGTGTTCATGAGAAGGACCATCAAGGAGGGTATTGGCCTATTTAGGACCCCAGTGGGGTATGTTTTTGGGGACAGGGTACCACCTCATTTTTCCACGATGCCCAGGAGTGAGAGTTCTGGCGCTACGGTGATTAAGACAGTGCTAGTGAAGTGACTTGGACTGCATGAGGATCTGTCAGAAACACAGGTCGGCATAGCCGATGGGAAGCCAGTCCACGAAATATGGGATTTGAACGTGATGGGAATTAAGGGGGATCAACTGCCCTCGAGCATGTACAGATCTATCAGAATTACTTGAACCAAGTGCAGTTCAAAGACGGTCAGTACTGGGTGCGATTGCCTTGGAAACCGATGCACCCAACTCTGCCCACTAATTTTAAAATGGCACGGAGTCAACTGAACTCACTGGTGAAGAGCCTGACCAAGAATGAACTCGTTGGGAAATGCGATGAAATTATCAAGGAACAGTTGGAACTCGGATTCATTGAGAAAGTGCCCCATGCCACTCCTGGAGAAAATACCCATTATCTGCCTCACATGGCAGTCACCAAGGAGTCAGTGACTACCCCCATGAGAGTGGTCTTCAACTGAAGTTCGCAGGTTAGTCTTCGAGAGCAGTCACTGAATGATAGTTTGCTCAATGGACCGTCGCTGACACAGAAATTGGCAGACGTGTTACTTAAGTTCAGGACAGGGCAGTATGAAGTCTCAGGATAGGGCTTACACTAGGTTCTTGTGGTTGACAAACACGAAAGTGCCTGAACAGATATACGAAATTTATAGGTTCAAGGTTGTCTTATTCGGCGCTACCAGTTCACCGTTCTTGGTGCAAGCTACCATCGACTACCATCTGGTACATTGTGACAGTCCCCTTAAAGAATTACTGAAACCCCTATTTTATACAGACAATATGCAGGGTACTACCTCAAACGAGAGAATATTAGTGGACATTTACCGCGAATCTAATCGGGAGATGCTCTCAGCTAACATGTCAGTGAGAGATGAATGGTTCAGAGAACCAACAAGTTGATAAATTAGACACATATGCAACACTTTGGTATCTTTGACAAAGTCAATAAACATACCCAAGTGTTGCATATGTGTCTAATTTATCTTGTCATTGAGAGAATGGGCAACGAACAATCCCATTTTGCGATGCATGGTGGAGCAGGATTATGCAGGTTACAGAGTGCCTGCGGTAACGTCCGTGTGAGGATTGGAATGGGAAATCGAAGAAGGCAGACTTAGGATAAAGAGGAAACCTGATGAAGAAAGGAAGTTAACCAGAAGGTCCCTGTTGAGTAAAGTACAGACTGCCTTCGGTCCCTTGAGTATGTTGACTCCCATTACCATCTGAAGAAGAATGCTAGTGCAACGGACCTGAGAGCTGAACCTTGGTTGGGATGACCATCTTTCAGGAGTGGGATTTGCTAGCAAGGATTTAGCGGGGCTCCACGAGTTTGCGTTCCGTAGGTCCCTCGGAATCACGGGGCGACATTATGACTTAAATGTCTTCTGTGATGCCTCCTCCATAACATATGAGACAGTAGCTTATTTAGTGGCAAGAGAGCAGATCAATTTGCCCACCAGCCCAGCACGAGTGACTCCCCTAAAGGAGTGCTCCATCCCAAAGCTGGAGCTAACAGTGATGTTATTGGGAGCAAAGCTGGACAGGTATGTGAAGGAAGTGTTGAGTAACCTGAGAGTGACAAACACGTATGTATGGAAGTGGCCTTACAATGAGTCAAGAGCGAGAGGTCCAAACTTCCTTATGTTAGGAATCGAGTGAAAGAGATACTGGGACTGCAGTCACTAACTACAATTTTGCACTTGCCTACAGACCAGAACCCAGACGACCTGATCAGTAGAGGGGTGACACACAAAAAAAATGGGTAAGAGCGAGATTTGGTTTAAAGGCCCAGGCTGGTTGCCAGTGAAGGAGGACTGGCTGAAGCAGAAATTCAAAGAGGTAACCAGCTACACGGTATATTTCGTGGTGGAACCAGGCACAGAACTGAGCTGTTTGAACTCAAACACTACTCGTTGAGAAAACTGGTCAGAGTCACAGTAATGGTGTCCCAATTTGTGGCATATCTGAATGACAAGGTAGGCCGAGGACGCCTGTTATCGTTCTCTGGTCCTAGAGAGTAGTGGATCCAGCAGTACCAGAGGGAGAGATTTCCACGAGTCCTGGAGGTACTGGCGATTGTACTAGGGGTTTGGGGTCGATCGGAGACTGGGAGTCATAAACTGGTTCACTCGTTCGGGTTGTTCCTAGATTATGCAGGGCTAATAATATGTATGAGAAGACTACACATTGTTGATCTCAGTTATGGGGCCAAACACCTCCTGCTACTGGGGAAAGAGGGGTGGCTGGAGGATCTAGTGATACCTGGAGTCTACCAGGAGAGGTTATCGTGGGTCAGCGCCCCCAAGGCTCGGTCTGAGACCAGGCCTCATAGTGGATCAGGGTCTGATCAACCAGGCTGTTACTGCTGGCCGCACGCAAGCTGAAGTACGAACCACAGCCCGGATGGTCAGGTACTGACTTTAGGTGTCTGTCCAGCACCTTCTTGAAGACAGCCAGGGGTCTATTGGTAATCCCCCTTATGTATGCTCGGAGGCAATTGAACAGTCTTGGACCCCGGACATTTACTGTGTTGTCTCTAAATGTACTTGTGGCGCCCCTGTTTTCATTGGGGGAATGTTGCATCTCCTGGTAAGCAATGCTTACCAGAGGACTATGCATGGGGTGTGTAGAGATATCCTTACCTGGATTCGTCAGAATTACTGGGTAATTAGAAGTTGAGTAGCGGTCAAGAAGGTGATTAGGAATTGCATCGTGTGTCAACGATACGATGGGAGGACCTTACAATATCCTGGGCTGCCACCGCTGCCCTAGGAGTGGGTGCAGAGCGGCACTTTAAAACTCTAGATAAAGACTATACTGTGGCTATCACCCTAAAAATACCTGGAGGTGAGGTGGTAGGCCAGTAGGTGTATGTCTACCTGTTTACTTGTGCAACCACCCAGAAGATATTGTTACGAACAGTGTCTGGGGTCACCCTGTTATAGTGCTTCACGTAACAAACACACAGAAAACGAACAGGTTTATCTTATTTTGAAGTTATCAGTTATTCGAATCACTTGTTGGAGTAAAGGAATCTCTATAGTTTCTGTTGGTTTTATTAACTTCCTTAATAGTCACATAATGTTTTCATTATTTCTTAAATAGTTCAAACGTTAAAACGAGACTTCTCATACAGTAACAATTATGAGTGGAAACAGTTATCATTAGTATTGAAAACACTCTGCAACAAAATTTCACTTTTGTTGTGTTTCTGGGAAATAAGCATCATTTCCCAATTATTATTTATAGCTAAACAAATCTTAAAAAAAAACAATTTTGATCCCAGAACTTTGTTTTTGTGGTCAGGACACTTCTGGAACACTTTCAAGAAAGACTGATTTAAAACTATTATGTTCTAGGGTTTTGCTTGACAAATATAAAAACAGGGGCTCACAAACCAGCGTTCAGTTCAGCTCTGGCTACATGAGAATGCACATCAGAAGAAGTGAAATTGCATCAAGAGACTGCAATCATTCTGGTCAATTCATTAAGACAAGATTAAAGAAGTGTGAAGCTTACAAAGAATATTTTGGCATGCCAGTTGGGCGCCTCATGTTGCTTGTGAACATTGTAAGAAAACATTGGAAGAAAAGAAAGTCATTAGTTATATGAAGGGTAAAATCACGAACAGGAGCAGTTTTTAAATGAAATGTATGAAACAGAAACTATTTCTTTTATTCTTTTACAGGATGGTATAGAGGAGAAAAAAGAACCGTGAAGTTTGCCGTTCCTAGAATATGGTGTGAACCCAGTGATCACTCAACCAACTGCTACTTCTGCTTGGTGGATCCATTCAAACACCGAACTGGGAAAAATACACCTGCTATTTCTTATACAGACCTTTCCTCTTCTATTGCACCAGTACCACGCAGTGCTAATCTTCCTGTACCTACACCTCCAGAAAGAAGTCAACCGTCAGAAGAAGAAAGCAGCAAATCAGAAAATGAAGAACACAGTGAACAAGACTATGATCTCACAGATGCAGCTGTTGGGAGGAATCCTAGTAGTTGTCAAAGCGGCTGTAGGGCTTCCACGGCAGAGTGGCTTCTCAAAGGGTGCCGCCTTTTCACAAGTAGGTGTGAAATTTTGCACCTATCTGATAATGACCCTTCCGGTCCCGTGCAGCGCGCCCGCCTGTGCACCCGCCCGTGCGCCCGCCCACGCCCACCCGCGCCCACCCGCGCCCGTGCCCTCCCACACCCACCCGCGCCCATGCCTTCTGCAGCGCCTTCTGCAGCTCCCGCCAGATCGCCCCCGCTCCCCGAATTTTTTCTGATTTTTTTTAAATTTCTTGTGCTCTCCATTTCCGCAGATCAAGTTTTTGGGTTTCCCCCTATGGGTACCCCTCCCACTTCCATCTCCCCATACCCTCTATGTCCAAGTATTTCTCCTCCATCTCCTTGGATCAACAAATCTCTCTCTCCTGCACACCATCACCATCTATGTCCAAATATTCCTGCTTCATCTCCTCGGATCAAGACCTCCCTCTCCATCTCCCCCAAATATTTTCGAATTTTCTTGTATTCTCCAACTCCTCGGATCAACACCCCACACCTCACACCATCCACTTCTACCCTCTATGTCCAAATATTCCTGCTCTACTTCCTTGGATCAACTTTTTCTCGATATTAATGATACAAAGATTTGAGCTACTCCCCATCTCCTTGGATCAACACCTCCATCTCCCCAAACACCTCCCACCACCCACTTCCACCCTCTATGTTCAAATACTTCTGCTCCATCTCCTTGGATCAAGACCTTCTCCCTCACCCCCCCACCCTCTATGTCCAAATATTCCTGCTCTACTTACTTGGATCAAGACCTCCCTCTCCATCCCACCCATCCCAAAATCCCTGATTCACCTCCTGGGATCAAGATCACCCTCCTTGGATTAACTTTTCTCGATATCAATAATACAAAGTTTTCCCTCCACTTCCTTGGATCAAATTTTTGGGTCCTCCCTATGCAGGTCTAAACAAATAACTTCCTGGCATGCATGACGTCACCCCACCTGTGTTTACTCAGCGGTCAGTGACGTCACGTGATGACCTCACACACAAGCCAACAGGCAGAATCAGGTCTGTCACCATAACAACCTCAACAACCCACAACTTATAACTTTTTTTTCGGCATCTCTAGTTCAACAACAATACCCACAACCCACATCATTTTCCATTTTATTTCACAATTTTTCCCCTTTCGTTACAATTTTTTTTCACTCTTAACCAGGATAACCCAAATAATTCCTCATTTTCGTTAATACCCATTACAATCCGCAATTTGATACAAAAATACAATCAAAGATTCACTCTCCTCAAGTCTAGACATCTGCCGACTGGCGACTCTTATCTGATTTACCTTCAGATTAAAATCTCAGGTCAGACCCACCAAGTAACCTTCTCTGAACACCAACACTCAGTTCTACCATAGAGAGAATTTAAGCCTAGATATGCTATTCAATCCATTCTTTCAAATATATTCACACATTACCTTTAATTTCAGTAAAATTCCCATATTTCATTAAAATTCTAATACAGTCCTCTTTTTACCCCTTCTCCACACCCCCCCAAACCTTAACTCCTCACATCCACCCACCCATCTCCCAACACTTCACTCTCCAACCAACATCTCACAAGGCACAATTTTCACTCACAACCCACAATTTTTCTCGTTTAACTATTTCATCAGAAAAAGTCACCAGGGGTCAGTGTTGGCCCGTTGTTGTTCACAATTTACATAAACGACATAGATGAGGGAATAAATAGCGACATAAGCAAATTTGCTGATGACACCCAAATAGGCCGTCCAATTCATTCTAATGTGGACATTAGAGCACTCCAGGATGATTTGAATAGACTGACGCAATGGTCGGAGAAGCGGCAGAAGCAGTTTAATATTGACAAATGCAAAGTTCTAAATGTTGGACAGTTAAATAAACATGCCACATATAAACTAAATAATGTAGATCTTAATACTATTGATTGTGAAAAGGATTTAGGAGTTCTGGTTAGCAGTAACCTAAAACCAAGACAACAGTGCATTAGTGTTCGCAAAAAACTAACAGAATTCTTGGCTTCATATCTAGAAGTATAAATAATAGAAGTGCTCAGGTTGTTCTTCAACTCTTTATATCCTTGGTTAGGCCTCATTTAGACTATGCTGCTCAGTTCTGGTCACCGTATTACAGAATGGATATAAATGCTCTGGAAAACGTTCAAAGGAGGATGACAAAGATGATCCCATGTATCAGAAATCTTCTCTATGAGGATAGAATGAGGGCCCTGAATCTGCACTCTCTCGAAAGGCGTAGAATTAGGGGGAATATGATAGAAGTGTATAAATGGAAAGCAGGAATAAATAAAGGGGATGTAAATAGCGTGCTGAAAATTTCCAGCCATGACAGGACTCGCAGCAATGGTTTCAAGTTGGAAAAATTCAGATTCAGGAAGGATATAGAAAAGCAATGGTTTTGTAATAGAATTGTGGATGAGTGGAACAAACTCTCGAGTACAGTTATTGAGGCTAAAACGTTGTGTAGTTTTAAAAAATAGGTTAGATAAATGCATGAGTGGGTGTGCGTGGGTGTGAGTTGACCTGACTAGCTTGTGCTGCTGGATCTGGTGCAGTGCTCCATTCTTGAGTGGAGATGACTAGGCAGGGCGGTTCATTGGGATAATCCGGGGTGTGGGTCATTGGGATAATCCGGGGGGGAAACATGGACCTGCTCCGCTTGGGTCATTAGGCCTGTTGTAGTGTTCCTTCTTTCTTATGTTTTTATGTTCATATGTCACAATTTTACATATTACGAGGTTAATACACACACACACACACACACACACGCACACACACACACACACACACACACACACACACACACACAGGATTGCACTGCTCATAAAACACCGATGGGGATTTGAGGAAATGGAAGGCATGGACATGATTGGAGAAAGAGACTACATTGTAGGTACAATTCAGTCCGGAGAACATAAAGTAGTCATTGGAGTGATGTATAACCCACCACAGAACTGCAGGAGGCCAAGAGAGGAGTACGAAGAAAACAACAGGGTGATGGTGGACACACTGGCTGAGGTGGCAAGAAGAGCTCACTCGAGCAGAGCAAAGTTACTGGTAATGGGCGATTTCAACCACAGGGAGATCGACTGGGAAAACCTGGAGCCACATGGGGGTCCCGAAACATGGAGAGCCAAGATGATGGATGTGGTACTTGAAAACCTCATGCATCAACATGTCAGGGACACAACCAGAGAGAGAGGGGAGGATGAGCCAGCAAGATTGGATCTTGTGTTCACCCTGAGCAGTTCAGACATTGCGGACATCACTTACGAGAGGCCCCTTGGAGCTAGCGATCACGTGGTTCTGAGTTTTGATTATATAGTTGAGTTACAAGTGGAGAAGGTAACAGGAACTGAAGGGGACAGGCCAAACTATAAAAGGGGGGACTACACAGGTATGAGAAACTTCCTGCAGGAGGTTCAGTGGGACAGAGAAATGGTAGGAAAGTCAGTAAACGAGATGATGGAATATGTGGCAACAAAGTGCAAGGAGGCAGAGGAAAGTTTTGTTTCCAAGGGAAACAGAAATAATAGGAAGACCAAAACGAGTCCTTGGTTTACCCGAAGGTGTAGGGAGGCAAAAACTAAGTGCAACAGAGAATGGAAAAGGTACAGGAGGCATAGGACCCAGGAAAACAAGGAGATTAGTAGAAGAGCCAGAAACGAGTATGCACAGATAAGGAGGGAGGCCCAGCGACAGTATGAAAACGACATAGCATCGAAAGTCAAATCTGACCCGAAACTGCTGTATAGCCACATTAGGAGGAAGACAACAGTCAAGGACCAGGTGATAAGGCTGAGGAAAGAAGGTGGAGAACTCACAAGAAACGATCAAGAGGTATGTGAGGAGCTCAACACGAGATTTAAGGAAGTATTTACAGTAGAGACAGGAAGGACTCTGGGGGGACAGACCAGATGGGGACACCAGCAAGGAATACACCAACAAGTGTTGGACGACATACATACAGATGAGGAGGAGGTGAAGAAACTGCTAAGGAACATCGATACCTCAAAGGCAATGGGACCGGACAACATCTCCCCGTGGGTTCTTAGAGAGGGAGCAGATATGTTGTGCGTGTCACTTACCACAATCTTCAACACGTCCCTGGAAATTGGGCAACTACCTGAGGTATGGAAGACGGCAAATGTAGTTCTCATTTTTAAAAAAGGAGACAGAAAAGAGGCACCAAACTATAGACCTGTGTCATTGACGTGTATAGTAAGCAAAATTATGGAGAAGATTATCAGGAAGAGAGTGGTGGAGCACCTGGAACGGAACTAGAATATAAATGCCAACCAGTACGGATTCACGGAAGGCAAATCCTGTGTCACAAACCTTCTGGAGTTTTATGATAAAATAACAGAAGTAAGACGAGAGAGAGGGGTGGGTTGATTGCATCTTCTTGGACTGCAAGAAGGCCTTTGACACAGTTCCTCACAAGAGATTAGTGCAGAAGCTAGAGCATCAGGCGCATATAACAGGAAGGGCACTGCAATAGATCAGAGAATACCTGACAGGGAGGCAACAACGAGTCATGGTACGTAATGATGTATCACAGTGGGCACCTGTGACGAGCGGGGTCCCACAGGGGTCGGTCCTAGGACCAGTGCTATTTTTGGTATATGTGAATGACATGATGGAAGGGTTAGACTCAGAAGTGTCCCTGTTTGCAGATGATGTGAAGTTAATGAGGAGAATTAAATCTGATGAGGACCAGGCAGGACTTCAAAGAGACCTGGACAGACTGGACACCTGGTCCAGCAAATGGCTTCTCGAATTTAATCCTGCCAAATGCAAAGTCATGAAGATAGGGGAAGGGCACAGAAGACCACAGACAGAGTATAGGCTAGGTGGCCAAAGACTGCAAACCTCACTCAAGGAGAAAGAACTTGGGGTGAGTATAACACCGAGCATGTCTCCGTAAGCACACATCAATCAAATAACTGCTGCAGCATATGGGCGCCTGGCAAACCTGAGAGCAGCATTCCGATACCTTAGTAAGGAATCGTTCAAGACACTGTACACCGTGTATGTCAGGCCCATACTGGAGTATGCAGCACCTGTTTGGAAACCGCACTTGATAAAGCACGTCAAGAAACTAGAGAAAGTACAAAGTTTTGCCACAAGGTTAGTTCCAGAGCTAAGGGGAATGTCCTATGAAGAAAGATTAAGGGAAATCGGCCTGACGACACTGGAGGACAGGAGGGTCAGGGGAGACATGATAACGACATATAAAATACTGCGTGGAATAGACAAGGTGGACAAAGACAGGATGTTCCAAGGAGGGGACACAGAAACAAGAGGCCACAATTGGAAGTTGAAGACACAAATGAGTCAGAGAGATATTAGGAAGTATTTTTTCAGTCATAGAGTTGTAAGGCAGTGGAATAGCCTAGAAAATGACGTAGTGCAGGCAGGAACCATACACAGTTTTAAGACGAGGTTTGATAAAGCTCATGGAGCGGGGAGAGAGAGGGCCCAGTAGCAACCGGTGAAGAGGCGGGGCCAGGAGCTAAGACTCGAAACCTGCAACCACAAACAAATAGGTCAGTACACACACACACACACACACACACACACACATACTTTTCTCAATATCTCTTAAGAAATATATTCTATCATGAACAACCTTTATCATCTCACTACAAATCAACCCCCAGATTACTTCGAACACAATCAAAACACTCTCATACAACATTTGAATACTCACAAAAAACACCTTTGAACATTTCCAAACAAAACCGAAACATTTCCAAATTACATTGGAACATTTCCAAGTCAACATTTTGAATACTCCCAAATAAGATTTGACATCTCTAACTCATCGACACTTACATATTTCACATAATTACAACTCATCTGCCATACTACTCCCTCATTCTCCAGATTTTTACAACATTAGCACAAAAACTAACTCATACACTCATGAGTTATTACCAAGACTAACACACACACATCACACTTTACTTTGAACAACACAAAAACACTCTCATACATCATTTGAAGACCGCCAAATCACCACTGAATACTCCAAAAACATCATTCGAACACCACCAAATCACCACTGAATACTCCCAGAACACCTTCATAAATACGCTTGCACATCATTTGAACAAATTCAAAAACACCTTTGAATAGCCTCAAATCACTATTTGAGTACTCCCAAATACACCACTGAATACTACTAAAACATCACTGAATACAGTCAAAACACAACCAAAATCACCATTTTCACACATTTTCACACAAATCCCCTCAAATCACTATAACCAAGACGATTACCAATTTCTATGATTATACTCACCTCCAACTAAGATAAAACATGAGCGCAAAAAACATGAACACAAACCAAACACACACAAACACTTACAACAGAATCACCTCTTTTTCGGCATCTCTAGTTCGACAACAACGCCCACAACCCACAACACCCACTTCCCACAACACCCACAACCCACATCACCCACAACCCACAACACCCACAACTACCCACAACTTATAACCACTTTTCGGCAACTTTAGTTCGACAACAACACCCACAACCCACAACACCCACAACAACAACCCACTTATAACAACTTTTTTGGTATCTCTAGTTCGACAACAATACCCACAACCCTCATCACTTACCATTTTATTCACATTTTTTCCTCTTTCGATACAAATTGTTCCCCTTCTTTTTACTGAATCTTAAATGTAATGCACATTTCTCCCTACATTACTAAAATTCTAATAAAATCCTCCCCATACCCATCTCATTGTATCCACATAGATTAATAGTATACTCACAACAACTAATCACTACCCAACTACTACTTTTCACTTCCATAAATTCTTTTAAAATATTCACACATTACTTTTATTTTCAGTAAAATCCCCCATATTTCATTAAATTTCTAATACAACCCTCCCTATACCCCTCTCCATCTCACCCACATTTCTTAACATCCACTCACCCACCTCCCATCACACCTCTTCAGAACACACACACAAATCACATTTCACATCCACAAATGCATCTCATCACCCGTCTCAAATCCACTAAAATCACTGTAACCAAGATATTCATAAAATTCTACGACCACCTAACACACACAGACACCACGCTTTACTCTGAACACCTTCAAAACACTCTAATACATCATCATTTGAGACCACCTTTTCTCAATATCTTTTAAGAAATATTCTCTCATCGACAACCTTTATCATCTCACTACAGAACAACCCCCAGATTACTTGGAGCACTCTCATAAATCATTTGAATTCTCACAAAAACACCTTTGAGCATTTCCAATCAACACTGAAACACTTCCAAAATATAATTTTGAATACTCCCAAATATGATTTGACATCTCTAATTTATCTACACTTACACATTTCATTAACTGAAATTACAACTCATCCGCCATACTACTCCCTCAGTCTCCAGACTTTACAACATTATTACAAAAACTAACTCATACACTTATGACATGAGACATTTTACCAAAACTAACACACACCCACATATACACCACACTTTACTTTGAATAACACCAAAAAAAAAAAAAACACCTTCAATTACCTTTGTTTACTCCAAAAACATCATTTGAACACATTCAAAAACATCATCAAACCCCTTTGAATACTCCCAAAACACCACTGAATACTACCAAGACAGCACTGATTACTCAACAGACAACACTAAAAATCACCAGAAACTAAGATCAACACCACCAACTAACACCCATTTTATAGAAATCCCTTCAAATCACTATAACGAAGACGTTCCCACTCACCTCAGACTATTATATAACATGAGCGCAAAAAAAAAAAAAAACATTCTCATAAATCATTTGGTGGGTAAATTGTATTAATATTTTTAGTTGATGAATATTTTAGCGTGAACTTCGTAAAGTGACTGTGTTTAATTGGAGGTGTGTGACTTAGTTTGGGAAAGT
>NC_069444.1:7201614-7231155 GCF_026875155.1 Cherax quadricarinatus
CATTTTCTTTACCTGCCGGGCAAAGAAAATGAGGACAAGTTCAGTAACCGGTGGGGAGCCGGATACTGAACTTAGGTGAGGGAGTGGGCGATCCGCTCTGGTGGTGCTTGGTTAGGTGATCCACCTGATCCAATTGGGAATTTATAGTCCCTTTTTCTATTTACGAAAGAGTTCTTATTTCTTTTTCTTTCATGGTCCAGTTTTGGGCATCAAATTTTCCCCGAACATCCCGTGTCCCGTAGCTCGAACCCTAGTGCACTCGACTCACAATCTGAGGTCCGGAGTTCAAATCTCCGGTACGGCTGGGTAACATTAGGACGTGTTTCCATATGGCACCTGCTGTCCCTGTTCACCTATCAGTATTAAATGGGTACCTAGATGTTAGTCGACTGGTGTGGGTCGCATCCTGGGACAAAACTGACCTAATTTGCCCGAAATGCTTTGCATAATAAGTGGCTTTCTATGTAGTAGTATGTCACTGATGTCAGCTAGAACTCTATACCTTGTACATGAAATAAGGATATTATTATTATTATTACACTGGTCTGCATTTGGAATGTTTTTAATTTTTATTTTTATCTTACATATTCTTGGGCTGCTGATTGTAAATATCTAAACCATTTTGCTATGTCACATAAGGATTTTGAATAAAATACAAATTAATTATAAAAAATGTGAATTTTTAATAAATTGTTAATTTATTAAAATTAGGCAAGTAATCACGGAAAAACACATTGTGTTAGTTTTAAGAACATTTGAACTGCAAATCAACACGAATCAAATCAAATGATTTTATTAAAAAAATATACTCCTAATGGTTAGCCTACATATTGGATCTAAGGAAGGGGGACTGCTTTGATTTTCGCTTGTGCTGTGCATCGAGACCATTACGTTTCAATGACCAGCAGTAATCTGCCATCATGCTGACATTCCATCTGCCCTGGTATCGAGTTTCCATGGTGCAAATATCCTGATGGAACCGCTTTCCTTGTTCCTCACTGTAATCCCTACAACTGTTGGGAAAATAGTCAAGATGTGAGTGCAAAAAGTGCCTCTTCACACTCATTCTAGATGCAAGTTGTTGAAAATTTGAAATCAGGTCTTTGATCATTTTTGTTATATTCGGGAGAGCGTCTGTTTCCCAGGAAGTTGTGGACAATCTGCTTGAATGAAAACCAGACATTCACCTCGACACCTGCTAATGATTCATCAAAATACTTGTCCTTCATCAGTTCCTGAATCTGAGGGCCAACAAAGATTCCTGCCTTTAGCTTGCCTTCACATATATGATGAAACTTTTACTCCAAGCACTTGAAAGCTGTTAAATTCTTGTTCAAGGCCTTCACAAAATTTTTCATAACCCCTAATTTGATAAAGTGTGGTGGCAGCAGAATTTTTGGGGGTAACTAGTGGCACAGTTTTCATGTTGTGATTTCCGGGTAAGAAACTGGTTCTTGGTGGACAGTCTTTTTGTTCACAGTGCTGGCTGTCTGCCCTATCCCAAAGACACAGAAAACAGGGATACTTGATATATCCACCTTGAAGACCTAGTAAGAGAGCAATAACTTTTAAATCACCACTAATGAGAAAATTGTGATTCTGGTACTTGATTGCAGATATTAGTGTCTTCATATATGCGTAAGTTACTGACATTTGGATACTATGGCAATTGGCACAGATGCAGCTGCGTTGACATTGTAGAGAAGTACAGCCTCTAAACTTCTTTTAGAAGAATCAATGAAGAGTCTCCATTTATCTGCTTTGTATGACATCCCCATGTGTTCAATAAGGCCAGAAATATTTGAACAGAAAACTAAAGATTCCTCTTTGTCAAAGAACTGAGTGAATTCCACTTCACGATGATGGTACCAAGCGAATGTTGTCCAGGAGCTAGAAGCCTTCTTTCGTTTAGTCTAGAGCCAAGTAACTGTGCACTTTCTTTTGGAAGGTTAAGGTCTCTCACCATGTTACTGTTACTTGGTTGAAGGGTTTGGGATCGTCATTTGTTGGTGGTTCATAGACTACTTCCGTCTCCTTAGAATCACTGGTATCAGACTGATGAAATTTGCCGTGTCTCAGGTGACACAGGAACATGAATATCTTCAGCGTGTGGAACAGGATTTATTGCTGAAGGAATATTTGTGTATATTATGCGATCTTTAGTCTTCTCGTAGAATCTAGCTACTTTAGTCATACAAAAGTAGCAGTCATCATGGTGATGGTTCATATGCTCACGCCATTACATTGGTACTCCAAAGGTTGCTTTCCAAATTTGAGCCAATACCAATTTGTAGCTTACTGATGCAACTCTTTGCAAGGTTTGTGTTGTGAAAATGTTTGTGTTTGGTCTCAAGTTTGCAAGCGAAAATAAGAAAAGTAGTCAGCGCATCAATAAAGGAGTAATTTTGTTTCTTTCTGGAATCTTAAGGGTTTGGATTGCCCGCAGACATTGTAATTAATATGATCTGTGAATTAATGATCCTCTAGATATATTAATAATTTAAAATAAAATAGAATATATTAGATTTAAATTTAAGTCAATATAAGGTAAACATTTTAATTGGTAATATACCATTTCCATTACTTAAGTTATACGATAAAGAGAAAAGTAACATTTCCTTGAAACTTGACAACTTGATGTATAGAGATGAATAAAAAAACAATGAATCACTCTTTTCCATATATATAATATATATATATATATATATATATATATATATATATATATATATATATATATATATATATATTATATATATATATATATATATATATTATATATATATATTTATGTAACTATATTTTGTATACTTGAATAAACTTACCCAGGCCTAGCCCCATTCCCCGCCCCCACGGGGCTGGGAGGGAGAAGCTAGGCACCTTGGGTTGCAAAAAACCCTGCCTACACTGGGGTCGAAGGATGTGGCAGCTGCATAGCAGCAGACGACGTCAGGAGGTGCACTACATGAGCCTTTGGGAGTCACACCTCAGTTTGGGCATTAAGTCCGAGCACTGGGGAAGCTCCAGAATGCCTCTTGCTGTGTGTTGCTGCTGCTACTACTACACTTGTCCGTTGCACTCTCCTAACATCTGCTACGGGTGAGCATCTCACAAGGGGCCAGATTACATATTTCCAAATGGTCTTTTGAACCAAGATTGTGAATAGCTAGTTTATTCACACAGATTTAGCTTCAGCTTAGGTAGGCAAAGTTACTTACCAATGATTTACAAAGTTAGGTTAAGTTAGCTCGCAGCTTGTGCCCAGTCATGTACACAGCTTAGGCCAGGACTAACTACTTATAAACTTAATTATTTGCAGTGATTTACAGGCAGGCCAGGAGTAGGCTAGTTGAGCTTGTAAATTGATTATTTCCAGTTTTTGCAGGCAACCCAGGGTAGGCAGTTTAATTTTGTAAAAATATTTTTTTACAGTGATTTACAAGTAAGCCAGGTAGGAAATTGTATACTTAAATTGTTTTTGGGAATTTGCAAAAAAGCCAAAGCAAATTTACGCATTTTTAAACAGCTGGGCCTTTTTTCAGTGAATTAAAGGCCAAGTTTGGGTGCAGTTGACACTATTTAAAACAGTTATATAAATTTGGTTTTAGAATTTAAATACCCAATTTAAAACACAGTGAATTAGACAAGCTCCCCAGTTGCCAACTATTTACCGACAATGTTTATGTATTCTTTCAAAAGTTGAATTGCTAAAATTATTTGTTTAACCAAGAAAATTTTAATCTTCCAAAACTCATTTTGTACTGGGTGAAATTCACTGCCATTTATATTTAAAGTGGGATTTGTGATCTGCACCAGGGATAGAAATCCCGTAACTATTTACCGGGGTTTAAGAAATTGCCCTTTTTAAACGTGTAATCATTATTACTTATAGACGACAGATTGCTAGGTTAAGGTGTCTTAACAATAATTTAAATACGTATACAGTTGCGTTTGTACCTGGAGTTTACCTGGAGAGGGTTCCTAGGGTCAACGCCCCCACGGCCCGGTCTGTGACCAGGCCTCCTGGTGGATCAGAGCCTGATCAACAGGCTGTTACTGCTGGCTGCACGCAAACCAAACGTACGAGCCACAGCCCAGTGGTCGGGAAACCCGACTTTAGGTGCTTGTCCAGTGCCAGCTTGAAGACTGCCAGGGGTCTGTTGGTAATCCCCCTTATGTATGCTTGGAGGCAGTTGAACAGTCTCGGGCCTGACACTTTTGTATGGTCTCTTAACGTGCTAGTGACACCCCTGCTTTTCATTGGGGGGATGTTGCATCGTTGCCAAGTCTTTTGCTTTCGTAGTGAGTGATTTTCGTGTGCAAGTTCGGAAACTAGTCCTCTAGGATTTTCCAGGTGTATATAATCATGTATCTCTCCCGCCTGCGTTCAGGGAATAAGGTTCAGGAACCTCAAGCGCTCCCTGTAATTGAGGTGTTTTATCTCCTTTTTATGCGCGCTGTGAAGGTTCTGTACATTTTCTAGGTCAGCAATTTCACCTGCCTTGAAAGGTGTGTTAGTTGTGCAGCAATATTCCAGCCTAGATAGAACAAGTGACCTGAAGAGTGTCATCATGGGCTTGGCTCCCTAGTTTTGAAGGTTCTCATTATCCAACCCTGTCATTTTTTCTAGCAGATGCGACTGATACAATGTTATGGTCCTTGAAGGTGAGATCCTCCGACATGATCACCCCCAGGTTTTTGACGTTGGTGTTTCGCTCTATTTTGTGGCCAGAATTTGTTTTGTACTCTGATGAAGATTTAATTTCCTCGTGTTTACCATATCTGAGTAATTGAAATTTCTCACCGTTGAACTTCATATTGTTTTCTGCAGCCCACTGAAAGTTTTGGTTGATGTCCCCCTGGAGCCTTGCAGTGTCTGCAATAAAAGGGACACTGTCATGCAGATTCGGGTGTCTTTATGCAAAGGAAGACACGGTGCTGTGGCTGACATCCTTGTCTATGTCAGATGTGAGGATGAGGAACAAGATGGGAGCGAGTACTGTGCCTTGTGGAACAGAGCTTTTCACCGTAGCCGCCTCGGACTTTACTCTGGTGACTACTACTCTCTGTGTTTGTTGTGAGGAAATTATAGATCCATCGACCGACTTTTCCTGTTATTCCTTTAGCACGCTTTTTGTGCGCTATTACGCCATGGTCACACCTGTCGAAGGCTTTTGCAAAGTCTGTTATATTACATCTGCATTCTTTTTGTCTTTTTAGTGATCTAGGACCTTGTCGTAGTGATCCAATATTTGGGAAAACAGACAGGAGCGACCTGTTCAAAACCCCATGTTGCCCTGGGTTGTGTAACTGATGGGTTTCTAGATGAGTGGTGATCTTGTTTTTTAGGACCCTTTCAAAGATTTTTATGATATGGGATGTTAGTGCTATCGGTCCCGTAGTTCTTTGCTGTTGCTTTACTGCCCCCTTTTTGGGTGGGGCTATGTCTGCTGTTTTTAGTAAATGTGGGACGACCCCGTGTCCATGCTCCTCTCCATAGGATGGTAAAGGCTCGTGATAGGGGCTTTGCAGTTCTTGTTGAACACGGAGTTCCATGAGTCTGGCCCCGGGGCAGAGTGCATGGGCATGCATTTATCGCCCGTTAGAAGTCATTTGGCGTCCCGGATAACATCGGATAGGCTTGTGTTAACCAAATTCTGTGGCTCTCTCATAAAAAAAAACATTTTGATCTTTCGACTCTCAGTCTGGTTAGCGGCTTGCTAAAAACTGAGTCATATTGGGACTTTAGTAGCTCACTCATTTCCTTGCTGTCATCTGTGTAGGACCATCTTGTTTAAGTAGGGGCCCCAAAATGGACGTTGTTTTTCGACTTTGATTTTTGGCCCTAGGAGAAGAAATACTTTGGGTTTCTTTCGATTTCATTTATGGCTTTTAGCTCTTCCTGCGATTCCTGACTCCTATAAGATTCCTTTAGCTTAAGTTCGATGCTTGCTCTTTCTCTGCCCAGTGTCTCCCTACGCATTTCAGATATATTGACCTCTTTTAGCCACTTGTTATTCTTTTTCTTTGCCTGTAAAGGGAGCGCCTGTCTCTTTCTATTTTTCATCTACTCCTCCTTTTTTTTAGAGGAATAAGCCTGTGCATACATCGAGTGCCTCCAAGTTAATCTGTTTAGGCATAAGTTGGGGTCTGTGTTGCTTAGTATATCTTCCCAGCTTATATCGGTTAGGACTTGTTTACTTGGCCCCAAACTTTATGTTTTTTTATTGAAGTTGAATTTGGGGGAATGCTCCCTCGTGACTGGGTCTCATTATGTTGGTCTGGGGCTCCACGCATTCATGTTCTGAACCTCAATTATGTTGTGATCTGAGTATATTGTTTTTGATTGGTCACATTTCTTATCGGGTCATCATTGTTAGTGAAGATGAGGTATAGTGTATTCCCCAGTCTAGTAGGCTCTATTATTTGCTGGTTTAAATTGAATTTTTTTGCAGAGATTTAAAAGCTTGTGTGATTGTGAGTTTTCTCGAGCTGCTCCTGGTGTTATTACTGAAAACAATATTATTTGCAAATTCCCCCATTTTAGGTGCCTTAAGTTAAAATACCCCAGTAGCACGATTTTGGGTGCAGGAGCTGGAAGATTTTCCAGACAGTGGTCAATTTTTAACAGCTGTTCCTGGAATTGCTGGGAGGGTTGCATCCGGGGCTTGTAGATACCCACAATGACTAGGTTTTGGTTCTCGACCTTTACTGCTAAAACTTCCACTACATCATTTGAGGCATTAAAACAGTTCTGTGCAAACAAGTGACTTCTGCAATGTACAGGCCAACTCCCCCTTTTGCCTGTTCACTCTGTCACATCTGTATAGGTTGTAACCCGGGATCCACATTTCGTTGTCCAAGTGATCCTTTATGTGGGTCTCAGTGAAAGCCGCGAACATTGCCTTTGCCTCTGCAAGCAGTCACGGATTTAAAGGTATTTTGTTGTTTGTTGCTGGCTTTAGACTTTGTATATTTTTCAAAGAAGAATGTCATGGACTGGTGGTATTGTTGGTACTGGGGGGATTTTTTTTCCGGCATTAGTTTTCTGTATCTGTTGGTTTGGAGTGGAGGCCATCGACTGTGGTTCCACTCCCGGAATGACTGGATTTGGTGTCGATTTCTGCCATTTCCTGCCGTTTTTTTTCCTTCCCGGCACTAAAAAACTCTCCCCCTTGAGTGGCTGGGGCTACCCAGGTTTCCATGGCCTGGATGTTTTGTATTTTTTGTCCCCTTTAGATGGTGTGCCTGGCAATTTAAGTTATAGCACAGTCTTTCCCGTACTGAAGAGGTACACATTTCAGGGTGAAAAAGCTTACAGGAAGGGGGTTTGCATTTTCCTGTTGTAATATGGGCACGGCATTTTCTAGGGTGGTCATAGTTGCACGTCCCCTCTGTTTTTCCAGATTTCCCATGTCTGCAGATACCAAGTGATAGTATGTGCACAGGCTTGGTTTCCGTTTGCCTTGGGTTTCTGTGACTGTATTCCCTGTTGGTGCATGTTTACCTGTCTTATTCCTATCCTCCCTAGCACCAACAATGGAGCTCCCACAAGTTGTTTTTGGTAATTTATCCTCACTATTGTTTATTGGAGTCCTCTTGTTTGTTTTTTTCCCTTTGTGGTATTTCCATTTTGCAATATTGGTTTTATCTTATCTTTGACTGCCCTTGTTTCCCATTTACGGCTCCTGTCCTCTTGAGGTCATTTTATATGTATTCCTTCCTGCGTAAAATTTCCCCGACTCCCTGGACAAAATCTCCAGCTTCACCATTACTGTCCCCCAGGACAGCACCTCCAGCTTCCCATTACTGTCCCCCAGGACAGCACTCCAGCTTCACCTTTTACTGTCTCCCAGGACAGCACCCCGTTTTCACCATTACTGTCCCCCAGGACAGCACCCCCAGCTTCTCTTTTACTGTCTCCCAGGACAGCCCCTCCAGCTTCACCATTACTGTCTCCCAGGACAGCACCTCCAGCATCCCCCATTATATCTCTCAGGACAGCACCTCCAGCTTCACCATTACTGTCTCCCAGGACAGCACTATCAGCCCCACATTTCTGACTACCAGGGCATCACCCAGCCTTACAGTTTCTGACTACTGGACAGTATCAAGGGCAGTACCATTCGCCCAGACTTTTTTTTCCCATCTGTTGTAGAAAGCTCCAGGTTTTTTATGAAAGCAGCTTTGATGTTATCTCTTTTAATACCCTTGTGTTTTTTAGTCCACAGATTTATTCATTTGGGCATACCCAAAAACACTTCCCTGTTTTAATTTCTGCTTGTAGCTAGTTCTTGGGGTATCTGCACAAGGGGCGTGACACCCAAATTTTCCACAAAATGACAATTTATCCTTTTTGGAAACCGTTGGGTTTTATTGACTGCAGATACACAGAGCTTCATAAAGATTTGAATGGTTGATTTACTGTAATTCTATAGCAACCTCTTGAATACTCTATTAATAACCTCTTAAATGAGCTCTAGCTATTTGCATTTCTATTTCTTACTGTACTTGTATATTGGGACAGCTTACGGGTGTACGTTCCTGATTTATATTTATTGTTTGTGTTTGATAAGGGCGCCTACAACCCCATCCATTTACAGTCTGCTTTATTGTCCAAAGAATCCGTTTGAAACCAGTCAAGGGTTCGGACCAGTCGAGGGTTCGGACAAGTCGAGGGTTCGGAACCAGTCTGATCTGATCAGTGGGTCACTTATTTAAAACATACTGGTCGGTGATTTGGGCTAACACATGAAGTATCTACTGGAAATTATCTACCCGAGTAATATGTGATTTGATTGATACAAAAGTATAACTTGCATGTTGAAGAACCGGTGATTGCTGGCAGCTCCTACAATGATGAACGGTCGAGCCTCAACCTTGTTGATCAATCACTGTATCTAGCTTTACTAGGTTTTATTCGTCTCCACCACAATAAATGCTATATTATCACTATAGTTGACTGGTGGAAATTTTGGAGGAAGGACGCCTTTTCTGTAGTAATATTTGCTTCTCGTTGTGTATGTTGCGACCGTTGGTAACTACAGGTTATATGAAGTTCACAGTATACGTCTGGTATTTCAAGAAAAAAGAAACTAATGAAAGTCACTCCACTCCACTAAGTACCATTATAATACTGGTTAGTTGCTACTCACAACACTGTATTCTGCTATTCACTGGTATCACTAGATTATATGCGAGTACACTAGCAGGCCAGTCATTACTTGACAATTTTAATTTTGGGAGATAATGATATTGTTTCAGACTGTGTGCCCATTAATATTGTAGCAAATATTTTACAGGTGGGAAATTCCTTTCATGAACATTGCAGTTCTAGAATAGCGACCGTCCTGGTAGAACACAGGTTTCCACGACCAGGAAGCAAGTGCAAAATCACTGCCACAGAGTACAACCGTATTGTTGGAAGAATAAATTGCAGACTATTGAAGAAAGTCAAGTATATCAATCATATTCAGTTTGTAAATTTGCAGGACAAACCGTTTTAGTCAGGTTTTAGGGCTGACGGAGTACATTTTGATTCAGTCAAGTCAATATATGATAAAGAAAATCGTTAAGCTCATCAAAGAGCTTTGAGACTCTTCTGTTCTTACCTAATTTCATATCGTGTAGAGAGGTAGGCTAATTAAACTAAGAATTAGTGCCGCACTTTAACTAAAACACGACAATGGAGGGAGAAAATCAAGCAGAATCCGTTTCAATGATAATGAAGTTGAAACGGTCTGTAGCTGTGTATAAAGGACACTTCAACAGCACACAACAGGTGTAGATATGTTAGTGAACAAAGTAATGTAGACTGTAACGATTTACAAGACTGCCTGAAGCTTTTAGGTAAAAAATGGGAGGCCTACTTGCAAACATTCTCGGTATTTGAGCAACAAGCTATTGAGGATAATGAAGCCAATGAACCTCTAGCAAGGTCAGGGCGAATTCTCCAAAGAGGATGAGATGAATGAGCATAATGATAAAATAAAACATTAAAGGCTAGGTACTGCTGGGAGCACAAGCAGCCACACTCCCATCGATATATTGCCCAGATTGCCTCAGTACATTGCATTTTGAGATCAGTTTGAAGTTCGGATAGAAGACAGAAACGATTTGTCGGATGCCGTCAGATTGCAGTATTTACAGTCACATCTCTAGGGCAAAGCCTTAGATTTGGTCCGACATTACCAGGCTACTGAGTCTAATTACCAACGTTCCAAGAGTCAATTAAAAGACATGCTTGGAAACACCGAGAAAATAAAGGTGTCAGTTGGTATCAGTTGGTGGATTTACAGGTTTGTCGTCATGACCGTTGGAGCTTAGAGAAGTTCCGCATTGAAATCTGACAAACAGCCTCTCAGATTTACATGACTGGGGTAAATCAGAATGGCTCGTTGGCCAGACAATTCAGAGAAAACTGGCTAGCACTACACGAGTTGTTTCTGAAATACCGGAAGAACCGGTTCACGATTCGACAAATTATTGAAGGGTTGCGAAATCATGTGACTCACTTGAGCATAGGTAAGGGGAAGAAACTGCCCTCCAAAGGGAAATCTGACAACCGGAAGACAGGTCTAAAGCACACCCCACCAGGGTTGGTACATGTGCCAAAGACAATTCCCTGACCAAGGGGCCCCATAGGAGGAGCCACAAAGGCTATCAGCACGAGACTGTGTGCTCTGTGAGAGAGAGCACGCGAGTTCAGGTTGTCTGAGCTACATTACCTACTGCTTTGCCAGAGACTGTAACGTTCAACTCAGTGAGTGTCGTGGCTGTCGGAAAGGCAAGCACCAAAGTGCATTGTGCCCTAATCACGCCAGGCAAGCTCAGGCCAAAGGGGGCACAGCTGAGGGACGAGTGGAGACTAACCTAAACCCAAGGCAGTAGCCGATGTGGTGAGCTTGGTGGGGTGGGGGTTCAAGTCCCAGTGGGAAATTCCAAGGTTCTGTGGCTTTAGATACCAACATGGCAGTGGTTGTGAAAGGGAAGAGGTAAAAAACCAACCAGACTCTTTGATGCATGAGCACAAAGGTCTTTGATAACAGAGAAGCTAGCAGGTACGTTGAAATTAAGAACTGATAGCAAGGTTAGCATGACTTTGGAACGTTGTGGAGGCCAAGTCCCACCCAGTTCTTATCGCGTTGTAGATGTCACAGTCAGTCTGGGCAGACAACACAGACAGATAACGGCCTTGATAGTGAAGAGGCTACCTGAGATCATTACTACTAAAGGTCTGGCTGCAGTAGCTATACGTTCGAAAGACTAGGTGTGAAGCTGGCAGAGCCAGATATTTCCACAGATGCAGTCAGGGATGTGAGAATTTTGGTGAGGGCAGACTATGTGGACGAATTTGTGTTCATGAGAAGGACCATCAAGGAGGGTATTGGCCTATTTAGGACCCCAGTGGGGTATGTTATTGGGGGCAGGGTACCACCTCATTTTTCCACGATGCCCAGGAGTGAGAGTTCTGGCTCTACAGTGACTAAGGCAGCTCTAATGATGTGACTTGGACTGTATGAGGATCTGTCAGAAACACAGGTCGGCATAGCCGATGAGAAGCCAGTCCACGAAATATGGGATTTGAACGTGTTGGGAATTAAGGGGGATCAACTGCCCCTCGAGCATGTACAGAACTATCAGAATTACTTAAACTAAGTGCAGTTCAAAGACGGTCAGTACTTGGTGCGATTGCCTTGAAAACCGATGCATCCAACTCTGCCCACTAATTTTAAAATGGCATGGAGTCAACTGAACTCACTGGTGAAGAGCCTGACCAAGAATGAACTCGTTGGGAAATGCGATGAAATTATCAAGGAACAGTTGGAACTCGGATTCATTGAGAAAGTGCCCCATGCCACTCCTGGAGAAAATTCCATTATCTGCCTCACATGGCAGTCACCAAGGAGTCAGTGACTACCCCCATGAGAGTGGTCTTCAACTGAAGTTCGCAGGCTAGTCTTCGAGAGCAGTCACTGAATGATAGTCTGCTCAGTAGACCGTCGCTGACACAGAAATTGGCAGACGTGTTACTTAAGCTCAGGACAGAGCAGTGTGCAGTCTCAGGATATGGCTTACACTAGGTTCTTGTGGTTAACAAACACGAAAGTGCCTGAACAGGTATACGAGATTTATAGGTTCAATGTTGTCTTATTCGGCGCTACCAGTTCACCGTTCTTGGTGCAAGCTACCATCGACTACCATCTGGTACATTGTGGCAGTCCCCTTAAAGAATTACTGAAAACCCTATTTTATATAGACAATATGCAGGGTACTACCTCGAACGAGAGACTATTAGTGGACATTTACCGCGAATCTAATCGGGAGATGCTCTCAGCTAACATGTCAGTGAAAGATGTATGGTTCAGAGAACCAACAAGTTGATAAATTAGACACATATGCAACACTTGGGTATTTTGACAAAGTCAATAAGATACCAAGTGTTTGCATGTGTGTCTAATTTTATCATGTCATTGAGAGAATGGGCAACGAACAATCCCACATTGCAATGCATCGTGGAGCAGGATTATGCAGGTTACAGAGTGCCTGCGGTAACGTCCGTGTGAGAATTGGAATGGAAAATCGAAGAAGACAGACTTAGGATAAAGAGGAAACCTGATGAGGAAAGGAAGTTAACCAGAAGATCCCTGTTGAGTAAAGTACAGACTGCCTTTGGTCCCTTGGGTATGTTGACTCCCATTACCATCTGAAGAAGAATTCTTGTGCAACGGACCTGAGAGCTGAACCTTGGTTGGGTTGACCATCTGTCAGGAGTGGGATTTGCTAGCAAGGATTTAACGAGGCTCTGCGAGTTTGCATTCCGTAGGTCCCTCAGAAACATGGGGCGACATTATGACTTACATGTCTTCTGTAAATCCTCCTCCATAACATATGAGGCAGTAACTTATTTAGTGGCAAGGTAGCAGATCAATTTGCCCACCAGCCCAGCACGAGTGACTTTCCTAAAGGAGTGCTCCATCCCAAAGCTGGAGCTAACAGTAATGTTATTGGGAGCGAAGCTGGAGAGGTATGTGAAGGAAGTGTTGAGTAACCTGAGAGTGACAAGCACGTATGTATGGAAGTGGTCTTACAATGGGTCAAGAACGAAAGGTCCAAACTGCCCTATGTTAGGAATCGAGTGAAAGAGATACTGGGACTGCAATCACTAACTACAATTTTACACTTGCCTACAGACCAGAACCCAGACGACCTGATCAGTAGAGGGATGACACACAAAACAATGGGTAAGAGCGAGATTTGGGTTTTAAGGCCCGTGATGGTTAGCAGTGAAGGAAGACTGGCCGAGCAGAAGTTCGAAGAGCGGTAACAGCTACACTGTACATTTCGTGGTGGAACCAGGCATGGAACTGAGTCTTGTTTGACCTCAAACACTAATCGTTGAGAAAATCGGTCAGAGTCAACGTAATGGTGTCCCGTTTTGTGACATATCTGAATGAAAAGGTAGGAAGAGGGCCCTGTTATCGTGGATCAGAGTACCAAAAGGAGAGATTTCCAGAGTTCTGGAGGTACTGGCGATTGTACTAAGGTCTGGGGGTTCGATCGGAGGGGATCTGGAGTCAAATATGGTTCACTCATTGGGTTGTTTAGAATTATGCAGGGTAATAAGATGTATGAGGAAGACTACAATTGCTGGTCTCAGATATGGGGGCCAAACATTCATGTTACTGTGGGAAAGAGGATGGCTGGAGGAAATAGTGATACCTGGAGGTCTACCAGGAGAGGGTATCGTGGGTCAACGCTCCGGGGACCGCGTCTGAGACTGGCATCATGGTGGATAAGGGTCTGATCAACCAGGCTGTAATGTTGGTCCGAACGCATGCTGACGTACGACCACAGCCGGTTGGTCAGGTACTGACTTTAGTGCCTGTCCAGCACGTTCTTCAAGACAGCCCTGGGGTCTATTGGTAATCCCCCTTATGTATGCTGGGAAGGTAATTGGAATAGTCTTGGGCTTTGGACACTTATTGTGTTGTCTCTCATGTACTTGTAGCGCGCCCTACTTTTCATCGGAGGAAAAATGTGGGCATCTCTTGGTAAGCGATGTTACCAGAGGACTATGCATGGGGTGAGTGAGATATCCTTAACCTGGATTCGTCAGAATTACTGGGTAATTAGATGTCGAGCCGCGGTCAAGAAGGTGATTTGATTAGGGAATATGCACCGTCTCGTCAACGATACGATGGGAGGACCTTGCAAAATCCTGGGCTGCCACCGCTGCCCCAGGAGTGGGTGCTGAGCAGCAGGCCCTTTAAAACTGTAGAAAAGACTATACTGGGGCTATCACCCTAAAAATTCCTGGAAGTGAGGGGGTATGCCTGCAGGTGTGTCTGCCTGTTTACTTGTGCAACCACCCAAGCCATACATTGGAGTTATGAACAGTGTCTGGGGTCACCCTGTTATAGTGCTTCACGTAACAAACACACAGAAAAAGAACAGGTTTATCTTATTTTGAAGGTATCAGTTATTCGAATCACTTGTTGGGAGTAAATGAATCTCTATAGTTTCTGTTGGTTTTATTAACTTCCTCAACAGTCACATAATGTTTTCATTATTTCTTAAATAATTCAAACGTTAAAACAAAACTTCTCATACAGTAATAATTATGAGTGGAAACAGTTATCATTAGTACTGATAACACTGTAACAAAATTTCACTTTTGTTGTGTTTCTGGGAAATAAGCATCATTTCCCAATTCTTTATAACTAAATAAACTTTAAAAAGCAATTTTGATCCCAGAACTTTGTTTTTGTAGTCAGGACACTTCTGGAACACTTTCAAGAAAAACTGATGTAAAACTATTATGTTCTAGGGTTTTGCTTGACAAATATAGAAACAGGGGCTCACAAACCAGCATTCATTTCAGCTCTGGCTACATGAGAAGACACATCAGAAGAAGTGAAATGGCATCAAGAGACTGCAATCATTCTGGTCAATTCATTAAGACAAGATTAAAGAAGTTCTCTGTAACAGCATCTAGAAAAATGTATGAAGCTTACAAAGCATGTTTTGGTATGCCAGTTGGGCGCCTCATGTTGCTTGTGAACATTGCAAGAAAACATTGGAAGGTAAGAAAGTCATTAGTTATATGAAGGGTAAAATCATGAACAGGAGCAGTTTTTAAATGAAATGTATGTAACAGAAACTATTTCTTTTGTTCTTTTACAGGATGGTATAGAGGAGAAAAAGAAGTTTGCCGTTCCTAGAATATGGTGTGAACCCCAGTGTCATCAACCAACTGTACTTCAGCTTGGTGGAATCCATTCTAAAATCGAACTGGGAAAAAAAATACACCTGCAATTTTCTTACACAGACCTTTTTTCTTCTATTGCACAGTCACGCAGTTGCTATATTCCTGTACCTAAACCTCAGAAAGAAGTAAACCGTCAGAAGAGAAAGCAGCAAAATCAGAAATTGAGAACACCGTTAACAAGACTATGATCTCACAGATGCAGCTGTTTGGGAGGAATCTAGTAGTGTCAAAGCGGCTGTAGGCTTTCCAACGGCAGTGTGCTTCTCAAAGCGTGCCGCCTTTTTCCAAGTAGGTGTGAAATAATTGCACCTATTTGAAATGACCCTTCCGGTCCCGTGCAGCGCGCCCACCCGTGCCCACCCGCGCCCGCGCCCTCCCGCACCCACCCACGCCCGCGCCCTCCCGGGCCCACCCATGCCCACGCCTTCTGCAGTGCCTTCTGCAAGCGCCCGCCAGATCGCCCCCAATCCCCGATTTTTTCGATTTTTTTTTCGATTTTTTTTGAATTTCTTGTACTCTCCATTTCCGCGGATCAAGTTTTTGGGTTTCCCCCTATGGGTACCCCTCCCATTTCCATCTCCCCATACCCTCTATGTCCAAGTATTTCTCCTCCATCTCCTTGGATCAACAAATCTCTCTCTCTTCCACACCATTACTATCTACGTCCAAATATTCCTGCTCCATCTCCTCGGATCAAGACTTCCCTCTCCATCTCCCCCAAATATTTTCGAATTTTCTTGTATTCTCAATCCTGGATCAACAACCCACACCTCCAACATCCGCTTCTACCCCTCTATGTCAAATATTCCTGCTCTACTTCTTGGTCAATTTTTTTTCGATATTAATGATACAAGATTTGAGTTATCTCCATCTCCTTGGATCACACCTCCATCTCCCCCAACACCTCCCACACACTTCCACCTCTATGTTCAATATTTCTGCTCATCTCCTTGGGTCAAGACCTTCTCCTCACCTCCACCTCTATGTTCCAAATATCCTGCTCTACATCCTTGGATCAAGATCCTCTTTTTTTCATCTCCCTATCCAAAATTCCCTGATTCACTTGGTCAGATCACCCTCCTTGGATTAACTTTTTCTCCGATAATCAGTAATAAAAGTTTCCCTCCACTTCCTTGGGATCAAATTTTGGGTCTCCCCTATGCAGGTCTAAATAAGTAACCTACCTGGCAGCTGACGTCACCCCACCTGTGTTTTATCAGCGGTCAGTGACATACCGTGATGACCTCACACACATGCAACAGGCAGGAATCAGGTCTCGTCACCCATAACAAACCTCAACAACTCAACAACTTATGACTTTTTTTTTCGGCATCTCTAGTTCAACAACAATACCCACCAACCCACATCATTTTCATTTTTATTTCACAATTTTTCCCTTTCGTTACATTTTTTTTCACTCATTAACCTGGATTAAACAAATAATTCCTTCATTTTCGTTAATTACCCCATTACAATCCGCAAATTTGATACAAAAATACAATCAAAGATTCACTCTCCTGAAGTCTAGACATCTGCCGACTGGCGACTCTTATCTGATTTACCTTCAGATTAAAATCTCAGGTCAGACCCACCAAGCAACCTTCTCTGAACACCAACACTCAGTTCTACCATAGAGAGAATTTAAGCCTAGATATGCTATTCAATCCATTCTTTTAAATATATTCACACATTACCTTTAATTTCAGTAAAATTCCCATATTTCATTAAAATTCTAATACAATCCTCTTCTTACCCCTTCTCCACACCCCCGCAAACCTTACCTTCTCACATCCACCCACCCATCTCCCAACACTTCACTCTCCAACCAACATCTCACAAGGCACAATTTTCACTCATAATCTACAATTTTTCTCGTTTAACTATTTCATCAGAAAAAGTCACCAGGGGTCAATGTTGGGCCCGTTGTTGTTCACAATTTACATAAACGACATAAGCAAATTTGCTGATGACACCAAAATAGGCCGTCCAATTCATTCTAATGAGGACATTAGAGCACTCCAGGATGATTTGAACAGACTGTCGCAATCGTCGGAGAAGTGGCAGATGCAGTTTAATATTGACAGATGCAAAGTTCTAAATGTTGGACAGTTAAATAACCATGCCACATATAAACTAAATAATGTAGATCTTAATACTATTGATTGTGAAAAGGATTTAGGAGTTCTGGTTAGCAGTAACCTAAAACCAAAACAACAGTGCATTAGTGTTCGCAATAAAGCTAACAGAATTCTTGGCTTCATATCTAGAAGTATAAATAATAGAAGTGCTCAGGTTGTTCTTCACTCTTTATACCCTTTGGGTTAGGCCTCTTTTTAGACTATGCTGCCAGTTCTGGTCACCGTATTACAGAATGGATATAAATGCTCTGGAAAACGTACAAAGGAGGATGACAAAGATGATCCCATGTATGAGAAATCTTCTCTATGAGGATAGACTGAGGGCCCTTAATCTGCACTCTCTCGAAAGGCGTAGAATTGGGGGGAAATGATCGAAGTGTATAAATGGAAAACACGAATAAATAAAGGGGATGTAAATAGCGTGCTGAAAATTTCCAGCCATGACAGGACTCGCAGCAATGGTTTCAAGTTGGAAAAATTCAGATTCAGGAATGATATAGAAAAGCAATGGTTTTGTAATAGAGTTGTGGATGAGTGGAACAAACTCTCGAGTACAGTTATTGAGGCTAAAACGTTGTGTAGTTTTAAAAATAGGTTAGATAAATACATGAGTGGGTGTGGGTGGGTGTGGGTTGACCTGACTAGCTTGTGCTGCTGGGTCTGGTGCAGTGCTCCAATCCTTGAGTGAAGATGACTAGGCAGGGTGGGTCATTGGCATAATCCGGGGTGTGGGTCATTGGTCTAATTCGGGGGGGGGGGGACATGGACCTGCTCCGCTTGGGTCAGTAGGCATGTTGCAGTGTTCCTTCTTTCTTATGTTTTTATGTTCATATGTTACAATTTTACATATTACGAGGTTAATACCCACACACACACACCACACACACACACACACACAACACACACACACCACACACACACACACACACACCCCACACACTACACACAAAACTACCAAAAACACACTACCACACACACTACCACACACACTACCACACACACTACCACACAACCAAAACCCCACACACCCCACACACACACACACACACACACACACACACACACACACACACACACAACACACACACCACACCACACTTTTCTCAATATCTCTTAAGAAATATATTCTATCATGAACATCCTTTACCATCTCACTACAAATAAAACCCCCAGATTACTTCGAACACAATCAAAACACTCTCATACAACATTTGAATACTCACAAAAAACACCTTTGAACATTTCCAAACAACACCGAAACACTTCCAAAATTACATTGGAACATTTCCAAGTCAACATTTTGAATACTCCCAAATAAGATTTGACATCTCGATCATCCACACTTTCATTACAACTCATTGCCATACTACTCCTCATTCTCCAGATTTTTGCAACATTAGCACAAAAACTAACTCATACACTATGAGTTATTACCAAGACTAACACACACACACACCACACACACACACACACACACACACACACACACACACACACACACACACCACACACACACACACACACACACACACACACACACACACACACACACACACACACACACACACACCACTTTACTTTGAACAACACAAAACACTTTCATACATCATTTGAAGACCGCCAAATCACCACTGAATACTCCCAGAAAAACCTTCATAAATACTTTGCACATCATTTGACACCTTCAAAACCCCTTTGAATAGCCTAAAATCACCATTTGAGTACTCCCAAATACACCATGAATACTACTAAAACACCAAATGAATACCAGTCAAAACAAACCAAAATCACCAAAACTAAGAATCAACATCCAGACTAACACCATTATCACCACAAATCCCCTCAGATCCCCTATAACCAAGACGAATTACCAAATTTCTATGATTATACTCACCTCCAACTAAGATATAACATGAGCGCAAAAAACATGAACACAAACCAAACACACACAAACACTTACAACAGAATCACCTCTTTTTCGGCATTTCTAGTTCGACAACAACGCCCACAACCCACAACACCCATATCCCACAACACCCACAACCCACGTCACCCACAACCCACAACACCCACAACAACCCACAACTTATAACCACTTTTCGGCATCTCTAGTTCGACAACAACACCCTCAACCCATAACACCCACAACCACAACACCCCACAACCCACAACTCCCACAACAACAACCCGCTTATAACAACTTTTTTCGAATCTCTAGTTCGACAACAATGCCCACAACCCTCATCACTTACCATTTTATTCACATTTTTTCCTCTTTCGATACAAATTGTTCCCCTTCTTTTTACTGAATCTTAAATGTAATGCACATTTCTCCCTACATTACTAAAATTCTAATAAAATCCTCTCCATACCCATCTCATTGTATCCACATAGATTAATATTATACTCACTACAACTAATCATCTCACTACCCAACTACTGTGGCATGTTTCTACTCCCTCCAATCTTTTCCAATATATCATAACTTTTCACTTCTTTAATTTCTTTTAAAATATTCACACATTACTTTTATTTTCAGTAAAATCCCCCATTTCACATCCACATTTCACATCCACAAATGAATCTCATCACCCGTCTCAAATCCACTAAAATCACTGTAACCAAGATATTCACAAAATTCTATGACCACCTAACACACACAGACACCACACTTTACTTTGAACACTTTCAAAACACTCTCATACATCATCATTTGAGACCACCTTTTCTCAATATCTCTTAAGAAATATTCTCTCACCGACAACCTTTATCATCTCACTACAGAACAACCCCCAGATTACTTGGAACACTCTCATAAATCATTTGAATTCTCACAAAAACACCTTTGAGCATTTCCAAACAACACTGAAATACTTCCAAAATATCATTTTGAATACTCCCAAATAAGATTTGACATCTCTAATTTATCTACACCTACACATTTCATTAACTAAAATTACAGCTCATCAGCCATATTACTCCCTCAGTCTCCAGACTTTACAACATTATCACAAAAACTAACTCATACACTTATGACATGAGACATTTTACGAAAACTAACACACACCCACACACACGACACTTTTCTTTGAATAACACCAAAAAAAAAAAAAAAAAAAAAAACCTTCAATTACCTTTGTTTACTCCAAAAGCATCATTTGAACACATTCAAAAACATCATCAAACCCCTTTGAATACTCCCAAAACACCACTGAATACTACCAAGACAGCACTAATTACTCCCAAAACAACACTAAAAATCACCAGAAACTAAGATCAACACCACCAACTAACACCCATTTAATAGAAATCCCTTCAAATCACTATAACCAAGACGATCCCACTCACCTCAGACTATAATATAACATGAGCGCGAAAAAAAAAAACATTCTCATAACTCATTTGGTGGGTAAATTGTATTATTTTTAGTTGATGAATATTTTAACATGAACTTAGTAAAGTGATTGTGTATTAGTTGGAGGTGTGTGACTTAGTTCTGATAATGTCACATGTCATGGTTTTTTTTTTTTTTGTGCTGATGTCCTATGTCCTACATTATTGTCAATATGTCAAGTATAGGTTTTGGTGTATGTCTTAGTTATGATGTGTATGTCTTAGTTGGAGGTGAATGTAATAGATTTGGTGTGTATGTCTCACGTCTTAAATATGTGATTGAAATGTATAAGTTGTGGGTGTCTGTGTATTATTTTTTTTGGTGATGGTGATATGTTACAGTGCTCATGTTATGTTATAGATGTTGGTGGAAGTGTCATGGTATTTTTGTGTATGTCTTATTTTTGTGTGAATGTTTAAAAAATGAGTGTTTTCTGTGATCATAGTAGTTTTGAGATGCATGATCATAGAATCTGGTAATCGTCTTGGTTATAGTATTCTTAGATATTGTGGGTACATCAGGTTGAAACATGGTGGGTTGAGTGTGATGTCACTGACCACCAAGTAAACACAGATGGGAGCGTAATGTCACTGGAGGTGGCCTCGCCGGTCCTGTGGGGTGTGACATCGTGTGTTGGTGGTAGTGAGGTGAATGCGCTTAGATGTTGGCAAATATGATTTTTTGTGTGAATGTTTATAAAAAATGAGTGTTTTTCTGTGATCTGAGTGGTTTTTGAGATAAGTGAACATGGGTGTTTGTTGTTGGTGGTTGTCTCAGATTTTTGTGTGTACAAGATAAGTTTTCAGTTGATGGTGATCATGTACTAAGTGTTTGTGTATTAGGTTTGTGTTCATGTTTTTTTATCCGCTCATGGGGGGTTATGGGGAGGGAGTTCTTGGTTATAGTGATTTGAGGGGATTTCTATAAAGTGGGTGTTAGCTGGTGATGCTGAACTTAGTTTCTGGTGAATTTGACGGTGTTTTGGTAGTAACCAGTAGTGTTTTGGGAGTATTCGGAGGCGTTTGATGGTGTTTTTGAAGGTGTTCAAATGATGTACAGAGTATTTTTTTGAAGATGTTCAGTGGTGTTTTGGTGTTGTTCAGAGTTGGTTCGAAGTTTAATCTGTGTGTTAGTTATGGTAATGTCTCATGTCATAAGTGTATGAGTTAGTTTTTTTTGTACTAATGTTGTAAAGTCTGGTGAATGAGGGAGAAGTTTGGTGGATGAGATGTAATTTCGGTTAATGAAATGTGTAAGTGTGAATGAGAATGTAAATTGGTGGGTGAGTTAGAGAAGACAAAATGTTATGTGATCTTAGTAAAAGTATAGATAGTTTTAGTAATCTTCGTTATGACGTTTTAAGAGAATGTATTCAAAAATGTGTGATCTTAGTGATTGGGTTATAGAATTTGGTAAACGTCTTGATTGTGGTGATGTTAGATATTGGAGATATAACAGGTTGAAACAAGGTGTTTGGGTGTGACGTCGCTGATCGCCAAGTAAACACAGGTTGTAGTGTGAATTCATGGGAGGTATCCCTATCTGTGCTGGCATGTGTTGGTGGTAGTGAGGTGAGTGTAATAGATATTGTATGGAGTTGGTGACTGTGATTTTTTTGTGTGAATGTTTATAAAAATGAATGTTTTCTGCGATCTTATTGGTTTTGAGGTGAGTGATCATGGATGTTAGTTGATGGATGTCTTAGTTTTTTTGTGTGTGTACATGATATGTTTTCAGTTGGTGGTGATCCTGTTGTAAGTGTTTCGGTGTTCTTTGGAAATGTTCAAAGGTGTTTTTTGTGAGTATTCAAATGATTTATGAGAATGTTTTTTTTTTTTGCGCTCATGTTATATAATAGTCTGAGGTGAGTGGGATCGTCTTGGTTATAGTTATTTGAGGGGATTTCTATAAAATGGGTGTTAGTTGGTGGTGTTGATCTTAGTTTCTGGTGATTTTTAGTGTTGTTTGGGAAGTAATCAGCGCTGTTTTGGTAGTATTCAAAGGAGTTTGATGATGTTTTTGAATGTGTTCAAATGATGTTTTTGGAGTAATCAAAAGTAATTGATTTTTTTTTTTGGTGTTGTTCAAAGTGAAGTGTGGTGTGTGTGGGTGTGTTTGTGTTAGTTTTGGTAAAATGTCTCATGTCATAAGTGTATGAGTCTGGAGACTGAGGAAGTAGTATGGCGGATGAGTTGTAATTTCAGTTAATGAAATGTGTAAGTGTAGATAAATTAGAGATGTCAAATCTTATTTGGGAGTATTCAAAATGATATTTTGGAAGTATTTCAGTGTTGTTTGGAAATGTTCAAAGGTGTTTTTGTGAGTATTCAAATGATTTATGAGAGTGTTCGAAGTAATCTGGGGCTTGTTCTGTAGTGAGATGATAAAGGTTGTCGGTGAGAGAATATTTCTTAAGAGATATTGAGAAAAGGTGGTTTCAAATGATGATGTATTAGAGTGTTTTGAAAGTGTTCAAAGTAAAGTGTGGTGTCTGTGTGTGTTAGGTGGTCATAAAATTTTGTGAATATCTTGGTTACAGTGATTTTAGTGGATTTGAGACGGGTGATGAGATTCATTTGTGGATGTGAAATGCGATTTTTGTGTGTGTTCTGAAGAGGTGTGTTGGGAATGGGTGAGTGGATTGTAAGAAATGTGTGTGAGATGGAGAGGGGTTTATGAGGAGGGGTTGTACTAGAAATTTAATTAAATATGGGGGATTTTACTGAAAATAAAGGTAATGTGTGAATATTTTAAAAGAAATTATAGAAGTGAAAAGTTATGATATATTGGAAAAGATTGGAGGGTGTGGAAACATGCCACAGTAGTTGGGTAGTGAGATGATTAGTTGCTGTGAGTATAATATTAATCTATGTGGATACAATGAGATGGGTATGGAGAGGATTTTATTAGAATTTTAGTAATGTAGGGAGAAATGTGCATTACATTTAAGATTCAGTAAAAAGAAGGGGAACAATTTGTATCAAAAGAGGAAAAATTGTGAATAAAATGGTAAGTGATGAGGGTTGTGGGTATTGTTGTCGAACTAGAGATACGAAAAAAGTTGTTATAAGTGGCTTGTTGTTGTGGGTGTTGTGGGTTGTGGGGTTTTGTGGGTTGTGGGTGTTGTGGGTTGTGGGCGTTGTTGTCAAACTAGAGATGCCAAAAAGTGGTTATAAGTTGTGGGTTGTTGTGGGTGTTGTGGGTTGTGGGAGATGTGGGCTGTGTGTGTTGTGGGATTTGGGTGTTGTGGGTTGTGGGCGTTGTTGTCGAACTAGAGATGCCTAAAAAGAGTGATTCTGTTGTGTTTGTATGTGTTTGGTTGTGTTCATGTTTTTTGCGCTCATGTTATATCTTAGTTGGAGGTGAGTGTAATCATAGAAATTGGTAATCCTCTTGTTTATAGTGATTTGAGGGGATTTGTGTGAAAATGGGTGATTAGTCTGTGATGTTGATTTTAGTTTATGGTGATTTTGGTTGTGTTTTGGCTGTATTCAGTGGTGTTTTAGTAGTATTCAGTTGTGAATTTGGGAGTACTCAAATGGTGATTTGAGGCTATTCAAAGGTGTTTTTAAAGGTGTTCAAATGATGTGCAAGAGTATTTATGAAGGTTTTCTGGGAGTATTCAGTGGTGATTTGGTGGTGTTCAAATGATGTATGAGAGTGTTTTTGTGTTGTTTCAAAGTAAAGTGTGGTGTGTGTGTGTGTGTTAGTGTTGGTAATGAATCATAAGTGTATGAGTTAGTTTTTGTGATAATGTTGTAAAAATCTGGAGAATGAGGGAGTAGTATCGCAGATGAGTTGTAATTTAATGAAATATGTAAGTGTGGATGAGTTAGAGATGTCAAATCTTATTTGGGAGAATTCAAAATGTTGACTTGGAAATATTCCAATGTAATTTGGAAGTGTTTTAGTGTTGTTTGGAAATGTTCAAATGTGTTTTTTGTGCGTATTCAAATGTTGTATGAGAATGTTTTGATTGTGTTCGAAGTAATCTGGGGTTGATTTGTAGTGAGATGATAAAGGTTGTTCATGATAGAATATATTTCTTAAGAGATATTGAGAAAAGTGTTTGTGTGTGTGTGTGTGTGTGTGTGTGTGTGTGTGTGTGTGTGTGTGTGTGTGTGTGTGTGTGTGTGTGTGTGTGTGTGTGTGTGTGTGTGTGTGTACTCACCTAATTGTACTCACCTAATTGTGGTTGCGGGTCGAGACTCAGCTCTGGCCCCGCCTCTTCACTGATCGCTACTGGGTCCTCTCTCTCTCTGCTTCCTGAGCTTTGTCATACCTCTTCTTAAAACTATGTATGGTTCCTGCCTCCACTACTTCACTTGCTAGGCTATTCCACTTGCTGACAACTCTATGTCTGAAGAAATACTTCCTAACGTCCCTGTCAATCGTCTGAGTCTTCAGCTTCCAGTTGTAACCCCTTGTCCCTGTGTCCCCTCTCTGGAACATCCTATCTCTGTCCGCCTTGTCTATTCCCGCAGTATCTTGTATGTCGTTATCATGTCTCCCCTGACCCTTCTGTCCTCAGTGTCGTCAGTCCGATTTCCCTTAACCTTTCCTCGTACGACATTCCCTTGAGCTCTGGGACTAGCCTTGTTGCAAACCTTTGTACTTTCTCTAACTTCTTGACGTGCTTGACCGGGTGTGGGTTCCAAACTGGTGCTGCATACTCCATTATGGGCCTAACATACACAGTGTAAAAATGTTTGAACGATTCCTTATTAAGGAAAGGGAAAACGTATTCTCGGGTTTCCCAGGCGCCCCGAAATGCTCCCAAGGGGGTTATTTGGTTGATGTGTGCCCCGGGTGATGGCTCGGTGTATGGTCACCCCAAGGTCTTTCTCCCTGAGTGAGGCTGTATCTTTGTCCACCAGCCTATCTCTGTCTCGGTCTTTTTTGCCCCTCCCCAATCTTCTGACTTTGCATTGGCTGGTTGAATTCGAGAAGCCAGTTACTGGACCACATGTCCCCCTTCCAGGTCCTTTGCAGTCCTGCCTCACCCTCGTCCGTTTTTAATTCTTCTCACAACTTCACGTCATCTGCGAACAGGGAATTTCGGGGGGCTGTAGGGAAAATTCGAAACCGTTTTGTTTACCGTCCGTTTTTTTCTCCAGTTTGGTGCACAAGAAAAAGGGTTTTTCACTTTTTTCTTAAAATTTTATCAAAAATATACCTCAAACAAAACTTAGAAAAGACGATTTCAAAAAATGCCCTTGTGGCCAATTTTTCTCTTGTATGGGACACATAAGGTTGTTTGGACATTTGGGTGCCGAGAGAAAAATGTTAACTTATTTTCTATACTCCTTTTCTCTAAATAAATTTATCCTTATTTCAAAAAAAAAATAAAGTTTTTAGTTCCGGGAATTGCAAAAAAAAATCTCCCCCTTTACCCACATAACTCCCAACGTTTTTGGAATATTTCCAAAAATTGATAATCGCAAAATAGAAAAATCATTATTCACAATTTTTTGAGTATTATTTCCCATTTAATTCAGTAATAAAGGGAGAATTTTGGACATTAGGTGAATAAGTTCTTTTTCCAGATACGGCCGGGGGCGCCGGCCGGGCCCCCTCTCAAAAAAAAAAAAAAAAAAAATTTGCGAAAAACACGTTTTTTTGGGGTATTCTCAGTCAACGATGTTTTCTAGTGCAGTTATCCTCCAAACATCGTTTTTCTTACTCAAGTCCAAAAATACATATGGAGAGGGATATCTCAAATAAATCGAAATACTACCGATGGTGGAAGATAAGCACTTATGCAGATATGGAATCTTTTTTCGGAAAGTTTCGACACACAGTGGTTCATAGTCCAATACAAAGAGGAAGGCTAAGGAGAGGGGAGTGTGAGGTAATCATCCCCCAGCCCGGAGTCATGTGTTCAGTCCATCAAATTTTTAGAAAGTACAGCATAGGGCCTAGACGTCTTTTTATACGTAGTGAGGTGAGGTGAAGCAGGCGAGGCGGGGGCTAGTGGTACCATCCACTAGTCGAAGTGGTCTTTGTCCAAAAGGGTTTAAAATGTTGAAGATTTCTTTTTAACAGTCCCATGATGCTGCATGTTGACAGTTGTGCGAATGTTTGAAAAACCCACAAGTTGAAAATTTAAAACCTTATGCAGCATATGGGAATCTTTATTCAGGGAAAATTTCGCCCCACAGTGGCTTCATCATCCAATACAAAGAGGAAGGCGTAAGGAGAGGAGGATGTGGGTAAAACAGTCCCCAGCCTGGGTCGACGTGTTCATCCCCTCAATCTTTTAGAATGTACAGCATAGGGGCCCTAACGTGGTTATAACTGTAGTGAGGTAGGTGAAGCAGGCGTAGGGGGTCAAAGTGGTACCCCTACTAGCGAAGTAGGTCTTTTTTCCCCAAAGGGTTTAACAAGGGGGTTTTAAGATTTCTTTGTAACAAGATCCCATGATGCGCATGCTGCCGTTGTGATAGGGGGTTTTAAAAACCGAACAAGTTGAAAATTAAGACACTTTTGCAGCATTGGGGAAACTTTATTCAGGAAAAAGTTCGCCCACAGTGGTTCATCAGTCCAAAACAAAGAGGAAAGCGGGAAGGAGAGGAGGATGTGAGGTAATCAGTCCCCAGCCTGGAGTCGATGTGTTCAGTCCATAAATCTTGTAAATGTAAGCATAGGGCCGAGACGTGGCTTATATACTGAGCGAAGTGAGGTGAAGCGGGGGAGGCGGGGTCATAGGGACCATCCACTATTTCGAAGTGGGTCTTTGTCCAAAGGTTAAACCAGTTTTTGAAGTTTTTTTTGTAACAAGATCCCATGATTGAACTTAAAAAGGTTAAAATTCCGACGGTTGTTGGGTAAGACAATTGCAACAGTTAGGTATCTTTATTATGAAACGTTTCGCCTACAAGTGGGTTTCTTCACCGAGTACAAAAAGTTGATAGAAGCAGAAGTACTTAAGACGTTTAAAATCAGTCCATCACCCTTAAAGTTTTGAGTGGTCAGTCCCTTCTGGAGAAGAGCATTGTTCCATAGTATGAAACAATATGAGATAAAAGTACGGATGACTTTATATAGCCCCAAGAGGTGAGACGTGGGTCACTAAAGAGGTAAAACTCAGTTTTTGGAGGTCAGGCCCCCTCAAACCCACCGCTTCAAGGGGAAATTTTTGTCAAAGTTGATGCAGGTCTGTAAAAGATACCCATTTTGCGGTCTGCAGATTAAACATTAAAATGGTATAAAATCCCGACAGGTTTTTAGGTAAGCACAAGGCAACAGTTGGGTAATTTTATTAAAAACTTTTTCGCCTACACGTAGGCTTTTCAGTCGGTACAGAAAAGTTGATAAAAGCAAAGATACTTAAGACGATGAATCAGTCCATCACCCTTTAAAAAGTTTTGAGGTGGTCAGTCCCTCAGTCTGGAAAAAACTTTGTTCCTTTGTATGAAAAAATATGGGTGAAGTACAGGATGGAGTTTTAAAAATTGCCCAAGAGGTGAACGTAGGTCACTAGAAGAGGTAGAACTCGAGTTGAAGGTCAGGTCCTCCAAATCCAGCCCTCTCACTAGTGGAATTTGTCAAAGTTGATTGCAGGTCTGTACAAATACCCTTGTGTTGCATGTTGACAGATTGAACATTAAAATGGTAAAAAAACCGCATTTTGTTAGGAAGACACTATGCAACAGTTAGGTATCATTATTATAAAAGTTTCGCCTAACAGTGGCTTTTTTCAGTCGAGTACAGAAAATTGATAGAAGCAGAAGATATTTGAAGACATGTAATCAGTCCATCACCCTTAAAGTTTTGAGGTGGTCACCCCTCATCTGGAAAGCTTGCCCCATAGTATGAAACAATATGGGATAAAGTGCCCAGGATGGACTTTATATAGCCCCAAGGGGTGAGACGTGGGTCACTAGAAGGGGTAAGAACTCAGATTTGAGAGGTCAGGCCCTTCTCAAACCCACCCGCTCTCACTAGGGGAAGTTTCGAATTTGTTTTGCAGGTCTGTACCAAGATATCCTTGTGTTGCATGTCGACAGATTGAACATTAAAAGGGTAAAAAAACCGACAGGTTGTTAGGTAAGACAAACAAATTGGGTATCTTTATTAGAAACGTTTCGCCTACACAGTAGGCTTCTTCAGTGAGTACAGAAAAGTTGATAGAAGCGAAGATACTTGAAGACAATGTAATCAGTCCATCACCCTTAAAGTTTGAGGGGGTCAGTCCCTCATCTGGAGAAGGCTTGTTCCATAGTAGAAACAATATAGATAAAGGAAGGATGGAGCTTTATATAGCGCCAAGAGGTGGACTAGGTCATAGAAGGGTAAAAACTCAGATGTTGAAGGTCGGGTCCCCCAAAACCCAGTCGCCCACTAGTGGAAGTTGTCGAAGTTATTGCAGGTCTGTACCAAATACCCTTGTGACTGATTACATCGTCTTAAAGTATCTTCTCTTCTGTAATTTTTCTTACTCGACGAAAAACCCCTACTGGTAGGCGAAATTTTTCATAAAAAAGATCCCCTAACTGTTGCATATGGTTTACCAACAACCTGTGGGTATTTTTTTTTTTTTTTTTTATATTTTATTAAAAACTTTACAGTTTGATTTTAAATTAAAGATATAAAATGGATACATAGGACCCTCAATCCTACACAAATACACTAGCCAATTTTTAACAACACTTGTAAGACAAAAAAGGGGTTACCCATATACACACAAACTTTTCCAAAAACAACTATGATAAACAAAAAAAACTATAACTAATAAA
>NC_069444.1:7231655-7339155 GCF_026875155.1 Cherax quadricarinatus
TTGATAAAGCTCGGGACGGGGGAGAGAGGGGCCCAGTAGCAACGTTAAGAGGGGGGGCCCAGGAGCTAAGACCGAAACCTGCAACCACAAACAAAAGGGTCTACCACACACCACACACACACCCCAACACATACTTTCTAATTCTCTTAAGAAAAAAATTCTATCATGAACAACCTTATCATCTCACTACAAATCAACCCAGATTACTTGAACACAATCAAAACACTCTCATACAACATTTGAATACTCACAAAAAAACACCTTTGAACATTTCCAAAAAAAAACCGAAACATTTCCCAAATTACTTTGGGAAACATTCCAAGTAACATTTTGAATATCCCAAATAAGTTTGACATCTCTAACCATCGACACTTCTTTTTTCACAAATTAAAACCCATCTGCCATACTACCCCCTCATTCTCCAGTTTTTTACACATTAGCACAAAAACTAACTCATACACCCATGAGTTATTCCCAAGACTAACACCACACATCACCTTTATTTTGAACAACACAAAAACCCTCATACATCTTTTTGGACCGCCAAATCACCACTGAATACTCCAAAAAAACATTGACCCACCAAATCCCACTAAATACCCCCAGAACCCCTTCAAAATACGCTTGCCATCATTTGAAAAAAATTCAAAAACACCTTTGAATACCCTCAAATCACTATTTGAGTACCCCCAAAATACACCACTGATATACTAAAACTCACGAATACGTCAAAACAACCAAAATCACCTTTTTCACCTTTTTCCACAAATCCCCTCAAATCATAAAAACCAAGACGTTACCAATTTCTTTGATTATATCCCCCTCCAATAAGTAAAACATGAGGCAAAAAAACATGAAACAAAACCCAAAACACACCAAAACTTAAAACAAAATCACCCTTTTTCGGCATCTCTAGTTCGACAAAAAAGCCACAACCCACAAACCCATTCCCACCACCCACCCCCCACATCCCCCACAACCCAAACACCCACAACTACCCAAAACTTATAACCACTTTTCGGCAACTTTAGTTCGAAAAACACCCACAACCCACAACACCCACAACAACAACCCAATTATAACAACTTTTTGGTATCTCTATTCGACAAAAATACCCACAACCTCACCTTACCATTTTTTTCACATTTTTTCCTTTTTCGATAAAATTGTTCCCCTTTTTTTTACTGAATCTTAAATGAAATCCATTTCCCCCTACATACTAAAATTTCTAAAAAAATCCCCCCCTCCCCCATCTCATTGTTCCACATAGATTAATGTTACTCACAAAAAAATAATCCTCCCCCAACTATACTTTTCACTTCCATAAATTCTTTTAAAATTTCCACTTTAAATTTTATTTTCGTAAAATCCCCCATATTTCATTAAATTCTAATAAAAACCTCCCTATCCCTCTCATCCACCCACATTTTAACATCCACTCACCACCTCCCATCACACCTTTCAGAACACACAAAAATCACATTTCACCCCAAAATCCCATTCATCACCCGTTTTCAAATCCTTTTAAAACACTGTAACCAGTATTCACAAAATTCCGGACCACTAACCAACAGACCCCACGCTTTACTCTAACACCTTCAAAACACTCTAAACATCATCATTTGAACCACCTTTTTCAATATCTTTTAAGAAAATATTCTCTCATCGACAACCTTATCATTCACTACAAAACAAACCCCCAGATTACTTGGAGCACTCTCATAAATCATTTAAATTCTCAAAAAACACCTTTGAGATTTCCAACACAACACTAAAAAATTTTCCCAAATATCATTTTGAATATCCCAAATATGATTTGACATCTCTAATTTATTCACACTTACACATTTCATTAAATGAAATTACAACTCATCGCCATACTACTCCCTCCAGTTCCAGACTTTACAACATTATCACAAAAACTAACTCATACCTTATACATGAGACATTTACCCCCAAAAATTAACACACACCCAACACACCCACACTTTACTTGGAATAACACCAAAAAAAAAAAAAACTTCAATTACCTTTGTTTACTCCAAAACATCATTTGAACACTCAAAAATATCACAAACCCTTTGAAAAACTTCCCAAACCCAATAATACTACCAGACAGCACTGATTACTCCCCAGACAACACTAAAAATCACCAGAAACTAAGATCAACACCACCAACTAACACCCATTTTATAGAAATCCCTTCAAGTCACTATAACGAAGACGTTCCCACTCGCCTCAGACTATTATATAACATGAGCGCAAAAAAAAAAAAAAACATTCTCATAAATCATTTGGTGGGTAAATTGTATTAATATTTTTAGTTGTTGAATATTTTACCGTGAACTTCGTAAAGTGACTGTGTATTAATTGGAGGTGTGTGACTTAGTTCTGATACAACAAATTCGACAGACAGATACAGAGTAGCAGCCCAGCCACCGTGGAGAGAAGACGTCGTCGTTCCCGCTCTTTAGCTGAGCAACTCTGAACACTGTTGCTCGAGAATTTACTTGGGTTATCCTGAGTAGTTCTTCACCAGAGCTGAGAGGAGACTTGCTTGCAGTCACTTCGAGCCCCATCCCATCAAGAGGGTAAGGCGGTGACTTGCTTGCTTGTTCACCCCTCTCATCCCCATCCCCCCATCCTTCCCCATCCTCCCCTCACCCATACATCAACACTGGCCCACACACTTAACACACTACATACATTGCTATCCTTCTGACTGTCCTATCTTCTTATTTTTCGGCAACTTCGCTTTGGCGAGTTTAACACAAGGCATTTTGACCATCTGGTAGCCCGTGTGGTTTTTTAAAATCCAGCCGTTCTTTGCCTTGGGCCCTTTCCCCTCACTACTCGAGGGTAGGCTATCTTAGGGCGACCTTCATAAGTCAGCTGAAATAGGATGTTAGGCTAACATTAAGGAAAGATACCTTTTTGTTAACCCAATTCCTCTGCCAGATGCACCTTCCCAGGCATCATGGCGAGGATACGTGTAAGATTACGCATTGATGGAAATCAAATGTCCATGAAAGACATTCTCAATTGTATTTGCTCTAATTCCAACTGTTGCTCCAGTGGATGTTTTTCCCAAACCCACGCTGGAGCAGTACTTCTCCTCTCTTCGGAAGAAGAGTTTACTTCAACTCCTAAAGCATGATGTCTTGGTAAACTGAAGACTTCTGGTGTTATCCCAATTGCACCTGACAGCTATAAAGCTCAGGGGACTGTTTTTTGTGGCCAGAATCAACAATTTTATGAAACAACAGCACTGTTTAATGAAATTGTTTGATAACATTAATGCGAAATTCTGACCTTTAAGGCTGTAGAAGCATACAAATTCTCGAATCCAACAGCAAAGGTAACTTTAAAATAATACTCGAGACACCTGGGAGGCCAAACTTGTGTGACAAAATGGCTTCAAATGTTTCATACCAGTTGCACATCTGACCAAATTTCTATGGAACGTTTGTCAGGTGACACAATGTTTCAAGTGTTATGCCTTTGGTCATAACAACAACAAATGCAGCACAAAAGGGGCAAATTTGTAGCTTTTGTCTGGCCAACATTCCTATCGTGATTGTACCAATAAAAATTCACCTAAATGTGTCCTGTGTAATGGAAACCATCATGCTTTTTTCTGCTATTTGTCCAGAAAGAAAAAAGGAAATGCAGAAAATTCTTGACGCCAAGAAACTATCCACTTCTAAGAAGACCATTCCCCAGGCCCACCGCCAACCATGTCCCAAACTTCCTTTCCAGCTCTGCCTGGATCAAGTGGGACTCCTCAGGTCTCTACCAATGGTTCCAATGTTTGGAATTCTGCCCCTCTTGGAGCGCCCCAATCTAACCCTCACTTACAACAGACACAACAAAAAGGGTTTTCAGTCGCATCTCATGTGTCTCAGGTATCCACAGACGGGGATATAACGAGAGCACAACTAATGTACTTGGTGGCCAAAGACACAGCAGGTGGGATATTCAACTCTGCTCTCGTGTTTTAAATGATCTGTTAATGGCTAATGGGATCACTCCCATCATTATCCTGAAAATGTGAAGGCCTTTATGACCCAGCCTTCTCTTAACAAGAAGTATGTTTCATACTCTAATCTAAAAATAAGCCTAAGTCATCCCGGGGCCCAGGGATCGTCCTCCTCGCAAACCCAGGTTGTCAACTCCTCTCAACCCGATAAGTCAACACCTGAACATAACAATGCCCCAGAAAGTGGTGCCTACTCTCCCGCTATTGTAGCTGATCCTGTTGAACGGGAAACTTCCCCAAGGTAACTCACCTTGCCTATCTAATATTCACTTGGAGCCTACACAGTCTCCCATTAACTCTCAAGAGCCTCTGCTTCTGAAACTGAGAATAGCATACCTCAGTTTTATGATGAGGGACTCTAACGACTCTTAACGATTCTAACGACTCTAACGATTCTAATGAGTCTGTTAATATTACTGCCTCTAGTGAAGATGATGGCATTTTTAATACACAAGCATCCACGCAAAAGTTCCCTCTTTCCCCTTGACGAGTCCAGCAGGAATAGTGTAGATACAACACATGACATTCCCTTGCAGGCGTTCAGAACGCAGTGTACGATCGAGAATAAGAAATAATGGGGAATTACAATCTTCAAACTTAATGTTAAACATTTCTTTAATAACCGTTACCTTCTTGAGGTTGAAACTACATAACTATAATCCCGATGTTATACTTTTGAATGAGACAGCTGCAAGAGTTGATCAACTTTATTAAATTACGTGGATACTGTACTGTTGAGAAATCGAGAGGAAACCGTTTAGTGGTGTAGCCATCTTGGTTAAATTGGGATATACATTTAAAAATATTTCAGGGTGGATAAAGATAACATTCTTGCAATAGAACTAAAACGTCGCATGGAAAACTAGTAATAGGAACTGGATATTTTTCCCCCGAGACAGCCATATATAGAGTCAATTCCTCTACATAGGATATTAAGCAGAAATATTCCAACAATTCTAGCTGGAGATTTTAATGCTCATCACCCTCCCCTCTTTAACTGTGGAGCTGGTACCCCACTGGGTGATTTAAAAAGGAAAACAACTCTTTAATATCATGACAGCTAGAAACTTGTCATTTCAAGGCCCATTCTTCAAATCGTACATTGGACCTCATCCAGGAACACCAGATATTGTACTGAAAAAACAGAGACTGTGACATCTTTCACTGTCGTATATCTCCTGGTGGAAATGTAGGATTCTGACCATATCCCTGTTATAATACAACTACAAATTTTCTCCATTTAGAATACCTGTACCTCCTAAACCCAATCTTAACACCCTAGGATTTGACCCCTTCAGGGCATTTCTGGGTGAGGATTTAAATTTGTCTTTGGAAAATCTACCTTCCGTGCAATTGATGATGCAATCGAAAAATTGAAGCTACCAATGCAACTTGCCAATTAGCTTCCACAAAGATATACCACAATATAAACCCACTAGAGAAATTAGAGACACTTTAAAAATTATCAAGCAGAAAAGTCGAAAAGGGATCTTCAAACGCGACAACCACCAGCAGCTACACTGCACCCATTAAGGCATGAATTAATTAACATGATTAGTCAACACAAACGAGACATATGGAAATTTCTAGTTCTTCAAGCTAATCAATATAAACGTGAACCAGCAAAATTTTGGAGTAAGATCCGACAACTTTTAGGGGCAAAGCACAAGGCTCCTAACTACCTAGTTCATACCTTCACTGATGAGGATGATGAAGATGTTGAAATTTAACTTGGCGATCCACAGGACCAGGCTAATTTGATGGGTTTATGTATGGGAGAAAATTCTCTCTCACAATAACAGTCGTCAATTTAATAATAAACATTATCAGTTAGTAAAACGAATGGAGAGATGAGAACTTGGATGATCTACAACCACTACCTACCATCGATACTTTCAACTCTTGAAGATACCCACCCCCTTTTCTAGACCTATTACATTACTAGAGAAAGTCAGGTTATTGGAAGGGAATTGAGAAAAAGAGCCCCCGGCCTCTCTGGAATAACAATGAAACAAATAAAGTACCTACCTAGAAATTGCAAACAGTCCTTGGTAAAAAATCTTTAATTTCCATCTTGGCCTCAGGACATTTTCCAGTTGTTTTTAAGACTGCCAGAAGATCTTTCTTGCTAAGCCCAATAAAGACATCCACCAACCTGGGAACTATAGACCTATATCTTTACTTGAAGTCACTGGAAAAGTTCTTGAGAAAATCATTTCCAACAGATTGAACTACTATATGGAGTTTAAACACTTGTTTACTGAAAAAACAATTTGGCTTTAGAACACATAGAGGTAAAACGTCATGCAATAAATGTTATTTTTGACACTGTAAACAAGTCTAAAACGCAGGGCAATCTTGCCTTAATTGCCACCAAAGATGTTCATAAAGCTTTTGATAGCTTATGGCATGATGGCCTTATATACAAACTCATTGACCTACCAGACCATAACTGGACTTTTCTCAGAGTAATTTATAATTTCTTAACTCAAAGAAAAATCATTCCCACCTTTCATGGCAAGTCGACAGAACCTTTTTTTACCGACGGCTGGTGACCCACAAGGTTCTTGTCTCAGTCCACTTCTGTTTAAAATTTATGTGAATGACCTTCCTCAACCAGAGTTTAATGACACAATTGTGACACAGTTTGCAGATGATGTTATTCATGTCGTCTCATCAACTCCAGTAACAGGAAAATACAGTATGGAGAGTCATAGAAAAAATGAATATTGAACTTCGTCGAACATCTAATTGGGGGGAAGAAATGGAGGGAAATTTTGACTAATCCTGACAAGGCCTTGTTAGCACATAGGATGTTTTGCATCAACCATCGAAGATAAAGGGGGGTAAACTCCATCAGAGGTACACCTGTAGCCATTAGAAAAACCCTAACAAGATCTTGGGATATGAAATAGACAGGCTGCTCCCCTCAACATTCGTGTAACTAAAAAGATCAACCACAGCCAAAGCTGGTCTTAGCAGACTCTTTCGATTCAATCAAACCCCTCAACAAAGTCAAAAAACATCTGTATAAAATGATAATAAGACCTATACTTGAATACCCTTGTGTCCCAATGTCATTAACAACAAAGACCAACATGCTACGGTTACAAAGGGTCCAGAAAAGAGCTCTTCGCTTTATTTTCCAAAACCAGGGGGGAGAGACAGAGTTTAAAATGGGCCCGATTTACACACACAACAAGATATCACTGCCATAAATGTACGCCTTTACACCCTAAAAAAGAAACAACTTTATACAAAAGCAAGAACTATACATGCCAGATAGAGAACATCCTATACAAGTGTTTAAAAACCCCCGATTACACCATCAATACTCCGCCTCACAGGACTCAAAGAATGACTCTCCCACAGAGGGTTCGTCGTTTTATTCATAAAGATGATTACCCTCGACCCATGATTTTGAGTAACTTACCTGACGAAGAAGATTGGACACCACCAGAACCCTTCTATGTATACTGAGAAAATCATCGCCCCCAATTAGGGGGACTTCTTAAATAACTTCTAATGTAAAATTATGCTATTGACTATTGTTGGACACCACCATTAAGAAGCTATTGTCACGAGCTCATAAACTGGCCAGAAAATATTGCCTTTCTTGTCGTATAAATATCCGTTGTGCAATCGCGAAAAAAAAAAAAAAAAAAAAAAAAAAAAAAAAAAAATGCAATTGCAACTTGTATAATTACTCCAATTCAGAGTCATGTAGTTATATACCTATTATATCTATGTGACTCTGATGGGTTAGTATTATACCTCTTAAAGAATATCTTATTAATTCACATACACTTTTTAAATTGCACCAAAGTGGTTGGGCCACTTACCTTTTATATCCTACCCTCCCCCCCCTCCCCCCCTTTTCCAATATTTCCATCCCTTTCCCATCCTTCTTCCTTACCCATCTTACCCAAAAATCTGGTCATCAGAAGCGAAGAAGAAGCGACTTAGTTCTGGGAATGTCACATGTCATGGTAATTTTTTTTTTTTTTTGTGCTGATGTCCTATGTCCTATATTTATTGTCATAGTCAAGTATAGGTTTTGGTGTATGTCTTAGTTGGAGGTGAATGTCATAGATTTGGTGTGTATGTCTCTTGTCTTAAATTTGTGATTGAAATGTATAAGTTGTGGGTGTCTGTGCATTATTTTTTTTGGTGATGGTGATATGTTACAGTGCTCATGTTATGTTATAGTCGTTGGTGGAAGTGTCATGGTATTTTTGTGTATGTCTTATTTTTGTATGAATGTTTAAAAAATGAGTGTTTTCTGTGATCATAGTAGTTTTGAGATGCATGGTCATAGAATCTGGTAATCGTCTTGTTTATAGTGTTCTTAGAAATTGTGGGTACATCAGGTTGAAACAAGGTGGGTTGAGTGTGATGTCACTGACCACCAAGTAAACACAGATGGGAGCGTAATGTCACTGGAGGTGGCCTCACCGGTCCTGTGGGGTGTGACATCGTTTGGTGTTGGTTTGGTGTGAGGTGAGTGCGCTTAGATATTGGCAAATATGATTTTTTGTGTGAATGTTTATAAAAAATGAGTATTTTCTGTGATCTTAGTGGTTTTTGAGGTAAGTGAACATGGGTGTTTGTTGTTGGTGGTTGTCTCAGATTTTTGTGTGTACAAAATATGTTTTCAGTTGATGGTGGTCATGTACTAAGTGTTTGTGTATTAGGTTTGTGTTCATGTTTTTTTTCCGCTCATGGGGGGGTATGGGGAGGATTCTTGGTTATAGTGATTTGAGGGGGATTTCTATAAAATGGGTGTTAGCTGGTGATGCTGACTTATTTTCTGGTGAATTTGACGGTGTTTTGGTAGAAACCAGTAGTTTTTTGGGAGTATTCGGGGGTTTTTGATGGTTTTTTGAAAGTTTTCAAAGATACAAGTATTTTTTTTTAAGATGTTCATGGTGTTTTTATGTTTTTTCAAATTGGGGCAAAGTTTTAAATTTTGTGTTTGTTATGGTAATGCCATGTCATAAGTGTATGAGAGTTTTTTTTTTTTTGTTAATGTTGTAAAGTCTGGGGAAAGAGGGGAGTTTGGTGGGGGAGATGTAAAATTTGGGGGAAAAGAAATGTGTAAGTTGAATGAGTGAAAATTGGTGGGGGATTAGAGAAGACAAAATGTTTTTGCTTAGTAAAAGTATAGATAGTTTTAGTGATCTTCGTTTTTGAGTTTTAAGAGAATGTTACAAAAATGTGTGATCTTATGGTGGGGTTATAAAATTTGGGAACTCTTGATGACGGGGTATGGTTTGTTTGCAAATCGTGTCATTACGATTTCGTAAGTCGTGGTGATGTTAGATATTGGAGATAAACAGGTTGAAACAAGGGTGTTTAGGTGTGACGTCGCTGATCGCCAAGTAAACACAGGTTGGAGTGTGAAGTAAAGGGGAGGTACCCTATCTGTGCTGGCATGTTTTTGGTGGTAGTGAGGTGAATGTAATAGATATTGTATGGAGTTGGTGATTGTGATTTTTTTGGTGTGAATGTTAAAAAAAATGAATGTTTTCTGCGATCTTAGTGGTTTTGAGGTGAGTGATCATGGATGTTAGTTGATGGATGTCTTAGTTTTTTTGTTTTGTGTACATGACATGTTTTCAATTGGTGGTGATCTGTTGTAAGGGTTTCGGTGTTTTTTTCGAAATGTTCAAAGGTGTTTTTTGTGAGTATTCAATGATTTATTAAAAATTTTTTTTTTTTTTGCGCTATGTTAGATAATAGTCTGAGGTGAGTGGGATCGTCTTGGTTATAGTGATTTAAGGGGATTTCTATAAATGGGTGTTAGTTGGTGGTTTTTGTCTTAGTTTTGGTGATATTTAGCGTTGTTTGGGGAGTAATCAGTGCTGTTTTGGTAGTATTCAGAGGTGTTTTGGGGTTTTCAAAGGAGTTTGATGATGCTTTTGAATGTGTTCAAATGATGTTTTTGGAGTAATCAAAGGTAATTGATTTTTTTCTTTTGGTGCTGTTCAAAGTGAAGTGGGGGTGTTTTGTGGGTGTGTTTTGTGTTAGTTTTGGTAACATGTCTCATGTCATAAGTGTATGAGTCTGGAGACTGAGGAAGTAGTATGGGGGATGGATTGTAATTTCAGATAATGAAATTGTGTAAATGTAGATAAATTAGAGATGTCAAATTTTTATTTCGGAGTATTCAAAATGACATTTTGGAAGTATTTCAGTGTTGTTTGGAAATGTTCAAAGGTGTTCTTGTGGGTATTCAAATGATTTATGAGAGTGTTCGAAGTAATCTGGGGTTGTTCTGTAGTGAGATGATAAAGGTTGTCGATGAGAAAATTTATTAAGAGATATTGAGAAAAGGCGGTCTAAAATGATGATGTATGAGAGTGTTTTGAAGGTGTTCAAAGTAAAGTGTGGTGTCGGGTGTGTGTTAGTTGGTCAAAAAAATTTTGTGAATATCTTGGTTACAGTGATTTTAGTGGATTTGAGACGGGTGATGAGATTCATTTGTGGATGTGAAATGTGATTTGTGTGTGTGTGTTCTGAAGAGGTGTGATGGGAGATGGGTGAGTGGATGTTAAGAAATGTGGGTGAGATGGAGAGGAGTATAGGGGGGGTTTGTAATTAGAAATTTATGAATATGGGGGATTTTACTGAAAATAAAGGTAATGTGTGAATATTTTAAAAGAAATTATAGAAGTGAAAAGTTATGATATATTGGAAAAGATTGGAGGGTGTAGAAACATGCCGCAGTAGTTGGGTATTGAGATGATTAGTTGTTGTGAGTATAATATTAATCTATGTGGATACAATGAGATGGGTATGGAGAGGATTTTATTAGAATTTTAGTAATGTAGGGAGAAATGTACATTACATTTAAGATTCAGTAAAAAGAAGGGGAACAATTTGTATCGAAAGAGGAAAAATTGTGAATAAAATGGTAAGTGATGAGGGTTGTGGGTATTGTTGCCGAGCTAAAGATACCAAAAAAGGTTTTTATAAGTGGGTTGTTGTTGTGGGTGTTGTGGGTTGTGGGGTGTTGTGGGTTGTGGGTGTTGTGGGTTGTGGGTGTTGTTGTCGAACTAGAGATGCCGAAAAGAGGTTATAAGTTGCGCCTTGTTGTGGGTGTTGTGGGTTGTGGGTGATGTGAGTTGTGAGTGTTGTGGGATGTGGGTGTTGTGGGTTGTGGGCGTTGTTGTCGAACTAGAGATGCCGAAAAAGAGGTGATCCTGTTGTGTTTGTGTGTGTTTGGTTTGTGTTCATGTTTTTTGCGCTCATGTTATATCTTAGTTGGAGGTGAGTATAATCATAGAAATTGGTAATCATCTTGGTTATAGTGATTTGAGAGGATTTGTGTGAAAATGGGTGTTAGTCTGTGATGTTGATCTTAGTTTATGGTGATTTTGGTTGTGTTTTGACTGTATTCAGTGGTGTTTTAGTAGTATTCAGTGGTGTATTTGGGAGTACTCAGATGGTGATTTGAGGCTATTTAAAGGTGTTTTTTAATTTGTTCAAATGATGTGCAAGCGTATTTATGAAGGTTTTCTGGGAGTATTCAGTGGTGATTTGGTGGTGTTCAAATGATGTATGAGAGTGTTTTGTGTTGTTCAAAGTAAAGTGTTTTTGTGTGTGTTTGTGTTAGTGTTGGTAATGACTCATAAGTACATGAGTTAGTTTTTGTGATAATGTAAAAATCTGGAGAATGAGGGAGTAGTATGGCAGATGAGTTGTAATTTAATGAAATATGTAAGTGTGGATGAGTTAGAGATGTCAAATCTTATTTGGGAGAATTCAAAATGTTGACTTGGAAATATTCCAATGTAATTTGGAAGTGTGTCGGTGTTGTTTGGAAATGTTCATAGGTGTTTTTTGTGAGTATTCAAATGTTGTATGAGAATGTTTTGATTGTGTTCGAAGTAATCTGGGGGTTGATTTGTAGTGAGATGATAAAGGTTGTACATGATAGAATATATTTCTTAAGAGATATTGAGAAAAGTGTTTGTGTGTGTGTGTGTTGTGTGTTGTGTGTGTGTGTGTGTCTTTGTGTGTGCATGTGTGTGTGTGTGTGTGTGTGTGTGTGCGTGTGTGTGTGTGTGTGTGTGCATTAACCTCGTAATATGTAAAATTTGTGACTAGTGAATTTATCGGAAAGTGGTTATAAGTTGTAAGTGTTGTCGTGACTTTTTCTGATGAAATAGTTAAAACGAGAATAATTGTGGGTTATGAGTAAAAAAACATGCCTTGTTGTGAGATGTTGGTTGGAGAGTGAAGTGTTGGAGATGGGTGGGTGGATGTGAGGAGGTAAGGTTTGGGGGGGGTGTGGAGAAGGGGGTTAGAAGAGGATTGTATTTGAATTTTAATGAAATATGGGAATTTTACTGAAATTAAAGGTACTGGTGAATATATTTAAAAGAATGGATTGAATAGCATATCTAGGCTTAAATTCTCTCTATGGTAGAACTGAGTGTTGGTGTTCAGAGAAGGTTACTTGGTGGGTCTGACCTGAGATTTTAATCTGAAGGGAAATCAGATAAGACTCGTCAAGCAGTTCTCGCTCGGCATATTTGTGCAGATGTCTGACTTGAGGAGACAGACAAGTGAATCTTTTTTTGTATTATTAAAAAATGTGGATTGTTGTGGGTATTAACGAAAATGAGGAATTATTTGGGTTATCCTGGTTAAGAGTGAAAATGTGTATTAGTGTCTTTTATGAAAAAAAATTGTAACAAAAGGGGAAAAATTGTGTAATAAAATGGAAAATGATGTGGGTTGTGGGTATTGTTGTTGAGCTAGAGATGCCGAAAAAAAAGTTATAAGTTGTGGGTTGTGGGATGTGGGTGTTGTTGTGGAACCTGGGAGCCCATAAAAAAGGTTAATGGTGACAGACCTGATTCTGCCTGTTGGCTTGTGTGTGAGGTCATCCAGGGATTTTGGGATGGGTGTGGGATGGAGAGGGAGGTCTTGATCCAAGGAAGTAGAGCAGGAATATTTGGACATAGAGAGTGGGGGGTGAGGGAGAAGATCTTGATCCAAGGAGATGGAGCAGAAATATTTAGACATAGAGGGCGGAAATGGGTGGTGGGAGGTGTTGGGGGAGATGGAGGTGTTGATCCAAGGAGATGGGGAGTAGCTCAAATCTTTGTATCATTAATATCGAGAAAAAGTTGATCCAAGGAAGTAGAGCAGGAATATTTGGACATAGAGGGTAGAAGTGGATGGTGGGAGGTGTGAGTTGTTGATCCGAGGATTTGGAGAATACAAGAAAATTCGAAAATATTTGGGGGAAATGGAGAGGGAGGTCTTGATCCAAGGAGATGGAGCAGGAATATTTGGACATAGATGGTGATGGAGTGCGGGAGAGAGAGATTTGTTGATCCAAGGAGATGGAGGAGAAATACTTGGACATAGAGGGTATGGGGAGATGGAAGTGGGAGGGGTACTCATAGGGGGAAACCCAAAAACTTGATCCAAGGAAATGGCGAGCACAAGAAATTCAAAAAACAAATCGAAAAAAATCGGAAAAAATTCGGGGAGCGGGAGCGATCTGGCGGGCGCTGCAGAAGATGCAGGCGCGGGTGGGCGCGGGAGGGTGCGGGCGCGAGTGGGCGCAGGAGGGCGTGGGTTTGGGTGGGAGCGGGTGGGCGTGCTGCATGAGACTGGAAGGGTCATTTATTTATTTATTTATTTATTTATTTCCAATTTGTGCACACATACAGATAGGTGCGAAATTTCACACCTAGGTGTGAAAAGGTGGCACCCTTTGAGAAGCCACTCTGCCGTGGAAGCCCTACAGCCGCTTTGACAATTACTAATCCTTACTACCCAAATCTAACAGACTTTAATAACGTTATCAGAGATCTAGGTTTGACAAAGTCAAATACTGGACTTTTGACTTCAAAGTTCAAGGAGTGGGACTTGGTGGATGAAAGTGTGCAAGTGACAAGCTAAAGAAAATGTCACCAACATTTCTGAAGCTTCTTAAATAATGAAGACAATTTGTGCTACTGTAATGATGTATCAGGCCTGTTTGATGCAATTGGAATTGCATGCAACCCAGTTGAGTGAAGATTCTTCATTGACAGCTCTTTCAGAAGCACATTGGGAACACGTATCCATCTCTTCCCTTGGCTCATTCAGTGCATCTTTAGGAGGACTACAACAGTCTCATTCTTCTACTGGAAGCTTTGAACTATGATAAGTATTGTTGGGAGGTTACTGGAGACTTCAAAATGGTGGTATTTTTGATGGGACTCCAAGGAGGATTTACCAAGCTTCCATGTTATCTCTGCCATTGGGATAGTAGAGACAGTGCAGCACATTACCAAAAGGAAGCACTGCCCTCAAAAGATTGAGTTCTCAGTAGGACATAATATCAAACATAAGCCATTGGTGGATCCTCAAAAGGTTCTGTTCCCTCCATTACACATCAGACTAGGGCTAATGAAACAGTTTGTTACAACTCTTGACAAAGTGTCTGCCGTCTTCAAGTGTCTTAAAGACTTCATTCCCAAATTTTCAGGGGAAAAGGGTTTGAAGGCTGGCATCTTCACTGGACCACAAGTCGGGAAAAAATCAGGGGAATGCTCAAAATTTTTCCAAAAAAGCTCAGGGGAAAAGGGAAAAAAAAGAAGCCTGTAGTGCAGGGTTTTTCTGGGCATAAACCCAAAGGCTGACATATGTGGAACTTTTTGAGACCTTTTGGAGAAAAGCTATGGGTCAGATGGGCTATATGATCCCCCTTAAAGGGTCCTTTATCCTTGTTTGCTCATCTTGCAATTTCAAGGAGAATATGGGAGCTACTAAAAGGGAGCAAGGGGAGCCCTTCCACCAAGATAAAAGGGAACTTTGAACACAGATTCGGGGACTTATAAGGGAAACATGATGGGGATTTACATTTGGGGCTTAAAAAAAGGAAAGTGATTTGTTGCATTTTCGCAAATCTAAAAAAAACTGCTCTTTTTAAAAATTTGTTTAAATATGTTTCGGGAAAATTTTAAAAATAAAATTTGGGTGTAAAATTTTTTTTTAGAAAAATATTTTTTATTTCTTTAAATTAAAGTTTTTTTTTTTTTTTTACTTTCCAAAAAACTAGCAAAAATATTAAAATTTGCAACAGTTTTAAAAATTCATTCTGAAAGCCTTTAAAAGCAAAGATTGAAAAAAAAATTAATGGGTTTTAAATTTTTTATGCAAAAAAAGGATTTGGGAAAAATTTAGCCTTACTTTTGGAAAAAAAAATGGTTACATAGTGTAATCAAATCAAGGAAATCGTCAAAAAAATTAAAAAAGGGCACATGACCTGTAGATTTTTTTTCTAAAACTCTGTCACAATGAGCCCAAAAGGGTTTATCCCACGGGGCTTTTTAATTTTAAGAAACAACATAACAATGTAACCGAGTTTTTCGGGGGCCCTTTTCTCGGTAAAGTTAACTAAAAGTTTAAACATTTTAAAAAAACTGGCCACTCTTTCCATAATTTTTCGGAGCTTTTTTTTTTCACCTTCGCTTTTAAAGAAATGCCCGCCCAAAAGGGCTTCTAAAATTTTGGGTATCTATTTTGAATTCTAGCGTGCTTAAAGTTTGCTCTAAACCCAGATTTTTCCCTTTCGACCGGGGAAAGGGGTTGTGATTACTTTAGAAAAGGCTTTACCGCCGGGGACCTCGGGCTGTCTGAAAAAGGGGTTTTTGGGGTTAAACTAAAGTGTTACCTGGTGTTAAAAAAAGTCCCATCAGTAGTTTTTAAAAAATAAAAACACCCTACCTTTTTAACAAGCATACTGGAGCCTGGGGCTGGGGGGTTCGTACACCTGGTAAGGTTTTAAAGGGGTGAGGATGGTGAAGGAAAAGATTTTTTGGGGTTCAAAAACCCTTAAGGACCAAAAAAAAGCTTTTGACTGTTTTGAGGGAAAAATTTTTAAAACAACTTTGGAGTTAAGCTTTCTATATAAAAATTATTTATAATATATATATATATTTATATATATATTTTATTTATATATATATTTTATATATTTAAAAATATTTTATATATATATAATAAAATATATATATATATATATATGTAGTGCCAAATTTGGGGAAAAACTGGTCAATTAGCAAGAACTCTTTTAAATTTTTAAAAAGTCCTTTCCAAAATTTTTCTTTTTCTTTAATGGGGGTTAGTCAACTGGTGTGGGTCGTTTGTCAGCGGGGCCTCGTTTTTGCCCCCGGTTTTTTTTGGTGTTTTCCCGGTCGCTCTTACGTGTTTAGAATTTTAAATTTTTGTGTCATCAATCCTTTCGTACAATCCCTCTAGCCCCGGGAAACCCAAAATCTTGGGGGGGAAAACATTTTTTTATGATTTAAAAAAAGGAGAATTAGTTTTGCCTTCCTAGCAGAGTTTTCGGGCCAGAGGGGAATCATAGGCCCTTTTGTCCCGTGTGGAAAATAATAAAAATTGAACTTTGTGCAGAGGAAAGAAAGTCTCCCTGAAAGCTTGGGGTATTTAGTGTATAGTGTTTTCCTACAGTGGCTCCCTAGTATTTTGAGATAAAGGCAAAAGGTCATTTAAAAAACAGGGGGAATTTGTAAATGAAGTAAAAATAACCCTATAGGGGGCGGGTTTGCCAAAAAAGTCCCCCGGGGAAATTACCACAGGGTAAAGCTTTTTTTTAATCATCTTCCTGGTTTGGCAAAGTGTACTCGAATATAATCTTTTTGATACCGGGAAAAATAGGGAATCAGTGTTTTTATTTGCAACAAACCCGTTTTATAATGGTACTATTTAAAGTGGAGTGACTTTCATTATTTTTCTTTTTCTTAAAAATCCAGATTTACTGGGGGTTTTCCCATATAACCTGTAGTTACCGCGGTCCCCAATATACAAAAACGGAAAAAAGCAATTTTTAAATAAGAAAAAGGCCCTCCCCCCAAAAATTTGCACCAGTCAACTATAGTGTAATTTAGCATTTTTTTGTGGTGGGGGACGAAAAAAAAAAAATAGAGAAGCTAGATACAGCGATTGATAAACAAAGGTGGAGGTTTCGCCGTTCGTCATTGTAGGAAGGCCAGCATTTCCCCGGGGCTCTTAAAACACCCCAAGTTAAAATTTTTGTATCAATCAAATCACATATTATGGGGGTAGTAATTTCCAGAAAGGACCCTTCATGTGTTAGTCAAATCCCCGCCCGTAGGGTTTTAAAATTAAGTGACCCGATCAGATCAGTTGACTGGTCCAAACCCCTTTGATGGTCCAAAACCCTTGGGACTGGTCCAAACCCATTTTGGGACGGGTCCGAACCGGGAGGGTTTCAAACGGTTTCTTTTGTGCACCCCCTGCGGGTTTTATTAATATTTTTATTAAGGGGGGTTGCTAGTAGAATTGCAGAAAATTCAACCTTAAAAACCCTTTATGAACCCGGTGTAGTCGGGGGGGGGGTTTTTTCAGTAAAAACAAACGGGCTTCCACATGCTAAATTTCATTCTGGGGAAAATTTGGTGTCAGGCCCCTTGTGGAAGATACCCAAAGAACTAGCACAAGCAGTTTTAAAAACAGGGAAGTGTTTTGGGGTATGCCCAAATGAGAAAAATCTGTGGCCCTTAAAATCCCCAAGGGTTTTAAAAAGAGGTCAACATAAAAGGGCCCCTTTATAGAAAACCTGGAAGCTTTTTCAACAGAGGGGGAAACAAAAAAAAGCCCGGGCTAAAGGGGTACTCCCTTTTGAAAATGGCCTTTGTAGTCAAAAACCCCTTGAAAGGCTGGAGAGAGGTCCTGGTAGTCAGTAAATGGGGGGCTGTTAGTGCTGCCCTGGGGGAGCGGGAAATTTGGGGAAGTGGGGGGTGTTTGTCCTGGGAGCATAAGGGTTTGAAAGCTGGGGGTTTGCTGTCCTGGGAGGACAGTAATGGTAAAGGGGAAGGGATGTGTCCTGGGAGACAGTAATGGGGAAGCTGGAGTGTTTCCCCGGGGAGACAGTAAGGGTTTGGAAGCTGGGATTTTGTCCAGGTAGTGGGGAAAATTTTATACGCGGGAAAGGGAATACATATAAAGGCCCGGCATAGGGGCAGGAGCCATTTTAGGGAACAAGTGTAGTAAAAAATAAAAAAAAACCAATATTGAAAAACTAGAAAATCCCGGGCAGGAAATAGCAAAAAAAGAGGACTCCATAGAAATTAGTGAGGATATATTCCCAAAAAACAAATGGGGGGAAAAGCTCCATTGTTGGTGCTAGGGAGGTAGAAGTAAAAAGGGGAAACTTTGCCCCAAACGGGGAATACATTTCACAGAAACCCAAGGCAAAGGGAAAACCCCAAGCCGTGACATACTATGCATCGGTATCTGGGGCTTGGGAAAATTTGGGAAAAAAAACAAAAGGGGACGTGAAACTTTGCCCAACCCTGGAAATGCCATGCCATATGACAAACGGGGAAAATTTGCAAACTCCCTTCCTTTTAAGCTTTTTCCCCCTAAAAACTGTTTTCCCTTTTTCCAGTACAGGAAAAAACTTTTGCTTTAATTTTAAATTTGCCAGGTTTCCATTAAAGGGGACAAAAAGAAATAAAAAACCCCAGGCCGGGGAAAAAACCGGGGGTAGCCACAGCCACTCAAGGGGGAGAGGTTTTTTATTCCCGGGAAAGGGAAAAAAAAACTGGCGGGAAAAATGGCCAAAAATCGTACCCCAAAAACCCAAAGTAAATTCCTGGATTGGGAACCCAGTCGATGGCCCCACCCCAAAAACCAACAGATACAGATTATTTAATGCCGGAAAAAAAATCCCCCCCCATTTTCCCCCCAAAACCTTTTTCCCACCGGGTCCGAAACATTCTTCTTTCCCAATATACGGGGTTTTAAACCCCGAAACAACAAAAAAAATCCTTTTTCACCCGTTGGGATGCTTGCAGGGGCCCAAAGGCAATGTTCGGGGCCCTTTCACTGAGACCCCAATAAATTTTTCATTTGGACAACAAAAATTTGGACCCAAAGGGTTAAAAACCTATACAGATGTGAAAGATGGAACGGGCAAAAGGGGGGGGTTTGGGCCCTTGTACTTGCAGAGTCCCCTTGTTTGCACAAAATTCAAAAATCCCCAAAATGTTTGTAGTGGAATTTTTTCCCCCCCCCCCCCCCCCCCCAGAAAAGGTCAGAAAAAACCCTAGTCATTGTGAAAAGTCTAAAAGCCTCCGGTGCAACTTTCCAGAAATTTCCGGGAAAACCCCTTTTTAAAAAATTTGACCACTGTTGGAAAACCCCTTCCCCCTCCTCCCACCCAACATTTGGCCCCGGGGGATTTAAACTTAAGGCCCCAAAAAATGGAGGAATTTTTAGAAAATAATATTTTTGCAGTAAAAAACCCCCAGGGGGGCAGTTGTTTAAAAAACTCCCCACTCACGCGAGCTTTTAAATCTCTGCAAAAAATTAAATTTTTAACCCAAAGCAAATAATAGAGCCTACTAGCGGGGAAAAAATACAAGACCTCATCTTCACTAAAAATGATGATCTGATAAGAAAAAATACCATATCAAAAAAATATTACTCAGATCAAAAATAATTGGGGTTCTTTTCATGTATGCGCGGAGCCCCAGCCGACTAATGAGATTACCCAAAAGGGAGCATTCCCCCAAATTTTAAAACTTCAAAAACAAAAAATAAAGTGGGCCCCAAGAAAAACCAAGTCCAAACCCGATAAAAAGGGGAAGATTATACAAAGGGAAACACAGACCCCAATTATCCCTGAAAAGATTAACTGGGGTGGCACCCCGATGTATGCACAGGCGTTTTTCCTCTAAAAAAAAGGGGGAAATTTAGATGTAAAACAGAAAGAGACAGGCGTCCCTTTACAGGCGCGGAAAGAAAAAAACAGAGGGGCCCTAAAAGAGGTAAATATATCTGAAATGCGTAGGGGGCACTGGTAGAAAAATTTGGGCAAGCACCCAAAACTTAAGCTAAAAGAACCCTTTAGGAGTCGGGGAATCCCCCGGGGAAGAAAAAAAAAGCCATAATAAAATCGAAAAAAACCCAAAGTTTTTTCTTTCCTATGCCAAATCAAAATCGAAAAACAACTTTCCAGTATTGGGCCCTATTTTAAACAAGAGGGGTTTTCCTCCCACAGTTGACAACAAAAAAATGAGTGAGCTACCCCAAGGTCCCAATATGACCCCCGTTTTTTGGCAAGCCGCTAACCAGACTGAGGTAAAGATAAAAAGGGTTTTTTTTATGGGGAGACCCACAAAATTTGTTTTAAAAACAAGCCTATCCGATGTTATCCTGACCCCAAAAATGACTTCGAACAGGCGATAAATGACTTTCCCCTTGGCACTCTCCCCCGGGGCCCAAAGGATCATGGAACTCTGTGTTCACCCAAGAACTGAAAGGGAAAGGCCCCTTTCACGAGCCTTTTCCATCCTTGGAGAGGGAGCATGGACACGGGGGTGGGCCCCACGTTACAAAAAACAACAGACATAGCCCCACTCCAAAAAAGGGGGAAAGAAAAAGCAACAGCAAAAAATAAAGCCCAATAACCCCTAACACCCTTTTTATCTTAAAAATTTTTAAAAAGGGGTTTCCTAAAAAGCAAGTTTCCCCACGCATTTTGGAAACCCATCAGTTACACAACCCAGGGCAACTTGGGTTTAAAAAACCAGGTCGTTGTCTGTCTCAATATTGGACCTAGGGACAAGGTCCAAAATGCACTAGAAGACAAAAAGAATGCGAGGTAATATATACAGCCTTTCCCCAAAAGGGCCTTCGACAAGGGGTGCCAGGGCTTTAAATACGCACAAAATGCGTGCTAAAAGGAATAACAGGAAAAGCGGTCGATGGACCCTAAATTTCCTCCTAACAGAACACAGGGGAGTATCGTAAACAAAAGAAAAGTCCGGGGGCAGCTACGGTGTAAAAAGCTTTTTCCCAAAAGGGCCCACAGTACCGCCCCCCATTTTGGGTTCCTCATCCTTTTTATCCGAAATAGAAAGGGTTTTTTGTCGGGCCACACCCACCGTGCCCTTCCTTTGCAGATGACACCCGAATCTGCAGGGACAGTTTTTTCCCATTCGGCCTGAAAAAGTTTTTCCGGGCCCAAGAATCAAAAAATTTTTCAGGGGGGCTGCGGGAAAACAATATGAAGTTAAAACGATGAGAAATTTCAATTACTCAGATATGGTAAACATGAGGAAATTAAATCTTAAATCAGAGTACAAAACTTTTTTGGGCCCAAACAAAATAGAGGAAACCCCAAAACTTTCAAAGACCGGGGAAGGGGATCATGTCGGAGGATTCACCTTCAAGGCCCATAAATGTATCAATCGCATCTGCTAGAAAAATGACAGGGGGATAAAAGAGAAAAACCCTTTAAAACTTGGGAGGCCCCAAACCCTTTAAAGACACTCTTCAGGTCACTTGTTCTATCCCAGGGTGGAAAATTGCTGCACACTAACCCGCCCCCTTTCAAGGGGGAGTTTAAAATTGCCGACCCAGAAAAAGTTTTCAGAGAACTTTCACGGCGGCAAAGGAGATATAAAAAACCTCAATTATTTGGGGGCGTTGAGGTTTCTAAACCTGTATTCCCTGGGGAAAAGCGGGGCCCCAGATGTTCAATGCTCCCACCAAAAATAAGGGGGAAATTTCCAAAGCCCCTGGCGTCTTCAAGTGGCACTGGACAAGCACCCAAAAACAAATTCCGGAAATTTTAGCCCGGGGGTTGGTCGTTTTTTTGGGTTTTCGTTTCAGCCAGGCAAAACGGCCCGGGGGGGGTAGGGGTCTGATCCCCCAGGAGGCCCCCGGTCTCAGACCGGGCCCCCGGGGGCGTTGGCCCCCGGAACTCTCTCCCCGGTTTAAATCCGGTAATAGTTTAAATATATATTTTTTTCATTTTAAAGTTAATGTAAAAAAATTTTTTAAATTTTTCACCAAAAGAAACTTAGAAAACTCCCCCTAAACCCTTTTTATAACAAGAACAATTTATTTTTGGCCAAAACCCAAAAAAAAAAATATTCTAGATTTGTTTACAAAAAAAATTTAAAACTAAACAAACAAAGTGAAAAATATTATTTTTTTCGTTAGGTTCGAATGATTTTTGGGGCAAAAATTTTTGCCTACACAAATTTTCACTTGTCCTATATGGCCCAAGGGTGAGCGTTGTATTTAAGCCAAGATCGCAAGTTTGCCTTTTCGGCACGACATTATTTTTATTTTAATATAAATATATATATATATATTATATTTATATATATATATTTATATACATATATATTATATATATATTTATATATATATATATTTTATTTTATATTTTATATTTATTAAAATATTTATATTTATTTAATATTTATAAATTTATTATTTATGTCGTGCCGGGAAAAGGCAGAATTTGCCAAACTTGGCTTAAAAAAAAAAAAAAGTTCTTTTTGCCTTAGGGGCAAGTGAAAATTTTTTGTATGCAATAATTTTTGCCAAAATCTTTCTGAACCCAACGAAAAAAAAAATATTTCCTGTGTTTGGGTTTAAATACTAAAATACTGGAAACAAATCTAAAAAAAATTTTGTTGTGTTAGGGTTAAAAAAATAATTTTCCTTTTCTATAACAAGGTTAGGTAAGTTTTTTTAAATTTTTTTTGGTGCAAAATTTAAATTTTTTTTTTTTTTAAAATTTAATAAAAAATAATTCTTTAAACGGGATAAGGGAAAAATTTTTGAAAGAAACTTAATTTTAAAGAGTTCTTTTCTAATTGGGCCAGTTTTTCATAAATTTGGGCACCCACATATATTTATTTTAAAATTTTTTTACTATATAAAAAAATAATTTTTTATATTATATATATTATATATATATATATATATATAAAATATTAAAATTTTCATATATATAAAATTTTATATAAATATATATATTTAAAATATATAACATATATATATAATTTTATTTTATTATATATATATTTATATATATATTATTTATATATATATATATTTATATATTTGTATATATATACATAATATCCTATATATTAAAATATATTTTTACATATATAAAATTTTGTATATAAAATTTGTATATGTCGTTTCCGAATATGTAAAAAAATCAAATTTTGCAAAAAACTCAATTTAAAAAATTAAATCCTTTCTGAAATTTTCTCTTATACGTTTAAAGATATTATTTTTCATTAAAGTTAATTTTAAATTTTTTTTTAATTTTTTCCCCCCAGAAGTATCTTAGGAAAAATTTTCCCAAACCCATTTAACAAGAACAATTTTTTTTAGCCTTCCCAACTAAAAATATTTTTGATTTGTTTACAGTAAATTTTTAAAATAGTAACCAGTGAAATATATTTTTTTTGGGTTTGGTTTCAGAATGATTTTTGGGCCCAAAATTATTTTCATTTCACAAAATTTTTGCTTTTTCCTATATGGCAAATTTTAACCCTTGCTATTTAAAACCAAAATCGCAAAATTCTGCCTTTATTTTTTTGTATATATATATTTATTTTTATATATTATTTAATTTATATATATATATTTATATATATATTTATATATATTTATTTATATATATATATATATGGGCGTGCCGAATATGTAAAATGTTTAATTTGCAAGAAATCAATTAAAATTAAGTCCTTTTTTGAATTTTTTTTCTTATACGTTTAAAAATTATCTTTTTTTTTTAATGTTAATTTTAAATTTTTTTTAATTTTGCACCAAAAGAATTTTTGAAAAATTACCCAAACCCTTTTTATAACAAGAAAATTTATTTTAGCCTAACCCAAACCCAAGTTTTTTTTTATTTTTTTACATTAAATTTTTACTTTAAAAAAAAAACCAGTGAAATATATTTTTTTCGGTTTTGATTCAGAATGATTTTTGGGGAAAAAAAAATTTGGGTACACAAATTTTCACTTGTCCTATATGGGAGATAAGCGTTGCTATTTAAGCCAAGATCGAAAAATTTGCCCATTTTGGGACCGGGAAAATATATACATATATATATATTTATTTTATATATATATTTATTTTTATATATAATATATTTATATATATATATATTATATATTTATATATATATTTATATATATAAAATTTTTTTAAAAATATATTTTATATTTTATGCAAAAATTTACAGTTTAAAAAGGTGATTTCAAAAAATGCCCCAAAAAACCCCTCTGGAAAGAAAAAGGGAAAATTTCCCAAAGGGTTTCGTGAATATCACATTATCAAGGAAAAAATAAAGTGAAGCATAAGGGGAAACTATTTAAGGGGGCGGCCGCACCTCACTATCAGATCCCACAAACGTTAAAAAACTGACGCGCGGCGAGCCAACTTGGACAGGTCCTTTTCCCAAAAATCACCCCCCAAACAATTTTTTTTGTCCCGTGTATTTTTAAATTTACCCCCAAAAATTTTATTTAAATTTTAAAAAGGATTAATTTATAAAACCCGGGAAATATTATTTTATTGTCAAAAATGCTTTTTAAAGAACAAGATTCAATTATATTTCCCGGTCGGGCCCTTTGGAATTTCTTGTATACTTTCTCAACTTTTTGAAAAAACAATTGGATGGTTAAAATTTTCTTACCCTGAATAAATAGAGCATTGGAATCTTGGGCCAGTTCCCAATGTAATTTATTTGTTTTAATCAAATTCGAGATTTTTTCCAGTTTTTACCGTAATAAAAATTCATCGAAATTTTACAAGGAAACTTTAGGGCACATCCATAAACATTTTGGGGGGAATTCTTTTAAACAAAAGTTTTTTTTTCGTTTTCAAGATTTTTGGGAAAACAACTTTTAAAATTTTTAAAATTTTAAGAAGAGAAGGCCCTATGAACCAAAATTTTCATTTTGGGAAGGGGAGAAAGGGGAAAAAAACATATTTTTAGGTTTAATAAGGTGGGTTCCCTTTTTGGGTTATAAAAAAGTGTTTCCTAGCCCAAATTTTTAAAAAATTTATCAATTACATTTCTTTTTTGGGATTTTTTTAAACATTACCTTTTTTCATAAATTTGGATATTTCATCATCTATGAACTCGGACTACAAATTTCGGGTTTTAAAGGTTTTCAAAACATTGGAGGGGGGGGGAAAAAGGGGCAGTTTGACTCTATCTTGATGCGAGGAATAATAGTGGACATTGGAAAGTTTTTTGTAGGTTTTTGGTTTTAAAATTTTTAAAATTTTAATTCATTATTACCTTTTAATAATTAAAAAAATCTTTGAAAGGCCCAAAAGGGGTTTTTTTCTTTTTTAAAACTCAAAAAGTAAAGTTTAAAAGAATGGGGGTAAAACTATTTAATTTTCCAAGAAAATTTGGGGTATAAACTAATTTTTGGGCATAAGACAAAAAATATCATTTACATATCTGAACCATTTAGTTTTTTTATTAGGGAGGATTGTTTTTAAGCAACCTTGTTTTAAAAAGTTCCATGTATAGGTTTAAGGGAACCAAAGGGGAAAGAGGATTTCCCATTGCCTACCCAAAATTCTGGTGTAAATTATCATTTAAAAACAAATTTTTTCATCGCAATGCCCAAATTTTAAAAAGTTTAAAGATAGTTTGGGAAATGGGATTGGTAAATCTTTGGGTTTAAAGAGTTCTTCAGATAAGAAAAAATTAAAAAATCATCAACAGGAACTTTCGTTAAAAAAAAGGAAGTAACATCAAAACTAACCTGTTTAAAAAACTTTTTAATTTAGTCAAGGAGTTTAATTTATCAACCAAGGGCTATGTTGTTTTTAAATTAAAATTTTTGAAATTTTGCCAACAATAGGGCCTCAAAAAATTTTGAAAAAAAATGAAATTTCCAAGAAAAAAAAGAATTAAACTCTTAGGGTGATCTGAAACCCTTTTTTAAATTTGGAAAAAAAACCCCCAGAAACCGTTTTTAGCAAATTTTAATTAAAAAAAAAAAACAATTTTAAAAATCAATTTCATTTTGGTTTTACATTAGCCATCTTTCCCCATTTTTGGGGACAAAAAATGGAAGGATGGGCGCATTGAATACACTCGCTTTTAAAGGCGACGTGCCCCGCCCGGGGACGTCAGTTAGCCTTTAAGCATGGAAAATCAAAATATTTTTAATTCCCTGTTTTGTTCTCCTCTCAAGCGATTTTTTTATCAATGCACCACACCCGAAACAAGCAGGAATATACAAAAAAAAAATCGCCAGTCAGCTTTAATTTTTGAAACTCTAATGGGGGATGGGGTTTAAAATTCTCAAACCCGCGCTTTTTTCCACTGGGGGCCCCCAAAAATGCCCCCTAGACTAGGGGGCCCGGGTTTAAAAGCCATGTTTCTTTCCCAGCCGGGGCCCCCGTCAATGAGTTCAAGCATGCAGAAAAAAGCGGGGCCCCCTAGTAAATTTAAAAACCTGCTGAAATGCTGTCTTTCTTTTTTATACCCCCTTGTTTCTGGTGGGGCATTGAATAAAAAAATTTGCTTGAGAGGGCAGAACATACAGGAGGAGATTGAAATAGCTTGTTTCCATGCTTGAGGCTAACTGACGTGCCCGGGCTGGGGGGGAAAAATGGCTTGTGAAACCCGGCGCCCCGTTTTATGTGGGGTTTGTGTGGCCGAGTGGGGTAGAGCGCTTCAAGAGAATCTTGCCGTTTCCCCCCAGTAGTTTTGAATCCTGCTGGGCTGTGATATTTTCTTTACCCAAAAATGTGTGTGTGTCTGTCGGGGCTTTTTCGGGTTCCCGCTCTTGAACTTTTTCAAGTTTGCTTTTGGACTCTTCAGATCATTCAACCACCTTTGGGATCATTCATTTTTGTCTATGCTGAATGGGGTTTACCCCTGGCCTGTTACCTGGAGGTTTTCCTTGAGGTTATTCCGGGGACCAACCCCCCCCGCGGCCCCCTTTTCCCTGACCCGGCTACATGGATAATATAATATCTTCATTTCTTTAATTAAATATACAAGGTTTTACAAAGGATGGCTGACATCAAAGACATACTCTATATAGAAATATTTGCTATGCGAGCATTTTGGGGGAAATTATGTAAAATTTTGTCCCCGGGTGCGACCCCCCACAGTAGACTTAAAACCCCGGTTTCCTATATCTAGTGATGGGTTTTAAAAATGGACAAACCGGGGTAAAGGGAAAAATAGTTTGCAAACACAGCTGGTGGAGAAGGTACAATTATTTCACAAAAATTTCTGATTTTTAAAATGATCTTTCTGTAACTTTTTGATTTTATGCATTAAACATTGTTCAAGTCCATGTTCATTCTGGGGTTTAATAATTTACACACTTCACATGCATTGACTTTTAAAAAAAACGAGAAAAAAATGAAAAAAACATTTTTTTTCTCAGGCAATTTTGAGGGGGTTTTGAACCCATATTTTTTTACACACCACTTCAAAATGGACGTAACATTAAGGGGGGGCTCTAGAAAAACCGGTCACTAATGTCACATAAGTTAAAAACAGAAAATTTTTAGCAAGTTTAAGAAAATTTTTTTTCAATAGTTTATTGATGATCATGTCAGCATATTGATCGACGGGAATGTACCCAAAAATGGTCAGTGTTTTTGCCCCTTCCCGTGGTTATGTGGAGGGGTGTTTCCCGGGGTAGGTCTCACAGTTTGACAGTGTTGGCACGGGAGAGAAAGGGAGGGTGCTGTCCCCGATGATCATCCCGTCCCTGCTTGCTCCCCCACTACCCCCTTGTTGTAAACCCGTAGTTACTCCCAATGTTAAAAGCTTCCCCTTTCGTTAGGTTTTTCTGGCTTCTTGGAAACAAAGTTTTTTTAAAAATACTTTATTCTTTTAATTTCTATTTTCTGAATATTGTATACTGGGAATTCATTAGTTTGATGGCTAACATTTTTTAAATGAAAATTTATTAACCAAATATATATATTTATTATATATATTTATTTATATATATAAAATATAAATATATATATATATTTATATATTTTATATATAATTTTATATATTGTTATATTTTATATATTATATATATATATATATATATTATTATTTATTATATATATTTTTATATATATATATATGGCAAAAAAACCAATCTGAAAGAAAAGAGAAGGGAAAATTTCCCAAACGCTTTTGTGACCTTTCTCACATTATCAAGGGAAAATATTATATTTTATATTTATATATATATATATTTTTTTATATATTTAAATATATATATATTTTATATAATTTTTATATATATATATTATATATATAAGTATATATAAGTATAATTGTATATATGTTATATAAGTAAATATGTATATATTTATATATTTATATATATATATAAAAATTAAAAAAAAAATAAATAAAAAAAATTATAGTTTTTTTCCAGGGGAGGTTTTCCCGGGAAAAGGCCTTTCCACTGGCTAGGATCCGGTTTAGGGACCTTCCAGGGTTGAGGTGTCGGTCTAGGGCCAGCAGCTGGGGGGTTTCCCTTTTCACCCCTAGGTGTTACTTCGGTTTGACCTTACCTCGCCCTGAGACTCCTCACCCTTGACCCCCCCCCCCCCACGACCCCCCCCCCCCCGCCCCCCCCCTTTCGCGACCCCCCGTCGCGCCCCCCCCCGCCCCCTCCCCCCCCGGCCCCCCCCCCCCCCCGGACCCCCGCCCGCACCTTCGCTGGCCTTCTGCAGCGTCGTCCGGATCGCCCCCCGCCCCTCGAATTTTTTTCCGTTTTTTTCGAATTTTTTGAATTTCTTTTCTTGTGCTCTCCATCCCCTCGGATCAAATTTTTGGGTTCCCCCCTCTCACTTTCACCCACCCCAAAATTTCTCGAAATCAAAGTCTCCATCCCCCCGGATAAAGTTTTTGGTTTCCCCCCCTTTGGGGGGTTTTTCGAATTCTTATGATTCCTTGGATTGCCCCCCCCCACTTTCACCCCCCCCCCCAAAAAATTCCCCCCTCAAGTCTCCAATTCCCGGTTCCCCCCCCACTTTACCCCCCACCCCAAAAAATTTCCCCAAAATCATTTCCCATCCCCTTGGATAAAGGGTTTTAAATTTTCTCCTTTTCCTTGGATAAAATTTTTTGGGTACCCCCCCTTTCACCCAAAATTTTTCGATAAACATGACCCATCTCCTTGGATAAAGGGGTTTTTTGGATTGCCCCTCCTTCCACCCCCAACCCCCACAAAAATTTTTCTCGATAATAAAATTTTTGAATTTCTTATGGCCCCTTTGGATAAAATTTTTTGGGGTTTCCCCCCTCCCCTTTTCACCCCCACCCCAAAATTTCTCAATATTTCCAAGTTTTTTGGATTCCCCCCAGGGTTTTTTCAAAAATTTCTCCTCCCCTCGGATAAATTTTTTTGGGAAAACCCCCCCTTGGGGGGTAAGCAGTTACTCAGGTCAAAACAAGTCAAAAAAATAAGAAGGGGTTTATGGGTGGTCAGTGACGTCACGCGACACAGGTTGAATTTGTCGCCCCCTTTTGTTCATTAAAGTTAAAGGGGACTAGTGGGAGTCACGCGATACCCACACACGGTGAATATGTCGAACTTTACCCCCCACTATACAACGGGGGAAACATTGCCCTCAACCCCCAAATTTTTCATTATCAAAAGTGCTTTTTTTTTTTCGTAATACCCAAATTTCTTTAAAAATAAACAAAACGTTATCACAAAAAAACTAACTCAAAACAACCCATAGTTAAAAAAGGGACCAGTACATCAGAAAAAGTCCCCAAAAAAAACTAAAAACCTTTTATTTTGAACTTTTCAAAACACTCTCAAAAATCATTGAATACTCACAAAAATACCTTTTATACATTCCCAAAACAACACTGAAACCCCAAAAAAATCTTCGAAAACCCCCAAAATCCCCTTGAATCCTTCAGAACCCCTTTCCCCAAAAATCTCAAAAATCATTTGAATACTCACTGAAACACTTCCCAAGAAACACAATTTGAGTACCCCCCAATTACACACTAAACTACTAAAACACCGCTGAATTAATCAAAACACCCTTAACCCCTTCAAAACCCCTTTGAACCCCTTAAAAAAACAACATTTGAACACACCCAAAACACCTTTGAACCCCTTTACATTTCCAAAAACTTTTGAGTACTCCCAATTAAAAAAATTTTAAAACACGTAAATTCAATAAAAACCCCCTTGTCCCTTCAAAAAACAACATTTGAACACACTCAAAAACCTTTGAATACCTCAAACACCTTTGAACCCCTTAAAAAACACCCTTGAAACCTTCAAAACCCCCTTGATCACCTTAAAAAACAACTTTTGAACACCTAAAACCCTTTGAACATTTCCAAAACACTTTTGAGTACTCACAAATAAGATTTCATCTAATTTACTGCACTTACACTTTTCTTTAAATTACAACTCATCCCTCGTCTCCAGACTAGGCATTTTCTCGTTTTTCCCCCTTTTAGTTCATTAAAGTTTTAAGGGGACAATAACAGAAAAAAAGTCAAAAAACTAACTCAAACACTTTACTTTGAACACCCCCAAAAACTTCATAAATATTTGAATACTCACAAAAACCCTTGAAACCTTCAAAAAACCTTTTAAAAATATCGTTTTTAAACTAATTCATCAAAACCCCTTTATCATTTTTTTTTCGGTAACTCTAATTCCACTACACTACCCTCATAATTCCCAAAAAATTTTACTCGTTTTAATAATGTCATCATTTAAACCCAAAGATTTTAAAAAAAAAAACTCTATACACCTAACACACACGCAACACACACACCCCAAAACCCCCCAATTTTTTCTCGTTTTTCTAATTTCTCAAAATACAAAAAACAACAACCCAAAACCCCCCAAAAACCCCCAAAACCCCAAAATTTTTTTCTCGTTTAGTAATCATCAGAAAGTCACAACAACAAAAACCCCACAACCCACAACCCCCACAACCCCCACAACCACAACACCCCACAACCCAAAATTTTTTCTCGTTTTAACTAATTTCATCAAAAAAAGGCACAACCCCCACAACCCATTTCACCACAATTTTTTCCGTTTCAACTAATTTCATCGAAAAGTCCAACACCCCACATCCCCCACATCCACAATTTTTTTTCTTTTTTAAAAACCCTTTTTAGTTCTTTAAAGTTAATAAGGGGAACACTAAATCAAAAAAAAGTCAAAAAAAACAACCCCTTATATCATCTTTTTTCTTATCTCTAATCGACTACTACCAAAACCCTCATCAATTACCAATTTATTCACTTTTTTTCCCCCCCTTCTTTTACTGAATCTTAAAAGTAATACATTCCTCCCTACGCACTAAAATTTAATAAAACCCTCTCCATCCCCATCCCTTGTATCCACAAAAATTTTATATTTCTCCATCAACTACCCAACTATTGCAATTTTTCAAACCCCCCTTTTTTTCCCAAATAATCTAACTTTATTTTTTTAAAAATTTTTTTTTTAAAATTTTCACACATTACCTTTTTTTTCAGTAAAATCTCCCCATATTTCTAATTACAACCCCCCCCAACCTCCCCTCACCCCCATCTCCCAAACACCTTTCGAACACACACAAAAACACATTTACACCCACAAAGGGCATCTCAAACCCCACAAAAAATCACTAAAATAAAGATTTTTCACAAAACTCTATGACCACCAAACCACCACACACACACACACCTAACCTATCCAAACCCTAACCTACCAAAACCTACCCAAACCCCTTAAACCCAACCTAATTAACCTAACCTACCCAACCTTAACCCAACCAAAATTTAAACCCTAACCAACCAAACCCTAATAACCAAACCAAACCTTACCTAACCTAACCTAACCTAAAACCAAACCTAACCAACCAAACCCCAACCTTCCCTAACCTAACCTATCCTAACCAAAACCTAACCAAAACCTAACCTTCCCCAAACCATTCTAACCTACCCTAACCAACCTTACCAAACCTAACCTAACCTCCAACCCCAACCTAACTTATCCTAACCAAACCCTAACCTTACCTAACCAAAACCAAACCAAACCTAACCTAACATTACCTAACCTAACCTAACCTAACCATCCTAACCTAACCTAACCTAACCAAACCCTAACCTTACCAAACCTTCCTAACCTAACCTAACCTAACCAAACCCAAAAATATTTTGGGAACATTTCCCAAAATTATTAGGTACCCCAGAATTCTTTGAACGACTCTATTTTGGATTTTTCCCAAAATTTTTTTAAAAAACTTTATCGAAAAATGAACATTATTTTCTTTTTGGGTAAACACACCCAGGGTGAAATTTTTACTGTTTTCCGAATAGAAACACTTCCTGCTTGAGGATCATTAAGCTAAGGGGGCCCCCCCCTTTCCCCCAACGCCCTGTGAAATGCGATTACACCCAAGGTAAAAAATCAACCTGCTCAACACAGGTCAGACAGATGGCTGTAATGCTTTTCACCCCCAAGGTAAAAAACCACCGAATAAAACTCCCCTAACCAAACCCCAAACCAAAACCTACCCTAGCTAACCTAACCTACCCAAACCAAACTTAACCTAATAACCTAACCTAACCAAAAACCCCCCTAACCCAGCCTAATTAACCTAACCCCCCAAACCTATCTTAACCAAACCCTAAACCTAACCTAACCTTTAACTGAACCTAACCTTCCTAACCAAAATAACCTAACAACCCAAACCTAATTACCCAAACTAACCAAACCCCAAAAACCTAACCTAACCTAACTAACCTAACCTAACCAAACCCTATCTAACCTAGCCTAACCAAACCTTTCCCTAACGAAACCAAACCCTAACCTAACCAAACACCATAAAAACACCCCAAATACCCCCAAAACCTACTGATTATACCAAAATCACCACTAAAATACTCCCAAAATCCCGTCAAAATCACCAAAAACAAAGTTTAACATCACCACCAACTTCTTTTTATAAAAATCCCCTCAAACACTATATCCAAGAACCAACCTCCTAACCTTTCCTAACCAAAAACCCAACCTAACCTAACCTAACCTAACTAAACCCAACCTAACCTTCCCTAACCTAACCTAACGAACCAAACCCTAACCTAGCCAAACCTAACCTAACCAAACCAAACCCTATCCTAACCTAACCTAACCTAACCTAACCCCACAAACCCCTCCGAATACCCCCAAAAAAACATACTGATTATACCAAATCCCCACTGAATATACCAAATCCCGTAAAAATCACCGAAAAATTTAACATCACCATCCAACTTCCTTTTTATAGAAACCCCCTCAAATCATTTAAAACCCAAAGAACCCAATCTAACCAAACCCTTTCCTACCTAACCGAACCAAACCCTAACATTCCCCAACCAAACCTACCCCAACCCAAACCCTATCCTAACCTCCCCCAAAACCCAACCTAACCCATAAAACCCCCTCCAATACCCCCCAAAAACACTATGATTACTCCCAATTCACCTAACCAACCAAAAACCGAACAAACCCAAAATTTCCCCAAACCAAACCCAATTATCCTCCTAACCTAACTTATCCTAACCAAACCAAACCTAACCCTCAAAAACCCCCGAATTCCCCAAAAACCCCTTGATTACTACCAAACCCTAACCAAACCAAACCCTATCCAAAACCTAACCTACCTAATTATCCAAACCTAACCTACCTAACCTGACCAAAACTTACCCTAACCAAACCTAACTCCCTAGCCAACCCAAACCTAACCAAACCCTGACCTAACTTATCCAAACCCAAACCCAAACCCCCAACCTAACTTTCCAAAACCTAACCTAACCTAACACCTCCAAATACCCCCAAAACATACTGATTATACAAAAAATACCACTGAATACTCCAAATCCCGCAAAATACCAGAACTAAGTTATATACCCCCAACATCTTTTATAGAATGAAATTTTCCCGATTTTATGTCACCTTCAACACCCCAAACTCCAAAACATACTGATTACTACCAAATCACCGTAAAAATCCCCAAAAAACTAAGTTTGACATCCCCTCCAACACCTTTTATCGAATGAATATACTTCCCGCATTTTATGCGCCATCACTTTTCCTCTTCCCATCATCCCTAAACATCCATCCTTATTCTTCTCATCTCCTAAGTTTTTTTAACCCCGACGGCCATCAGACATTTAGGAGCCAGGCAACCATCACCACTCCAACCCACCTACTACCCCTGGGCCCCGCGTTTATGGGCCCCCCTCGAGGGTTAAACAACTCTAGGGGATAACGGAAGATAAGGAAGGTGTTTAGGGATATGTGGGGAAAAGGAAATGCGTATCAGCATAAAATGGGTAAGTATATTTATTCTATAAAAAGGGTGTTGGATGGTGATGTTAAACTTAGTTTCTGGGGATTTTGACGTGATTTTGGGAGTAATCATAGTGTTTTGGATATTCGGGGGTGTTTGAAGGTGACATAAAAAGCGGTAGAATATTATTCATAAAAAGGATGTTGGTGGTGATTTAAAAACTTATTTTTTGGTGATTTTGCGGGGATTTGGTATATTTAGTGGTATTTTGGGAGTAATCAGTGTGTTTTGGGAGTTTCGGAGGGGTTAGTTTGGTTGGTTAGGAAATTAGGTTGGGTTAGGTTTGGTTGGGTAAAGTTAGGGGGTAGGTTTTGGGAGGTTAGGTAGGTTTGGGTTTGGTTAGGTTAGGGTAAGTTAGGTCAGGGTTTGGGGGGGTTGGTAAGTTTGGTTAGGTTGGTTAGGGTAGGTTAGGTTTGGGTTGGTGATTGGTAGAATCAGTAGTTTTTTGGGGGGGTATTCGGGGGTTTTGATGGGGGTTAGGTTGGTTAGGTTAGGATAAATTGGTTAGGTTAGGATAAGTTAGGTTAGGGGGGGTAAAGTAGGGGTTTTGGTGGTTTGGTTAGGTTTTGGTATTTTGTAATCAGTAGTTTTTGGGGAGTATTTGGGGGTGTTTGATGGGGTTTTGGGTTTGGGGTTTGGGGTTGGTTTAATAGGTAGGTTGGGCTAGGTTTGGGTTGGGGGTTTTTTTGGTTAGGGTTTGGTTATAGGGAAAAGGGTTTGGTTAGGTTGGGTTCTTGGTTATAGTTATTTGAGGGGATTTCTTTTTAAAAGGGGTTGGATGGGATGTTTTAAACTTAGTTTCTGGGGATTTTGACAGTGATTTGGTATTTCAGTGGTGATTTGGTAGTAATCAGTAGTGTTTTGGGGAGTATTCGGAGGTGTTTTATGGTGTTAGGTTAGGTTAGGTTAGGTTAGGATAGGTTCGGTTAGGTTAGGTTAGGTTAGGGTAGGGAGGTTGGGTTTGGGTTAGGTTAGGTTAGGGAAGGGTTTGGTTAGTTTTGGGTTTGGTTAGGTTAGGTTTGGTTGGTTAGGTTGGGTTTGGTTAGGAAAGGTTAGGTTTGTTTGGTTCTTGGATAAGGATTTGAGGGATTTCTATAAAAAGGGAAATTGGATGGGATGTTAACTTAGTTTTGGTGATTTTGACGATATTTTGGTAGTATTCAGTGGGGATTGGTAGTAATCAGTAGTGTTTTGGGGTATTGGAGATGTTTTATGGTGTTTGGGTTTGGTTAGGGTTTGGTTAGGTTAGGTTTTGGGTTTGGTTAGGCTAGGTTTGGGAGGTTAGGGTTGGTTTGGTTAAGTTGGGTTTTTGGTTGGTTGGTTAGGTTTTGTTAGGATAAGTTTGGTTAGGGTTTTTTAGGTTTGGTTAGGTTAGGATAGGTTAGGTTTTTGGGTTTGGTTAGGGTTGGTTAGGTTAGGGTTAAAATAGGTTAGGTTTTGGTTAGGTTAAGTTTGGTTGGGTTTAGGTTAGGTTAGGTTAGGTTAGGTTGGTTAAGGTTTTTAGGTTTTAAATTAGGTTAGGCTAGGATAGGTTAGGGTTTGGGTTTGGTTTGGGAGTTGATTCAGGTGTGATTTTTCTACCCTTGATGTGAAAGCATTTCTTTCCACTGTTGACCCGTGTTTACGCGGTTGATTTTTACCTTGGGGGTTTAATCGCATTTCCAGTGGCGGGGGAAGGGGGGCCATATAAGCTTAATGGTCTCTCAGAGCGAGGAAAGTGTTTCTATTCGGAAAACGAGTAAATATTTCTACCCCTGGGTGTTTACAACAAAAAAATAATGTTCGATTTTCGATAAGTTTTCAAAACTAATTTGGAAAAATCCAAAAATAAGCTTTAAAGTAATTCTGGGGTACTTAATGTATTTTGGAAATGTTCCAAAAATTTTTTTGTTAGTTAGTTAGGTTTGGTTAGGATGGTAGGAAGGTTAGGTTAGGTTAGGTTTTGGGTTAGGGTTGGGAAGGTTAGGGTTGGTTAGGGTTTGGAAATTTTTGGTTGGGGAGGTTAGGTTAGGGTTTGGTAAGGTTAGGTTAGGGAGGATAAGTTAGGTTAGGGTTAGGTTAGGTTAGGTTGGTTAGGTTAGGTAAGGTTAAGTTAGGGTAGGTTAGATAGGTTAGGTAAAGGGTTTTGAAAGGGTTGGTTTGGTTAGGTTAGGTAGGTTAGGTTAGGGAAGGTTGGGGTTAGGTTTTAGGTTAGGGGTTTGGGTTTGGTTGGTAAAGGGTTTGGTTGGGTTTGGTTAGGTTAGGTTAGGTTAGGTTAGGTTATTTAAATTGGTTGGGTTAAGGTTAGGGTAGGTTAGGTTAAGTTAGGTTGGGTTAAGGTTTGGGTAGGTTTTGGTGGTTAGGTTAGGATAGGTTAGGTGTGTGATGTGTGTGTGTGTGTGTGTTGTGTGTGTTAGGGGGTTATAGAGTTTTGTGAATATCTTTTATTATGTGATTTTTTGGGGGTTTAGATCCCCTTTTTGATGGAAATGTGTTTTTTTGTGTGTTCTGAAAGGGTGTTGGGGATGGGTGTGATGGCGAGGGATATGGGAGGGTTGTAATTAAAATATGGGGGGATTTTTCTAAAAAAAAAGGGAATGTGTGAATATTTAAAAAAAAAATTTTAGAAATAAAAGTTAGATATATTGGAAAAGAATGGAGGGTGTTGAAACTGTCGCAATTGTTGGGTAGTTGTGCGAGTATAATATTAATTTTGTGGATACAAGGAGATGGGTATGGAAGGGGATTTTATTTAAAAATTTTGGGAGTAGGGAGGAAAGTGTATTACTTTTAAGATTTAGTAAAAAAAGGGGGGAAAAAAATGTGAAAAAATGGTAATTGATAGGGTTGTGGGATGTAGTCGAATTAGAGATACCGAAAAAAATGATATAAGGGGTTGTTTTTTTGACTTTTTCTGATGTGTGTGTCCCCTTATTAAATTTAATGAACTAAAAAAGGGTTTTTAAAAAGAGAAAAAAAAATGTGGGGGTGTGGGTGATGTGGGGTGTTGGACTTTTCTGATGAAATTAGTTGAAACGAGAAAAAATTGGGGTGAAGGGGTTGTGGGGGTTGTCCTTTTTCTGATGAAATTAGTTAAAACGAGAAAAAAATTTTGGGTTTGGGGTGTTGTGGGTTGGGGGTTTGGTTTTTTGGGTTGTGGGTTGTTGTTGTTGTGACTTCTGAGAAATTAGCTAAAACGAGAAAAATTGTGGTTTTTGGGGTTTGTGGGGTTTTTGGGTTGTTGTTTTTGTATTTCTGATGAAAAATTTTATAAAACGAGAAAAAATTTGGGTGTTGGGGTTGTGTGGTGTGCTGTTGTTTGGGTATAGAGTTTTTTTGTGAAATCTTGGTTTCATGATGACATTTTTAAAAAGAGTAAATTTGTTGGTAATTGATGGGGTGTGTAGCGAATTAGAGTTTCCGAAAAAAAAAAAAGATTAAGGGGTTTGTGATGAAATTGTTTAAAAAAGTATTTAAAGTGTTTTGAAAGGGTTCAAGGGGGTTATGTGAGTATTCAAAAGATTTATAGAGTTTTGGGGTTTTCAAAGTAAAGTGTTTGAGTTAGTTTTTGTGACTTTTTTTTTTGATGTATTGTGCCCCTTAATAACTTTTAAAGAACTAAAAAGGGAAAAACGAGAAAATCTAGTCGGAGATGAGGGGGTTGTAATTTAATGAATGGTTTTAAATGAGATAAATTAGAGATGTCAAATCTTATTTGGGAGTACTCAAATAGTGTTTTGGAAAAGTTCAAGGTGTTGAAGGGTGTTTTGATTGAATTCAGCGGTGTTTTAGTAGTTTTATGGAGTAATTTGGAGTACTCAAAAATTTTGTTTTTTGGGAAAAGTTCAAAAAGGGTTCAAAGGTGTTTTTGAAGGTGTTCAAGAGTGTTTTGAAGGTGTTCAAAGGTGTTTTGAAAGGGGTTGAAGGGTTTTTGTTGAACCGGTTTTTAGTAGTATTAATGGTGTATTTGGGGGTACTCAAAAAGTGTTTTTTGGGAAATGTTTCAGTGTTCATTAAATGTTCAAAGGTGTTTTTTTAAGGTGTTCAAAAGTTTTTGAAAGGGGTTCAAAGTGTTTATGTAGTATTCAAAAAATTTAGGAGAGTGTTTTTGGGGTTTTTCAGCGGTGTTTTAGAGTATTCAGTGGTGTAATTCGGGGACTAAATAGTGTTTTTGGAAAATGTTTCAGTTTGATGAAAATGTTCAAAGGGGTTTTTTAAGGTGTTCAAGAGTGTTTTGAAGGGTTCAAAAGGGGTTTATGTGAGTATTCAAATTTTTATAGAGTGTTTGGTGAGTTAAAATAAAAATGTTTGAGTTAGTTTTTTTGATTTTTTGATGACTGTGCCCCTTATTAACTTTAAGAACTAAAAGGGTTAAAAGAAAAATTTGAGTTAGTTTTGTGTAATTTGTGTTGATTTTTTTAAGAAATTGTGGGGTATTAAAAAAAAATGGACTTTCTTGATGAAAAAAATTTTGGGGTTTAAAATGAAAAAGTTTTTCCCCATGATGTAGGACTATATCCCCTTTTTAACTTTTAAAAAAACTAAAAGGATCGACAAAATTCAGCCTTTTGTGCCGGTCATCACGTCACTCACTACTAAAAGGGTGACAAGATTCAGCGATTGTGCGTCACTGACCCCGAGTAAACACCCCTTTTTGTTCTTTGACTTGTTTTGACCCGTGTAACTGCTTACCCCCAGAAAGGGGGTTCCAAAACTTGATCCGAGGAATTTGGAGAATTTTTGAAAACCCCCCTAGGGGGGGAATCCAAAAACCCCTTTTGGGAAAATTTAGAAATTTTGGGGGAAAGGGGGGGTTGGGGGTGGAAAGGGGGGGAAACCAAAAAACCTTGATCCAAGGGGAAGGGGAAATTTCGAAAACCCCCTAGGGGGAAAAAACCCAAAAATTTGATCCGAGGAGATGGGGAGCCCCAAAAAGAAAATTCAAAAAGAATTCGAAAAAAATCGGAAAAAAAAAATTTGAGGGGCGGGGGGGATCCGGACGACGCTGCAGAAGGGCAGCAGAAACCGGGGGGGGGCGCAAAAGGGGGCGGGCGGACGCCGGGCGGGCGGGCGGGGGTCCAAAGGGCGCGGGCGGACGCGCGGGGAGGCGGGGTCGCGGGGCGGCCGGGGGCCCCCGATGGGGGGACGCGAAGGGGGGGCGCAAAGGGGGTAAAAGGTGAGTAGTCTCGAGGGCGAGGTCAAGGTCAAACCGGAAGTAAAAACCCAGGTGTGAAAAGGGGACCCTCCGCTGTGGCCCCAGCCCGGGACCTCGCTCAGTGGAAGGGCCCAAACCCCTTTACCTCGCCCCAGTGAAAGGGCCCTAAACCGGTTTCCCCGCCAGTGGGGGTCCCTAAAACCCCCGGGGAAACCTTTTTTGCCCCTCAGTGGAAAAATCCCTAAAATTTATTATTTTAAAAAAAAATTTTTTAATATTAAAAAAAAATTTAAATTTTAAAATTTTATAAAATATTTAAAATATAAAATATATATATATATATATAAAATATTATATAATATTTATATAATATATATATATATTATAAATAATAATTGTTTAATAAAATTTTTCGAGTTTATAATAATAATAATAATAATAATAATAATAATAATAATAATAATAATAAGAAGAAGAAGAAGAAGAAGAAGAAGAAGAAGAAGAACATACACAAAGTATACAGACCTAGCTGACCTGTTATACTGAGCAAATTAGGTTAATTTTGTTCTCAAGATACAACCCATGCCAGTCAACTAACATATTTACCTATTTACGGCTAGGCAAACAGGGACAACAGGTGTCTTAAGGAAACACATCCCAATGCTTCCACCCTTACCGGGGATCAAATAATGAACCTCAGTGTGTGTGAGCTGAGTTCGCTACTAACCAAGCTATTTTGTACCTTAATAATTTTTTTTTTACCTGTATAGCAAACCCAGAACCAATTGGGAGGACGTGTCTAGTGTATCTGTGAGGAAGTTTCTAACGTACTGTCTGTGAATCTGAACCATGATGTCCTCCATTGAACAACTTTACCAGCAGCTTATGGAGGAGCCTGGGATGGCTAAGCCCAAAATATGGCGATTGGCAGAGGAAAATAAGGGGATTCGTAGTAATCCTGCTACCGCCAGTCTTTAGGTCAGAAGGGGAACATAAACAGTGGGTGGCAACATGGGACGAAGCTGAGGATAAATAAGACGGAAGGAGCGGCAGAAACAACGAAGAACAAGAGTGCTGTGTGAACTTTGAACCCATTTTCTGTGCTGCCCAATAAATGTGGGATGTCTACTGGGAATGTCACAACGAGCATAAGGAAGCATTGGCTGAGTGGGAGCGTTGACATCCCTTGAAACCCCAGCGAAGACCATTCCCATGACGGCCATGTCAAAAAAGACCATCGAGAACTTCATAACAAACTCTGCCACTGAAGGTAAGAACAATGTTTTAATTAGGGACAGTCAGTTTAAATCCATGGATTGGGCTTTTTGTCTTAGAGATAGGAAGGGGGGGCCTAGGATTGAGGATATTGTTAGCCATCTTGATGGCATCATGAAAGGTAATGGGAGCAATCATATTATCTGCCTCAGTGCAGGAGGTAATGAAGTTGGCAGATGTAGGAGTGAAGACCTGAGGTATAGGAGAGCAATAAAGATAATTAGGAAGAAGGGAGGGAATCCTGTGATATGTGGCATTTTGCGAAGGTGTTTGAAATGAATGATTGTCCTGGGCAATTGGTGTCAATTGCTGCTGGACTAACATTGTAAGGAAACTGCAGTACCATTTACAGGCAATTGGGACCTCTTCAATGGCAGAAATGACATGTATGCCAGAGATGGGGGTCACTTACCTAGGTTTGGGGTGGGGGTCCTGGCCAATTCAGTGGAGGGAGGTGTTATGCCTTTAAACTAGAAATACCTATTGGTATGGTTTTTTGTGGGAAAGTAGTGAATTCTCAGTGTAGCAGTAGTGTGAGCATTAGGGAAACCAGTTATAGACAGGATGAGGTAGAGTTACTGGTGAATATTGGAAAACCAGTATTACTAGGTGATAGGGGCAGTAACATGAATAGTGAAGGAACAGAAATGAGCAAGAAGAGAAAAGAGAAGGGGAGGGTTTTACATTTAAATTAAACTAATAGTCATTATACTAGAAATATGATGGAGGAGTTGACATTAGTCGCTAGTGCAGGTAACATTGATGTATTTGCCATATCTGAGACGTGGTTTAATATGAAAAATCGGGACATGCCTGCTGAATGTCACATTCAGGAGATCGCTTGAACTGTTGCATAAAAACGGCTATAAAGTCTGAAATAACAAATACTGAGTCTGTCTGGATAGAATTTTCAGATGGGCACTAAAAATTTATTTTAGGTGTTATTAGTGAACAAGGAATACTTCTGTGGGAGGAAATTGTTAAGGCCATAAGGCACGATAACGTAGTAATTCTAGAGGACTCTAACTCTACTCATATTGATTGGAAGTCCTAAACTGGGAATTTAGAGTCTAACGAGTTCCTAGAGGTAGTTCAGGATTGTTTTTTAAAGCAGTTTGTGACAGAACCTACAAGGGAAAATAAACTACTTGACTTGGTTTTGACAAACAAGGAAACCCATGTTAATAATTTAGAAATTTCAGAGGAACATGGCACAAGTGACCACATATCAATTACCTTTAACATTGAATGGAAGTACGATAGTAGGAATAACTCAGTAACGGTCCCAGATTTTCGCTTAGCAGATTACAATGGACTTAGAGACCACTTATCATCTGTGGACTAGGGAAACGAAGAGGACAATCAATAGGAGAGTATTCTAAACTCTATACATGCTGCCCAAAGAACATTTATTCTGAATTAAGAAATTAGATAGAATAGAAATGACCCGAAATAGATGAATAACAGGTTCAAATATTTTTTAGGACATAAGAAAGGAAATTATAGGTGCAACAAAAGGGGTGAGGGCCATCTCATGAATCAATATATTGACATTAAAGGGGACTTTGAAAGGGGATGAGAAAAGCTAAACGAAAATATGAAACTAAAGTTGCAAGGCATTCGAAAATTAACCCAAAAGTTTTTTCCAGGTTTATTAGACAAAAGTTAGAGAAACGATAGGTTTCCTTTAAATAACTCTGGGCATCTTACTGACAAGAAGAATGAAATGTGCTCCATTTTGAATAATTATTTTCTCTCTGTTTTCACACTGGAAGACACTAACAATCTCATATTAATTAATTTTTATAGTGGGCCTCAGGAAGATAAATTATGTAATATCACGGTCACTAGTGATATGGTTATAAAACAAGTAGGCCGACTGAAATAAAACATGTCTCGGGCCTTATGAACATTTTTCAAGGGTTCCCAAGGAGATTATGAAAATTTTTCAAGGGTTCCCAAGGAGATTATGAAAATTTTTCAAGGGTTCCCAAGGAGATTATGAACATTTTTGAAGGGTTTCCAAAGAGTGCAAAATGGAACTTTGTGAACAATTAACAAAAATTTTTAATGTCTCTTCAAACCGGTGTAGTGTCTGTTATGTGGAAGATGGCCAATGTAATTCCTATTTTTAAATCAGGAGGACAAAGTCGTTACTGTCAGATTACTGCCCAATAAGCATGACTTCAATTGTAGTCAAATTACTAGAGTACAGTTATAGCTGATATTATAAGAAGTCAAAAGTCATCATGGATTCACGAGGGGCCGGGATATTGGAGGAAAACGAATTGTGTAGGAAGAGAAGTCTTGGTGTGAGAAAATCGGGACGAATTGAGATATAGTTGCAAGTGCGGGTAACATGATGTTTTGACTTAAACTGAGAACGTGGTTTAATATGAAAAATCGAGAATCCCTGCTGAATGTCACATTCAGTGTTTTAAATTGTTCCAAGCAGACACAAATATGGGAAATGGGGGTGGGTTGGCACACTATGTCTGAAGATGTTTAAAATTGTTGCATAAAAACGTATAAAATTTGAGACACATACTGAGTCATTTGGGTAGAATTTTCTGAGGGGGGGGGGGGGGGGTAGGGGGGGGGGGGGGGGGGCTACCCACACGTGGGGGGGCGGGGGGATGAAAATTTATTTGGTGTGATTACCGTTCCGCAAAATTGGGTATAGGACCAAGGAAGAATACTGTGGTAGGAAAATTTGTCTGGGCCACAAGGCACTGATAACGTAGTAATTTCTAGGGGACTTTAGTCATGATTTTAATTCCTTGACTGTGAAGTTCAGAGTCTAACGATTTCTTAGAGGTAGTTCAGGATTGTTTTGAAAGCAGTTTGCTACTGAGCCTACAAGGGGAAGCAACTTCCTTGACTTTGTTTGGAAAACAAGGAAACTCTTGTCAATTAAATTAGTAATTTCTGAGGAACTCGGGGCAAGTGACCACAATCTATTACCTTTAGCATTGAATGGAAGTATGATAGAAAGGATAACTCAGTGACGATCCCAGATTTTCGCTTAAACAGATTACAATGGGCTTGGAAGCAACTATCATCTTTGGATGGTGGTAGAACTGAAGACAGATATTCAATATGAGAGCTTTCAAACACTATACATGCTCCCATAGAAACGTTTATTCTATATAAAGAATTTGATCGATGGAAATTACCCTAAAATGGAGAATAACAGGCTCAATATCTTTTAGGGCAGAAAAAAAAAGAATATATAGGCTCATCAAAAGGGGATGAGGGTCATCTTATGAATTCAGTATATTACTTTTAAGAGGATGTTAAAAAGACCGATAAGAAAAGCGAAAAAAGACTTCGAAATAAAGTTGCCTTGGGATTTGTAAACTAACCAAAAGGTTTTTTCCAGGTTTATAGCCAAAAGTTAGAAAAAAAGATAGGTCCCCTTAAAAGTAACTCTGGGTATCTCACTGGCATGAGAGAATGGAATGCGTTATTGTATAAAATTGTTTTCTCGTTTTATACACAGGAAGACATTAGAATATACATGTAATAAATTTCTTATAGCGGCCAGAAAATGATAATTTATGTAATATAACAGTCTCAGCGATATGGTTATGAAGCATTGTTAGGGACCGACTGAAACAAAATAAACCCGGGCCTGATGAGCTTTTTTCAAGGGTTCTGAGGAGTGAAAAAATAGAACTCTGTGAACCATTGACTAATATTTTTTATAAGAACATAAGGAAAAGAGGATCACTGCAGCAGGAAAGTTGTCCCATACTAATAGGTTCCTTCACAAATCCAACCAAATGATAGAATATTTGCCCAACCCAATTTTCAATGTCTTCCAAAATGAGCTTTGATAAATTTTATTTATCTTGTGCAAGTCTACTCAAATTCAATCCTCTCATTCAAGTATTTCTCCAACTAAATTTGAAAATACCCAAGGTTTTAGCTTTTAACTAACCCTACTAGGCAGACTGCTTCCATCATCAAAACTCCCTTTTTCCAAACCAAACTTTCTTAAAGGGTCTGGTTCCTGGTTAAGCACTTGTGGACTCTGACAGATTTTGCAGGTTCGAGTCTGCTGTGGGACGTAGAAAACAATGCTTTATTTAATTTTATATGTAGTAGGTTGCGTAGACAGCACACCCAGGGAGGTCTACGTTTTCCTGCCAAGTGAGTGTATCACAAAAAGCTGTAATTTGTTTTACCATGATGGTAGGATTAATGCTAGGTTACAGTCGTGTTCTTTTTAATCTGTCTCATAAATATGCATAGATTACAGGTAGTCTTGCTACTTCTACTCACACTTTTGGTCACACTACACATACATGTACATGTTTTATTTATACACACTCAGCTGAGTTTTCCTTGATTTTATCTTAAATGTTCTTGGTCTTATTACTTTTTTTTATATCCATGGGGAAGTGGAATAAGAATCTTTCCCTCCGTAAAGCAATGCATGTGTAAAAGTAAACTAGAATGACGGAGCAATAGGGCTAGTAGCCCCTTTTCCTGTATAATTACTAAAAAGAATACGGAAGAAAAAATGTCAAAGGGAAGTCTGAATGTGCGTGGATGTTGTGCAAATGATAAGAAAAGAGATGATTGTGGATGTTATGAATGAGAAGAACGGGATGTCCTGGCTTTAAGTGAAACAAAGCTGAAGGGGGTTGGAGAGTTTCAGTGGAGAGGAATAAATGGGATTAGGTCGGGGGTTTCAAATGGGAGTTAAACTAAAGAAGGAGTAGCAATAATGTTGAAGGTTTAAGTTAGGGGCAGGAAAAGAGGGACTATAAATGTATTAATTCATGGATTATTGGAGTAAAATGAAGGTTGGATGTAAAAAAGTGGGTTATAGTAAGCGTATATCACCTGGAGAAGAGAGATGTGTAGAGGAGAGAGAGAGATTTGGGAAATGTTGAGTGAATGTTTGGGGATTTTTGAACCAAGTGTGAGAGTAATGGTGGTTGGGGATTTCAATGCAAAAGTTGGCAAAAATTTTGTGGAGCTATCAGTCAGTAAATTTGGGGTGCCAGTGGTAAATGAAATGGTGAGCCTTTAATTGGAGCTATGTGTAGAAAGAGGTTTGGTAATAATTTAATACATATTTTATGAAGACGAGGAAAAATAAATATAAAAGGGTTGATAAAAACACGTAATGAAAGTATTTGTTAGATTATTATTGGTGGATAAAAGGTTGAGGGTAGGCTCCAGGATGTACACGTTTATAGAGGGGCAACTGATATATCGGATCATTATTTAGTTGTAGCTACAGTTAGAGGAAGAGGTAGATGGGAAAAGAGGAAAAATGATAACAACAAGAAAGAGGAGGTGAGAGTGTATAAACTAAGGGAGGAGGAAGTTCGGGTGAGACAAAAGCAATTATTGGCAGAAAGTATGAGTAGTTGGGGGGTTGAAGAGGGTTGGAGTAGTTTTAAAAAATGCAGTATTAGAATGTGGGGTAGAAGTTTGTGGTTATAGGAGGGGGGGGGAGGAAAGAGGAGTGATTGGTGGAATGATGAAGTAAAGGATGTGATAAAAGAGAAAAAGTTAGCTTAGAGGGGTTTTTTTACAAAGAAGAAGTGTTATAAGAAGAGCAGAGTATATGGAGAGGAAAAGAAAGGTGAAGAGAGTGGTGAGAGAGTGCAAAAGGAGAGCAGATGATAGAGTGGGAGAGGCACTGTCAAGAAATTTTAATGAAAATAAGAAAAAAAATTTGGAGTGAGTTAAACAAGTTAAGAATGGTTTTGTCAGTTAAAACAGAGTAGGGGAGTTAGTAGATGGGGAGTTGGAGGAATTGGGTAGATGGCGAAAATATTTTGAGGAACTTTCTAATGTCGACAAAGAAAGGGAAGTGGTAATTTCATGCACTGGGCAGGAGGTATACCATCTCGTAGGAGTGAAGAATAACAGTATGTGAGTGTGGTGGAGGTGCGTGAGGCATTATGTAGAATGAAAGGGGGTAAAGCAGCTGGAGCTGACGGGATCATGACAGAAATGTTAAAATCAGGGGAAGGGGGGATATATTGTTGGAGTGGTTGGTATTTTTGTTTAATAAATGTATAAAAGAGGGGAAGGTACCTAGGGATGAGAAGAGACAGGCAAGGGCAAGGAGGTGTTGCTGTGTGCTTCTCTAAAAAATGTTTCATGCCCAGCACATTGATGTTGCCACCCCTACACATCTTGAAATGATGTTCTTCAAGCTCTGTATAAACACTAGTACCTCTGTACTAGCATGTGCAATGTACAGACCTCAGTGGCAACATGCAGACCCTATCAACTTCCTAATGGAAAATATTGACTCCCTTCTGCTACAACACAACTGTCAACATATTATAATTGTTGGTGACCTCAACCAGCACCTTATACAGAGGGACTTTGATGACCTTCTTGCAGTGTTTGACATAAGAAACTTTGTTGATTTCCCTACTTATATCTCTGGCTCCTCTCTTGACCCAGTAGTGAGTGATCTGGCCAGAAGGCAATAGTCACTTGTCCAACCCCTCGGCTACGTTGGATCGTCTGACCACAAGGCTGTTTTTACCACGCTTAAGATCCCAACAGAACGAGGTGAGGAGTCCACACTCACAACCTGGCTATGGGAAAGAGGTAATTGGCCAGCCCTTTGCTCTGAGCTCGCCACCACCGACTGGAATGCTGTTCTCCAAGGGGATGTTGACAACCAAGTGAAAGCCTTCACTGGACACATCCTTAATCTAACAAGAACACATTCCTCACCGGCAATATGTGACGAAGCCTACAGATCAGCCTTGGTTTGGCTTTCGTTGTAGAGAGGCTGCTACTGCTAAGTACAAAAACATGGCGAAGGTATAAGAGACATCCTACCACCTATAACAGGAACTTGCACATGCAAGCCTGTAGGCATATGGGTGATGTTCAAAAGTGGGCCATTGCTAAATGGGAGGTGGACACTAAAAGAAAGTTATCATCAGGTAGGGTAGGCTCCAAAACCTGGTGGTCCCTGGTCAAGGACAGACAAGGTTATCTGCCTGATGAACTTATTCCACCTAAAAATCGACAGGATGGGACCACCTCTACTAGTAGTCAAGAGAAGGCGGACCTATTTGCTGAACACTTTGCTACCAAAATGCAAGTTCCTGATCCAGCAAGAGATCCTCCTTGGCTAGCTGCAAGAACTGTGTCATAACTGTCAGTGGTGACAATAAGGCAGGAGGAGGTGCATTTCCTACTTAAATCGCTTGACCAAGAAAAGGCTGTGGGCCCAGACAAGTTGAGCCCAAGATTGTTGAGAAGATGTGCAGACCAGCTAGCAGCACCTCTAACTCGCATCTTTCAGCACTGCCTAGTACAGTGTAAATGGCCCTCTCTATGGAAAGAGGCGAATGTAGTCCCTGTTCACAAAAAGAAGAGCAGAGCAGAAATCAGCAACTACAGACCAGTGTCACTCCTGTCAATCACTGGTAAGATCCTTGAGACAATAATCTCAAGACAATGACAGAGTTTTTTGACTACCACTCACTACTTTGTGATCGTCAATATGGCTTCAGGAAAGGTTACTCTGCTGCTGATCTGTTGTTAAACCTCTCCACTAAGTGGCACCAGTCACTGGATGAATCCAAAGTCAGCTGTGTGGTAGCACTGGACATTGCTGGCGCTTTCGACCGGGTGTGGCACCAGGGCCTCTTAGCAAAACTTCAAGCACTGGGAATTGCAGGCTCTACGCTATGTCTCCTCAGTGACTACCTTCATGGTAGATCTCTAAGTGTAGTTCTCAATGGAACGGAATCAGCAAGACATCTATTGGGGCAAGTGTTCCACAAGGAAGCGTGCTGGGTCCAATGTTATGGAATGTCTACTTCAACGACCTTCTTCATCTCATCCCAGAATCACATGCATATGCAGACTACTGTACACTGACATTCACTTATCCAAGAGAAGAAATGCCAGCTCTCTAAAGCTAACATCAATCACCAGCTGAGAGCTATATCAGCTTGGGGAAAAAGATGGCAAGTAACATTTGCACCTGAGAAAACGCAAATGATGATCGTCTCTAGGCACCATGATGGTAATGCTGGTGCATTACCAGGATGAATGGGAGGATGTTGGCACCTGGAGAAGAAGTTGATATCCTTGGGGTGAAATTTGACTCCAAACTAACCATGAAGAACCATGTTGTAAATCTTGCAAACAAGGCAGCCAGGAAGCTTACAGCACTTCGCCGTATCTCCCATCTGCTTGACAGTAGGGGTTGCAAGATCCTGTACGAGGCACAAGTACGCTCGCACATTGAGTATGCTCCACTTTCTTGGTTTGCCTGCCCCCCCCCTCTCATCTGCGACTGCTTGACAGAGTAGAGAACAGAGCAAGACGTCTCATCTCTCGCCTGGACCCATCCTGGATAGATCTGTCATTTCAGCAGAGCTTTCAACATAGGAGGGATGTGGGTGGCCTTACTGTTATGTACAAGGCCAATATTGTCAAAATACCACACTTGGATCCACTTCGAGGACAGCGTGAAACAAGCTTTTATGCCACAAGACGGGCAGAAAGCAGCAACTTCACTCTGGCTGTACCCTTCTCCAGAACATCACTCCATCTGAGATCATACATACCCAGGATGACTAGAGTATGGAACACATTCGTACAGCATAATGATGTCAACGAGATAAAGTCAGTTGATCAAATGAAAATGCTGGCCCACAGATGGCTCCAACTTCATCTTGTTTCCTACTTGTATGTCTCATAACAATAAAAATGCTTTCAAATGAGCTGATGTAGGTAACAGCTCTTAGCTTGCCAATAAAGTTAGGAATCCTTAACCTGTAAATAGCTGTCAATAAAGCTAGGGATCCTTGTCAAACCCTGTGAAAAAAAAAAAAAAAAAAAAAAAAATGCTTTCAAATGAGCTGATGTAGGTAACAGCTCTTAGCTTGCCAATAAAGTTAGGAATCCTTAACCTGTAAATAGCTGTCAATAAAGCTAGGGATCCTTGTCAAACCCTGTGAAAAAAAAAAAAAAAAAAAAAAAAAAGGGATTGGCGGAGAGCATGTATAGTCCCTTTATATAAAGGGAAGGGAGGACAAAAGAGATTGTAAAAATTATAGAGGAATAAGTTTACTGAGTATACCAAGAAAAGTGCACAGTAGGGTTATTATTGAAAGAATTAGAGGTAAGACAGAATGCAGGATTGCGGATGAGCAAGGAGGTTTTAGAGTGGGTAGGGGATGTGTAGATTAAGTGTTTACATTGAAGCATATATGTGAACAGTATTTAGATAAAAGTAGGGAAGTTTTTATTGCATTTATGGATTTAGAAAAGGCATGTGATAGAGTGGATAGGGGAGCAATGTGGCAGATGTTGCAAGTATATGGAATAGGTGGTAAGTTACTAAATGCTGTAAAGAGTTTTTATGAGGATAGTGAGGCTCAGGTTAGGGTGTGTAGAAGAGAGGGTGACTACTTCCCGGTAAAACTAGGTCTTAGACAGGGATGTGTAATGTCACTATGGTTGTTTAATATATTTATAGATGGGGTTGTAAAAGAGGTAAATGCTAGGGTGTTCGGGAGAGGGGTGGGATTAAATTATGAGTAATCAAAAACAAAATGGGAATTGACGCAGTTAATTTTTGCTGATGATACTGTGCTTATGGGAGATTCTAAAGAAAAATTGCAAAGGTTAGTGGACGAGTTTGGAAGTGTGTGTAAAGGTAGAAAGTTGAAAGTGAACATAGAAGAGAGTAAGGTGATGAGGGTATCAAATGATTGAGATAAAGAAAAATTGGATATCAGATTGGGGAGGAGGAGTATGGAAGGAGTGAATGTTTTCAGATATTTGGGAGTTGACGCGTCGGCGGTGGATTTATGAAGGATGGGGTTAATCATAGAATTGATGAGGGGAAAAAAGGCGAGTGGTGCGTTGAGGTATACGTGGAGACAAAAAACGTTATCTATGTAGGCTATAAAGGGAATGTATGAAAGTATAGTAGTACCAACACTCTTATATGGGTGTGAAGCTTGGGTTGTGAATGCAGCAGCGAGGAGGCGGTTGGAGGCAGTGGAGATGTCCTGTCTAAGGGCAATGTGTGGTGTAAATATTATGCAGAAAATTCGGAGTGTGGAAATTAGGAGAAGGTGTGGAGTTAATAAAAGTATTAGTCAGAGGGCTGAAGAGGAGTTGTTGAGGTGGTTTGGTCATTTAGAGAGAATGAATCAAAGTAGAATGACATGGAGAGCGTATAAATCTTTAAGGTAAGGAAGGCGGGGTAGGGGTCTTCCTCGAAAAGATTGGAAGGAAGGGGAAAAGGAGGTTTTGTGGGCGAGGGGCTTGGACTTCCAGCAAGCGTGCATGAGCGTGTTTGATGGGAGTGAATGGAGACAAATGGCATTTGGGACCTGCTGCGCTGTTGGAGTGTGAGCAGGGTAATATTTAGTGAAGGGATTCAGGGAAACCGGTTATTTTTATATAGCCGGACATGAGTCCAGGAAATGGCAAGTACAATGCCTGCACTTTAAAGGAGAGGTTCGGGATATTGGCAGTTTGGAGGGATATGTTGTGTATCTTTATACGTACATGATTCTAAACTGTTGTGTTCTGAGCACCTCTGCAAAGTCAGTGATTATGTGTGAGTAAGGTGAAAGTGTTGAATGATGAGGAAAGTATTTTCTTTTTGGGGATTTTCTTTTTTTTGGGTCACCCTGCCTCGGTGGGAGACGGCCGACTTGTTGAAAAAAAAATCCTTTCTAAACTTGTCTAATTTGAATCCATTACTTTAGGTTCTCTCTTTGAGAGATATCCTCAAGACCTTGTTTATATCCCCTTTGTTAATACCCATCTTCCACTTATACATTTCGATCATGTCTCCCCTCATTCTTCGTCTTACAAGTGAATGTAATTTGATGGACTTCAATCTTTCTTCATACGGAAGATTTCTAATGCTATGTAAGTAAATTTATTCAGGTTAACACAAATACAGTTACATAGATTATCATACATAGCAGCATATGTGTAGAGAACCTGGGATAACCCAAAAAAGTCAGACAGAGTAATTTATTTGCATTGGGGTCCTTTTACCTTATTGTTATAATATAAAGGAAATAATATCTTATTATTATTATTCTATAAAGGAGATATTATCTTATTATTATAGTATAAAGGAGGTATACTTGGAATAAGAGAATATTACATGTGTGTTAGCTAAAAAAATAAAAAAATCATTCTCCTCCCTTTCTGTCGCTACTTTCATCAGGCACTTTTTGGCACTCTTCTTGAACTGGTTCATGCTATGACTGGCTTTGACATGTGCAGGCAGGCTGTTCCATTCCTTTATTGTTGTACAATAAAAGGTGTTTGAAGCCTGGCCACTGACTGTGGGTACTACAAAGTTGTGTTCTCTCCCCCTAGTACTATGATTGCTTTGGTTCCCAACCTTGACAAAATTGGCAGCAAGATATTCTGAGCACTGATTGTGAGCAACTTTATAAACTTGATTTAATTTAAGTTGCTTTACTCTGTCTTCAACATTCAACATATCAATTGTAATTTATCCTGGCCTATATGTTCTCTTGGACCCAGGTCCAGGATGAATCTTACCATTTTATTCTGGGTGATTTGCAGTTCATCTTTTAGTTTTTTGTCAAGGCAGAGTACCATGAAGAGCAAGCGTACTCCATATGACACTGTATAAGGGCTAGACATAGGGTCCTGCGAGCCTCAGTAGGTAGACACTGTGCTTGTCTGTAGAGGAACTTCAGTCTGGCATTCGCTTTCTTTACTGCACTGTTCCCTATCAGTTCTCCTGACATGCATGGGTCAAAAGGGATTCCTAGATATCTTACTGAAGAAACTGAAGTGATGGTTCCCCATTATACCGGACATTAAAATTATTTACCCTTCTCAGTTTATGTTTCGTGCTAAAGAGAATGGCTTCAGTTTTCCCGAGGTGTAACGATAGTTTGTTGTCTACTAACCATTTGCTGCCGGACTCCAGTTCTTGTGATAATACATTAGATATAACTTGTGGGTCTACCTGACACAGCACTGTCATCTGCATACTGTAGAAGTTTGCACTTTACACTGATGGACATGTCATTAACATAGCCAATACTATCTTGGGGAACTCCGCATTCTATCGGCAGGGGTTCTGATTCTTTTTTGTTGATTTTGACAATTTGTCTCCTGTTGCTAAGGTAGAACTTAAACCAGTCTACAGAACCCATACCGATAGCTTGAAATTTCTTACATAATTTATTGTGAAGACCTTTTTCAAGTCTAAGGTTACCATACCTATGAGGTTCCCGATCGACATTTCAGTTCTCATGTAATCCATCAGATTAATTAGGGAGATGTCGGTTGAATAAGATCTTCTAAAACCTGATTGATAACTGTGGAAAATGTTGTTGTCATTAAGGTACTTAACTACTTGACAGTACACCGCCCTCTCTAGAATTTTGGATATCACACTGAGTATACTAACAGGCCTATAGTTGCTTACATCAGACCTACTATTTTTATTGAAGATAAGAGTAACTCTGGCCTCCTTGAACCCTTCCGGTACGGTATTAGTGGTGAGGGACAAATTTATTATGTGAACAATAGGGATTGACAATTCAGAAGCACCATCTATTAGGAACTTAGATGGGATGTTATCCGGGCCAGTGCTCTTAGTTGGGTTTAACCTGCTTAGTTCTTTTTGAACGAAGTCATGAGATACACTTACTGGTTGACAACTGTTTGGTGTTACACCTTTATTTGTGTAGTATGTTTTAAACAGTATTGGTATACTGTTTAAAACATACTACACCAATACTATACCAATACTGTGTTAGAGGTATTTGATGCAGCTCGTAGTTTACTTACTAGTGTTGATGCGACAGTTTTCGCTTCTTATGGCCAGAGTCTTTGGTAAGATGGGTAAGGAAGAAGGATGGGTAAGGATAGAAATATTGGAAAAGGGTGGGAGGGGGGAGTAAGGTAGGATATAAAAGAGAAGTGGTGTAAATTAAAAAGTGTATGTGTAATAATAGAAAATTCTTGAAGGGGTATAATACTAACCCATCAGAGTCACATAGATATAACAGATATAAGTATATGGCTCTGAATTATTGGTAGTAGATATACAAGTCGCAATTGCTTTTTTTTGCAATTGCATAACGAATACTTAAACGGCAAGGCAAGGCGGTAAATGTCTGTAGAACTCATGAAGAATTACTTGACATGTTAGCTTCTTTCAAGGTGGTGTCCCGCCATTGTAAATATAACAGTAGAAATGTTATACAAGATGTCTCCCTAATTAGGGGAGATAATTTTCTTAGTAGACATAGAAGAGTTCTGGTGTTAGCCAATCATCTTCATCTGCAGGAGGTTGCTCAAGATCATTGGTCGATGGTAATCGTCTTTATGGATGAAGTGACGCAGCCTCTGTGGGAGAGTCATTCTTTGGGTCCTGTGAGGAGGAATATTAAAGATATAGTCAGTGGTATTTTCAACTTGGAGAGGATGTTCTCTATCTGGTATGTAGAGTTCTTGCATTGAATAGAGTTGTCTCTTCTTCAGCGTATCAAGGCAGTAATATCCTGTTGTACGTGTAAATTTGTCATTTTGACTCTGTCTCTCCTCCTGGTACCCGTAATAAAGCGGAGAGCTCTATTCTGCACCCGTTGCAACTTTAGCATGTTGGTCTTTGTTGTTAACGACATTGGGACACATGGGTATTCGAGTGTTGGTCTTATCATCATTTTATACAGATGTTTTTTCACATGTGAAGGGGCTTGATTAAATCTAAAGAGACTGCTAAGACCGGCTTTGGCTATGTTGATCTTTTTATTGACGTGAGATGTTGAGTGGAGCAGCCTGTCTATTTCATATCCCAAGATCTTGTTAGGATTTCTAATGGCTACAGGTGTACCTCTGATGGAGATACCTCCTTTATCTTCGATGGTTGATGCAAAACATCCTATCGTTCTAACCAGGACTTTGTCAGGGTTAGTCGCAATTTTCCATTTATTTTCCCAAATGGATGTTCGACGAAGTTCAATATTCATTTTTTCTATGACTCTTTCATATTTGTATTTTCCTGTTACAGGAGTTGACGAGACGACATGGATAACATCATCTGCAAACTGCGTTATAATTGTATCATTAAACTCTGGTTGAGGAAGATCATTCACATAAATATTGAATAGAATTAGACTAAGACAAGAACCTTGTGGGACAACAGCTGTCGGCATAAAAGGCTCTGTTGACTTGCCATGAAAAGTAGGAATGATTTTTCTTTGAGTTAAGAAGTTATATATAAATCTGAGAAATGTCCAGTTATGGTCTGGTAGGTCAATAAGTCTGTATATAAGACCATCATGCCATAAGCTATCAAAACTTTTATGAACATCTCTGGTGACAATTAGGGCAAGATTACCTTGATGTTTCAGACTCGCTACAGTATCAAAAATAATATTTATTGCATGATGGGTACCTCTATGTGTCCTAAAGCCAAACTGTTTTTCAGTAAAAAGGTGATTAAACTCCATATAGTAGTTCAGTCTGTTGGAAATGATCTTCTCAAGAACTTTCCCAGTGACTTCAAGTAAGGATATAGGTCTATAGTTTTCTGGTTGATGGATGTTTTTATTGGGTTTAGCAAGAAAGATCATCCTAGCAGTCTTAAAAACCACTGGAAAATGTCCGGAGGTCAAGATGGCATTAAAGATATTTACCAAAGACTGTTTACAATTTCTGGGTAGGAACTTTATTTTTTTCATTGTTATTCCAGAGAGACCAGGGGCTCTATTTCGCATTCTTCCAATAACCTGACTCATCTCGAGTAGAGTGATAGGTATAGTAAGCGGGTGGGCCTCTTCAAGAGTTGATGTATCGATGGTAAGTAGTGGTTGTAGATCAGCCAAGTTCTCATCTCTCCATTCATTGATCAACTGATAGTGATTATTATTAAATCGACGACTGTTATTGTGGGAGAGAATTTTCTCCCATACATCACCCATCAAATTAGCCTGGTCCTGTGGATCATCGAGTTTAATCTCAACCTCTTCATCATCATCATCAGTGAAGGTATGAATTAGGTAGGTAGGACCCTTGTGGTTTGCACCTAAAAGTTGCCGAATTTTACTCCAAAATTTTGCAGGCTCTCGTTTATACTGATTAGCTTTTAGAACTAACAATTTCCATAAGCCACGTTTGTGATGACTAATCATGTTAATTAATTCTTGCCTCAGTCTATGCAATGTAGCTACTGGTGGTTGCCGCGTTTGAAGATGCCTTCAACATTCTGTTTGGTAATTTCTCATACCATCTCTAATTTCTCTCGTAGGTTTATATTGTTGGTAGAGCTTTGTGGAAGCTAATTGGCAAGTTGCATTAGTAGCATCAATTATTCGATTGTGAAGGGACCTGATCGCGTGGTCAATTGCAGTGGAAGGTAGATTTTCCAATGACACAATTTCATCTTCACCCAGAAATGCCCTAAAGGGGTCAAATCCTAGGGTGTTGAGGTTGGGTTTAGGGGGTACAGGTATTCTAAATGGAGAAGTCTGTAGTTGTATTATAACTGGGATATGGTCAGATCCTACATTTCCACCAGGAGAGATACGACAATGAAAGAGGTCACAGTCTCTGTTTGTCAGGATTATCCAATTCTTCGAAGACCACTACCCAGGTACCTCCAACAATGTCCCAGACTTCATTCCCAGCTTTGCCTGGTTCTAGTGGGACTCCTCAGGTCTCTTCCACCGGTTCCAATGTTTGGAATTCTGCCCCTCTTAGAGTGCCCCACTCTAACTCTCACCTACAACATACACAAACGCAACCACAAGGTCCAGCCTCACCTCCCATGTCTCAGGTATCCTCAGCCGGGGATATGACGAGAGCACAACTAATGTATATGATGGACAAAGGACATAGCAGGCAGTGATATTCAACTCTTCACTAATATTTTCAATGATTTGTTAATGGCTAATGGGATCACTCCCATTACTATCCCAGATAATGTTAAGGCTATTATGGCCCGGCCCTCTCAAAACAGGAAGTATGTGCCCTACGCTACTTCTACAAATACGCCTAATTCATCCCTTGCACAGGGATCACCCGCCTCGCATACCCAGGTTGTCAACTCCCCTCAGCCCGATGAGTCAATACCTGATCCTAACCATGCCCCAGAGATTGGTGCTTACTCTTCCGCTCTTGCAGTTTATCCTGTTGAACAGGAACTTTCCCAGGGTAATTCACCTGGCCTACCAAATTTTTCCTTGGAGCCTCCACAGTCTCCCAGTAACTCTCATGAACCTCTGCTTCCTGAAACTGGGAATATTACACCTCAGTTTTCTGATGATGACTCTAATGACTAATGATTCTGTTAATATTACCAACTCTAGTGAGGATGGTGGCACTTTTAGTACACAAGCAACTACTCAGAATTTCCCTCCTCCCCTTAACGAGTCCAGCAGGGATAGTGTGTACACCAAACATGAATTTACTTGCAGACGTTCAGACCACAGTACACGTGCGAAGTGCAAGATATAATGGGGATTACAATTGTCCAACTTAATGTTTAACATTTCTTTAATAAACTGTTACCTCCTTAAAGTTGAACTACATAATTACAATCCTTGAATGAGACAGCTGCGGGAGTTGATCAACATATTAAATTACGTGGTTATTCTACTGAGGAGAAATCGAGAGGACCCTATAGTAACCCTATTAGGCTATGCATTTAGAAATATTCAGGTTAATGAAGAGAACATTCTTGCAATCGAACTAACGACGTCTCATGGACAACTATTGATAGGAACTGGATATTTCCCCCCGAGACAACCATATATAGAGTCAATTCCTCTACATAGGATATTAAGCAGAAATATTCCAACAATTCTAGCGGGAGATTTTAATGCTCATCACCCTGCCCTCTTAAACTGTGGAGCTGGTATTCCTCTGGGTGACTTGAAAGGAAAACAACTATTTAATATCATAACAGCCAGAAACTTGTCATTTCAAGAAGCGACAGTTGTGTAGTAGGAATTAGAACAGTTTTCTACTTTAGTTGTTTCGTGGCATACGTCGTTATCAACTGGTTTATGGCTATATCTCAACTGTTTTCTTTGTTGCCAGAGCTTTCTGGGGTTATTCCTGTACTCTTTAATTTTTGAGAAGTAGTACTTTGCCTTTGCACTTTTACAAGCTTTTGTACTCTGTACAAGAGGGAAAATTATTAGGAATGCACCTTGACAGTAGCCTCAAATTTCAGACACATATACAACACATCTCCAAGGAAATCTCTAAGACCATAGGCATACTATCAAAGATGCGATACTATGTTCCACAATCAGCCATCCTGGCCATGTATCACTCACTCATTTACCCCTATCTCACCTATGGAATTTGTGCATGGGGTTCAACAACAATAAACCATCTCAGACCAATAATAACTCAGCAAAAGGTTGCCGTCAGAATGATAACAAATTCCCACTCCCGACAGCACTCCACCAATATTCAAAAGTCTAAACTTACCATAGAGAACATCCATACCTATTATTGTGCCTACTACATACATAGAGCACTATACTCAAATTTAAACCCTCCACTCAAAATTCTCCTTACCAACCTTAACAGGACACACGACCATAACACGAGACACAGGTCACTCTTGATGTTCCCCGTGTCCATCTCACACCATGTAAACACTCTTTGCACATAAAGGGCCCAAAAAATTGAAATTCATTGCCAGTGAATACCAAAGGAACCCTGTCTGCAAATCAATTCAAGACTCTTAAGCCACCTGCTCACCCAGAACTAAATACTCCGCACTTAACCCTACCAAAAAAGCTACCAAATCACTCCTCACTCAAATTATAATTGCTCACTGTGTTACTCCCTTAACCTCAGAACCCCAAAAGTAAATGTTCAGAGTACAATAAATTCTCATATTTTAACACAAATATCTTAAATGCAAATGTTGAATAATATAGATTTGTCATAAGTATAACCTATTTTATAATTAGTGCACCTGATCAAACTATGTTTTGTGCGTCTAGTGTTAAGTAATCAGTAATATGTTAAGTCTAGACTGCCCGTAATCCCAAGGCATGATAGTGGCTCTCTTTGTAGTGCAAATCATTGTAAATCCTCACTGTAAACTACCTAACTACCTATGTATATATATATGCTTCCTACAATTGTAAAACACATTATAAACTTGCAAGGAAATAAAAAATAATTTAAGAATAAAACCATTCACTTCCCGTGATTTGGCACTGTGGGATAACCGTGGCTATATGATAGTGTCCTTGGAGTTTTCTTTTGTAGATTTAGCGATGTCTTTTGTGTTTCCCCTCTCATTAACACTGGTGCAGTTGATTTGATGGTGGTGCTGTTATATGCTATATACTGTTACATGTATTCTAACACCAACTACTTCACGCTAAGAATGAACAAAGGAAGTGAATCGTGTATTGCTGTACCTCAGATAATCTCCATAACACATCACAAGAATTACAAGGAGGTGTGATCAGCTTCTTTAATGACATTACCGCGAAAGACAAACCTTGTGGAAAATAATGTTCCAGTGTGCGTATTTCTAGACTGTGGAAGACGCAGACATTCTGAAAGACACTATTCTTCAATCAAGACAATGATACCCGGGTGTAAGGGTCCGATACACAAACCCAGGTAAGTCTGTTTAATGAATGGTGGTTCCAACGAGCTAAACAGATTACCATAAACCCCGGTAATAAGCGGCTTTTTAGCCCAACACACGTGAGTGTAGGATTCAGTGGACCCAGTCAGTATTCAGTTATGAAAATACTGACATAACACCCCCTAGGGGTAATTAAACTTACATAATATATTTATTTTCAGCCCTTAGGAAATGCATACGATATCGGCTGCAGGGACTGCTGTGCAGGCGATAGCTGTCTTTCAAGATAAGTTCCATTATAGTCCACTATTTAATCTTTGACTTAGCTTGTAGCATTTCTCTCAACATTCCCAGTCAAAAAATTCCAATCCGTCTGACTAAAGTTAAAGTCCCATAGAATAACTATGTTATTGTGCCTTATGGCCTTAACAATTCCCTCCCAAAATAGTTTCCCTTGGTCCCTATCTAAGTTTGGGGGACGGTATATCATGCCTAAAATAAATTTTTCATACCCCTCTGAAAATTCTATCCAGATAGACTCTGTATGTGATAAATGGTTTAAAAACAGACAAGCTGAAGATTGAGAGACTTACAGAGACACTTTCCTTATGTTGCATAAGTGTCTCAATCTTCAACTTACAGGGTTTTTAAACCATTTATCACATCTGTCAGACACTGCAGCATCATGGGATCTAGATACAAAGAATTCCTCAACACTTATCCAACCTTTGGACGAAGACCTACTTAGACTAGTGGATGGTTCTACTAGTCTCAGTAGGTCTTCGTCCAGGCTGAGGGACTGATTACCTCAAACTCCTCCTCTCCTTACACCTTTCTGCTTTGTATTGGACAGATGAAGCCACTGTGTGGCGAAACATTTCCTCAATTAAGATTCCCATATGTTGCATAACTGTCTCAATCTTCAAACTCTGTATGTGTTATTTCAGCCTTTATTCCTGTTTTTATGCAACAATTTAAACGATCTCGGACACAGAGTGCCACACCATCCCCAGACATGTCCCGATTTTTCATATTAAACCAAGCCTCAGTTATGTCATAAACATCAGTGTTACCCGCACTTGCAACTAATCTCAATTCGTCCATGTTATTCCTAGCACTACGTGTATTAGTGTAAAATATATTTAAAAAACCTCCCTTCTCTTTTCTCTTCCTGCTGATTTCTGTTCCTCCACTATACCTGTTACTGTCCTTGTCACCTCGTACCACTAGGTTTCCAATATTCACCAATAACTCTACGTCATTCTGCCTATTACTGGTTTCCCTAAAACTCACACTACTGCTACACTGAGAATTCATTGATTTTCCACAAAAACCATACCACTGTCTATTTCTAGTTTAGAGACCTAGCAGCTCTCTCTGCTGCGTTGGCCAGTGCTCCCACCCCAAATCTAGATAACTGAACCCCATCCCAGGTATACATGTCATTTCTACCATAGAAGAGGTCCGAGTTGTCTTTACAGTGTTTGTCTAGCCAGCAATTAACACCAGTTGCCCTTAACAGCCATTCATTTCCAACTCCTCTCCTGGGCAAAATGCCACATATCACAGGATTATCATCCTTCTTAATTATCTCTAATGCTCTCCTATACCTGCTAATCAGGTCTTCACTCCTACGTCTGCCAAGATCGTTGCTTCCCTCACTGAGGCATGTAATAGGATTGCTCCCATTACCTTTCATGACATCGTCTAGACGGCTAACAATATCTCCCATCCCAGCCCTAGGAAAACATACCCTCTGCCTCATCTTCCAACTCCTAAGACAAAAAGCCCTATCCATAAACTTAACCTGATTGTCCCCAAATAAAACAATGTTCTTAATAACTATTTTTCGTCAGGTTTTACGCAGGAAGACTTAAATGAGATTCCAGAAATTAACAATTATTCAGTTCCAGATGAAATCAAATTAACGAAAATTACTCTCACGAGGGACATGGTTATCAGACAGATAGATAAAACTGAAGCAAAATAAGTCCCCTGAACCAGACGAGTTGTTTTCCAGAGTTCATAAAGAATGCAAAATGGAACTTAGTCAGCCATTAACGAGTGTGTTTAATGCGTTCATCCTTACTGGTGTTGTGCCAGAGATGTGGAAGATGGCTAATTTTTATTATTTTATTAGCAAACTGGCCGATTCCCACCAAGGCAGGTGGACCGAAAAAGAAAAACTTTCAGCATCATTCACTCCATCACTGTCTTACCAGAAGGGTGGTTTATGCTACAGTTTTTAAACTGCAACATTAACACCCCTCCTTCAGAGTGCAGGCACTGTACTTCCCATCTCCAGGACTCAAGTCCGGCCTCCCGGTTTCCCTGAATCCCTTCATAAATGTTACTTTTCTCACACTCCAACAGCACGTCAAGTATTAAAAACCATTTGTCTCCATTCACTCCTATCAAACACGTTCACGCATGCCCGCTGGAAGTCCTTAACCCCTCCCTCCAACCTTTCCTAGGCCGACCCCTACCCTGCCTTCCTTCCACTACAGACTGATACACTCTTGAAGTCATTCTGTTTCGCTCCATTCTCTCTACATGTCCGAATCCCCTCAACAACCCTTCCCTAATATGTAGGCTAATGTACTTCCTAATTCAAATCGGGGGATAACCATTTCTCCAAATTACCGCCAAAAACCCTTTTTCGCTATAGTGGGAAAATTTATAGAATCAATTTAGCTGAAAATTTATTAGAAGCCCCCTTGAATAGCTTAATTTAATTAAAATAACTCAGGAGGGGTTCCTGAAGGTCTTTCCCCGCCTGAAAAATTTACTAACTTCTTAAATAAACACTTGAGGCAGTAGACAATAATGAAAAATATTTTATATTTTTAATTGGATTTTAGTAGAGCCTTCGATAGCCTTCGATACCCCACAAGAGATTCTTAAGAAAAATGGCAGCCATGGTATAGTGGAGAAATTTTCTCCAGGAGGGGTACACCCCTTCACCCCTTTTTCAGCCCCTTTAGCCCCTTTCAGCCCAGGGCCCAGCCCCTCAAAGGGGAACATCTTGTTACGCTACAGCGATAATGATAGCAAAGCAGTTTTAGTATGGGACGTGTCCCGACCGACCTCCTTGCAGTGTTGAAAAGTGAGTTTAATAAGAGAAAGACATCCTTACTTAGCGGGACAATTAAGGAAAATCCTGCCCCTCTTATTACCATAGTAAAAAAGGGGACATTTTTGTCATGCTTAAGCAAAAAGAATCAAACATTCCTTTACCATCGAGGAAGTGGGGCAAGAAGCAAAAGTACTAGTCAGCTTTTTCTTTGTGCTAGGGGAGTAACGGTGGGGCGCTGTGGCTCTTCAATTTTTTTTACCCTACGAAGTGACACGACCCAGAAAACCCAACAAAAACGTCTTGCTTAGTGTGAAACAAAGTTCTCAAAAACAAAAAAACACTTAAGAAAAGTGACACTTTTTTAGTGATAAATTGTAACAAAAAGACAAATTTTGTGGAACAAGGGGGTACCAGTGTGCATTTCCTAGACAAAGAAGACGTGGACACCAAGGACCTTCGTTTCTGCAAGTCACCGACATCTGCGAAAGGTGTGAAAAAACACCATAGTCACGCTACAAAGCAAGTATTTTTAAAAATTTTTTGTAGTACGGGGGATGCGCAGTTCTTGAGTGAAAGGATTTTTGAAAACAACCTATAGCCCGGATTTTGGGGGGACTTTTGAGTCCACACAAAAAGTTTGTCACCATCATGATGAAAATCTGACATAACCCCCCCTGGGGGTAATTTATAACTAACAAATTATAATTTTTTTTTACAGCCCGTTGGAGATGACTTGACAGTTTCCCAAAAACCCCTCGTCTGAGGGCGGCTGTGCAGCAGTCTTTCAAAACGTACAAACTCTTTAAACGGTAATGCCATTTCCAACAGTATAGGAGGAAATTTTTACATGGATAGGGCTTGGCTTCCCAAATAAAATAACATTTTCCTTTAAAGGGGTTTAAAACTGAAGGGGGATTAGTCACTAGTGGCTTTCCACAAGGATCAGTTTTAGTCCCCCCTTTTCATAATTTTACATTAATGACCTTATAAGGGAATTTAAAAGTGACATGAGCAAATTTGCTAGATAAAAAAATGGGCTTTGTGATTAATTCTGAGCAGGATACCAAGAACTCCGGGAGGATTTGGTCTTGGCGAAAAACGGCAATAAAGTTAAATTTTGGGACAAATGTAAAGACTAGCCTTAGCAATGAAAAAACGCTCAAATTTTAAACGGGTAAGAACAGCTTCTCATACAGGGGTTTAAAAAAGACGGGGAGTCATGGTAAGCAAAATCTAAAGCCAAGACAGCAGTCCAATGTTGCAAAAAGGGCTAACAAATTATACTTGGATTTATTTCAGGAAGATTTAACAGAAATCCAAAAGTTTTTTTACACCTATACATCACTAAAATGGCTTTTTGAAAACCCTCAGTTTCAGTCTTAACAACTAAGATTCACAATTAGAAAACTAATTTCAGTCTTTAGGATTAACTAAAAATTACAAACAAAATTTTTTGATGATCCGAGGTCAAATTTTGGATTACTTACACAACTCTGAAAAAAATTAACAGACTATACACATCATGAAAAGAATTTTTTTGAATCAGTCCATCTGAAGATGAAATTAAAAATTTTTTTGTACATTAGTAATAAACAATTAAGGGACAAGACAGGATCTGCCGTAAAACCTGTCACAGAGACCAAAAGAAACTAGGTCAAACACCTGTTACCCCTGTAACAACAAACAATGTCCCATTACCAAGCTTCCACATTGTCAAAACCTATTTCCCCAAGGTCAAATTTATAAAATTCATTAGCGTTTTCAATCCATAAATTCACGAATTACATAGATGAGATTGCTAAGTTCAATTCCCTTTAAAAAATTCTGTGAAGGGAGAACCCATGAACGATTAATTTTCATTTCCGTGGTTAAAGGTAATTATCAAATAGCCTTACGTGCCTTAGCAGAAAATTACTTCATGCGAAAAGGCGGGTTAGACAGCAGTCTTAATATAAACTTGAAGCCCCCCAAACATTGTTTTTCAGATTTTACGGGCATTAGAATAAATTTAGACAATAGTCTTAATCTCTAGGTCTAATATGACCAAGGCAATGTGAGGGCTTATCAGTGGAATTTGTACAAATATTGTCACCACAAACATTGAACAATTAAATATTATTTCAATAAACGCTATTTCACTTGGGAAAAGAAATTAGCAATGGTTTACAAAAAAATATTTCATGCAACAACAACGAGACAAGATGAAAAATCAACAAACCCTGGTTTTTAAACCTTCAACCAGTAAAAAAAGAGTATACTACTCCCACAAACCACAGAAGGGGAAATCCATATAGGCCATTTCAAGCTGTGAATACAACAGACAAAAACAAACTGTCGCACATACTTTCCCCAAAAAAGTGGATTTGGATGGACACATTGGGCACGTTTTGTATTCGAAACCAAAATGGAGGCACTAAAACAACGTTTCTCAGCTTAAAAAGGGCTCAAGGTTTAGTTAACACAAGGGGAGGAAAATGCTCACTGAAGAAGTGTTTTAATGCAAGGGTATGCATCATACAGCAATGCCCAAATATTTTGCTAAACACAAAAAACTTCCACAGAATAGGAATAACAAACAGCACAATTTAAAAGTGAAGATAATTTAAAAACAACGCTCTCCCGAAGTCAGTTGAGTTACTAATAAATTACACAAAACCAATGGCAAAACTATTTGATCAAGGCTCACAAAAGTCCCCCTTCCCAAAAAAAATCAGTTTGCAGAAACTGAATAAACAAACCCAGCCCAAAAACAGTTTTTATAGCTGGTTTTTTTTCCCCAATTCTGGTAAAAAAACATTGACCTGGCCCGAACACGTTGTTTAGGAAACAGAAAAAGACAGTAGAACTGTGGTTTTGAAAGATTTGCCTAAGCTTGCAGATCCAGGATTAAAAGACCCGTTGCAGCACTGAAAGCCTAAGGTCAAGTTAGCCTTTCCTAAACAGACGGACACAATTATGCAATGATTTTAACAGGAAGTGATTTTTACACTGTTTTGTGCAAAATATAAATAAAAATAGTTCACTTGCTGAAAACACAGAGGCCACAGAAACGGCCCCCTTTTCCCTCAAAGGGAAAAACTGATATTTATTCATGGAAAATTACCCTTACGAAATAACCGCGATCAGTACCCCCAGCAAAATTATCATTACGGAAAAAGAATGAACCAGTTGATAATTGTGGTTTTAGATGCGATAGGTTATTGATTAAGTAAACCCCAACCCACCCCGAGTCTCAGACTTATAACCAATATTTGGACCTGTCAAATAAAAATGGACAGTATTGGGTTAGTTACCAAAGGAAAATTAAATCCACCACAATCTCCTACAATTCCATGGGTTTCGGAAGATAAAAAACACAAATACATGAGCTCCGGAAAATCCAGAGCTACTGACTGTCATGAAAATATCATACAAAACATTTGGGGCAATAAAATTTATTTAGGAAATAGTCGAAGATAAGTTAAGACAGAACCATTACTCCCGCACCAGGATCAGAAAAGATTCTGAAACCCCTCCCAAAATGTTTGTATATAATTGCATGCCGTGCAAATAAAAGATGTAGCAAGTCTTAATGACTGTCTGATGACCGGGCCCCATAACGAGAAGCTTGGAGACTGCTTATGAAATTTCCCCACAAACCCATAGCCTACACGGGTGATATTTCCAAAGGGTTCTTAAAGTAGGGCAAAGAAATGATAGAATTAACTCATTCTTGTGGGCCGAAAATCCCACATGATCCTCAAAGTCCTGTGAAAAAATAAACGTTTAAACAGTATTATTTGGTGCAACACCTCCCATTTTTTTTTCTAGAACTACTCTAAATACCATTTGAAGAAATCTGAAAGTCCCTTCAAAGAAATCTTAAAAAAAAGTTTTTCTATGTGACAATCTTTAAGGGACTGTGAAAAAAAAGGGGGATTTGAAATCCCAACAGAGAAGCTAAAAAGCAATGAAAAAAGCAAATACTCTAAGGATGTGAAAAACAAATTCAAAGCATTAAAAACTTTCAAAGAAATTTCCCGAAGCGAAATTTCCCGATTTCAACCCAAAACTGGGAAATTAAAGGAACACACAGGAAAATACTTTGAGTTCAAAAAAATAAAAAAAAAAATCATGCAGACCTCACTAAACGTATTTACTGCACAGGTATCACAATGTTTTTGATCCCTAGGACTCGTCTCCCATTTTCCATAAAGGGTAAAATACTTATGCAAGATGCATGGAAACTCAAAATTGGTGGGGTAGAACTTCCCCTAGAAAGATCAACATGGGGTGAATATCCAAGGGGTTTAAGCAACTTCATCAAATTAAATTTCCCAGACAAATAGGTCAAGAGGGAAAAAGTACACATTAAAAAGTGTTTTGTTGCGTCAACCAGAGGTTAGGGGCTTTCTACATGAGTAATGCTGAAGAATACACTAATTACTTTAAAGGCCAGCGACACCCCTTTGGGGCAGAAAAAGACCCCAATTGGAACTGACAGCACTCTATGTAGTACAAAATTACTGTCTATCTCAACAAAACTTATCATCTGCATTTTAAAAAACCGTGACTGGAGTGATAATGAAGCAGTTCCTCCAGTGGTTTAAAAAATAAAAAGATAGTTGGGCTATGTAAAAAACAGAGCAGAAATAAAAGAGAGCAAGAGATTATCCTTTTCCCACGTCCCCCTACCCAAAGAATCCGCTGACATGTTTGTCACTGGTGCCCACCAAAAAATTTGTGAATAATAAATTAAGGCTCCCGACCGAACTGCTCTTTAAAGAAAATAACGGCCTCAGCAAAAAGCTCACATTAGCCAAAAAACAGTCTGTTTAAAACAGCAAAATAGTTTGTAAATACTGCAACACAAAAGAAAAGTCTTGATGGATCTAAAAACCATCTTTTGGGGGAAACTCTTAAAAGTTACAGCCCCTTGTCTTTAAATTCATTAAAGGATAAAAACCCATTTTAATATCTTTAAACCCCTTAAAAACGGCGAAACAATCAGAAAGAGTTTTTTTTTCTACAAATATAAATTTCAAAACACAAGATAAAACCCCCAAAAAAACCTGCCCTGATTAATTCTTTAGGGCTTTATCCCGACTCAGCAAAAATTTTAAGATGTTTAGGAAGAATTCATAAAACTTCACTACCTAAAGAAACCCTACATCCAATATTGATCCCCCAAAAATCATTGGGAACAAAAATGATTTTGCAAAACGCCCCCGTAACGTGTTACATGGGGGGGAGCTGACACACTTTGTCAATACGACAATCCTCTGGATACCTCAAGGGCGACAAAGTGTGAAAAAAAAATAAGGGACGTATACTTGTCGTCACACGATAGCGAGTATGTCAGATCCAGGTCCACCCTCCATATCCCCTCGAAAGAGTTGTCATATCACCCCATTTGAGGGACAGTTAGATTACAGGACCAATAATTTTAACCAAAACAGTTGACAAAGTTCCCCCAAAGGGACTCGTTTTTCACTTTGCAACAACTAGAGCGTACACTAGAAGTGCACGACAGTCTGCTGAAACCTTTTTCAAATTATTCGGGAAAGGTTGCAGCCAGAAGGGCTGCCCAACGAATTTCAGAAAAATGAAAAACTTTGTTGCTGGTGCTGCTTATAAAGCAAGACTTTTATCAACCAGAAATACAACAATGCGAATCAAAGCAGTTGTCGTTGGAAATACATTCCTCCTAAATCTCCCGGCACGGCGGATTTTAGAAAAAATAGGAAAAGTAAAAACGTTGTTTTAAGGACTCTTCAACGCAAAGAAAGACTTGAAGAATTCCGTAAGTTGGACTGAAAAAAAAAAGAGTCAAAAACAGACCTCAACTAGTTTTAAAATGATCGGACAATTTAAAGTGTTTTAAATCCCTCATTTACTCCCTGGCAGAAGGCTCGAACCCGCTCCTCCCATGAATTTATAAAAAAACATAAGGTCCTACTTATTTCGAACCGAGCAACTCAGAGTAAACCAAACACCTTTTAAATTTTTGAACGTTGGGAAAGAAACAAAAAAGAGAAGACAACTCACCTCATTAAAAAAAACTTCATGGGGCTGGTTTCCTGAAAAACAAAGTCCTTAAGACCTGGGACATAGTGATTTTTAACAATATGGTCCGAGTCCCAAAGGTCACTTGGAAAAAAATGTACCTAATCCGATGCAAATGGAATCACAGACAGTTAAAAATTTTGACAAAGGTTTAAATAAGCGGACAATAAATAAACTAGTACCGTTAGAAATACACAGAGTTGAAAACAAAATTAGTGATTCTCCAGAAGCCACACAGACTAAAGCTGTTCAGAAAAGACAAGCAGCAGTGGTGGCGAGTGAGAAAATCAAATTAATGTTAAGTGATGAATAGTTCACCTGCAGCGAACCTCCGCCGTCCCCCAGTGTGGAGAAATTTTCTCCAGGAGGGGGGTATCAGCCCCTTTCAGCTTTTTTCAGCCCCTTTCAGCCCTGAGGGGCCCAGCCCTCTCAGAAGGGGCAAGCACGTTGTTTACTGCTACAGCGAGTAATTGATAGCAGATGCAGTATGAGTATGGGACGTGGTCGCTTCGACCGACGCTCCATGCAGTGTTGCAAAGTGTAGTTTAATAAGAGACAGTACATCTCTTACTTTAGCAGGACAATTAAGGAAAATCCTGCTCCCTCTTTATTACCATAGTAAAGATAGTGGACATTGTTGTCTATGCTTAAGACAGCAAGAATCAAACATTCTGCTTTACTTCATCGAGGAAGTGGCAAGGAAGCAAAAGTACTAGGTCAGCTTTTTCTTTGTGCTAGGGGAGTAACGGCGTGGGGCGCTTTGGCGTCTTCAGATTATTTTTGACTCTACTGAGAGTGACACTGACGCCAGGATAACCAACAAAGAACGATCTGTGCGTTAGTGTGAACAAAGTATCTCATGAAACACAATAAGCACTTAAGAGAAGTGTGATCAGCTTCTTTAGTGATAAGATTGTGAACAATAAAGACAAATCTTGTGGAACATAGTATACCAGTGTGCGTATTCCTAGACTATGGAAGACGTGGACATCCAAGGACACTTCAGCTTCTATCAGATCACCGATATCTGTCGAAGGTGTGAAGAACACCATAGCTCACGCTACAAGAGCAAGGTAGGTTATGAATTTCTTGTAGTATGGGGGACTGCGCAGTTCTTGAGTCGCAAGGAGTTTGTAATCAACCTATAGTCGGCAGTAAGGTGCGGACTTTTGAGTCCACACAAGTAAGTTTGTCAGCCATCAGTGAATGAAATATGCTGACATAACACCCCCTAGGGGTAATTTATAATCTTACAAATTATAACTCTTTACAGCCCGTTGAGAGATGACTTCGACAGCTTCTCAAGACCTCGTCTGCAGGGGCGGCTGTGTAGGCGATGAGCTGTCTTTATAAGTTATGTACAAACTCTTTAAACTTAGCTGGTAATGCCATTTCTCAACAGTATAGGAGGTAAAGTTCTAGCATGGATAGAGGCTTGGCTTACCAATAAAAATAACAGTTTCCATTAATGGGGTTAAATCTGAACGGGGATTAGTCACTAGTGGCGTTCCAGAAGGATCAGTTTTAGTCCCTCTCTTTTCATAATTTACATTAATGACCTTGATGAAGGAATTACAAGTGACATGAGCAAATTTGCTGATGATACAAAAATAGGCATTGTGATTAATTCTGAGCAGGATACCAATGAACTCCAGGAGGATTTGGTCTTGGTCTGAAAAACGGCAGATGAAGTTCAATGTGGACAAATGTAAAGCACTAGTCCTTAGTAATGAAAATAACGCTCGAAGTTATAAACTAGGTGAAGTACAGCTTCATCATACAGAGTGTGAAAAAGACTTGGGAGTCATGGTAAGCAGAAATCTAAAGCCAAGACAGCAGTGCCTAAGTGTTTGCAATAAGGCTAACAGATTATACTTGGATTTATTTCAGGAAGTATAGGTAACAGAAATCCAAAAGTTATTTTACAGCTCTATACATCACTAATGAGGCCTCATTTCGATTATGCCACTCAGTTTTGGTCTCCTTACTACAGGATGTATGTAGAGTTATTGGAGAACATACAGAGAAGAATGACTAAAATGATTTACTGTTTAAGGAATCTTCACTCTCTGGAGAGACGTAGAATGAGGGGAGATATCATTGAAGTGTATAAGTGGATGATGGACATAAACAAAGAAGATATTAATAAAGTACTGAGGGTGTCAAACCAGGTAAGAGCCAGAAATAATGGATTTAAGCTGGATAAATTTAGATTTAGAAAGGACGTACGTAAGTACTGGTTTTCAGACAGAGTTTTGGATGCGTGGCACAATCTTTCGAGTAGGATGATCAAGGCATTGTGATTAATTAAATCTACCCAAGAGATTGGACAAATATGTGAGTGGGACGGGCTGGGTTTGATTGGTGTCATTGTGTACAGGGTAACGAGGTACAAGGAATTACATAGGAATTACATTAGGTATCTTCCACATATCGGACACTACACCTGTTTGGAGAGATAAATTAAAAATATTAGTTAATAGTTCAGAGTTCCATTTTGCATTCCTTAAGAACCCTTGAAAAAAATTCATCGGGATCTGGCGTTTTATTTTGTTGCAGTCGGTCTATTTGTTTCATAACCATTTTGCAGTGACTGTGATATTACATAATTTATCTTCTTCAGACCCACTATAAAATTAATTTCTCGTATATTTTGAGTGTCTTCCGTTAATATATCAATTACAGCAGGCAATATAATTTATATTGAGGTTGACCAGCATAAACAAGAGTCACGATACATTACCCTCAGGTCGTCGAGGAGCTTGAAGACTACGGTGGTTCTTGAGGCGAGGCGGGTGAGCTGCCCCTTCATGCTTCTAATGTGTTTCCTGTACACATCAACAGCCGCCTCGGCACCTTGGCTGATGTATATATGTTGAGTAGCCAACATCCAGTGTAGCGCCGCAGCTGTTGGGACCCTCCATGTCATGACTCTGTACTCTCCCCGTGTATTATGTAAGAATACACATAACATAAAATCTGCAAAGCTAATTTGTACTTATAATATAAGAATATAAGAACATAAGAAAGAATTAATGCTGCAGCAGGCCTACTGGCCCATTCGAGGCAAATCCAACTCTCCTACCGACTTAATAAGCCAATGCCTTAACCCAGTCAGGTCAAATCACGTTCACTTAAGGAAGGAGCATGGCATTTGACCTATTAGCTCAAGCTAGTCAGGTCAAACTCACACCCACCCACACCCACTCATTTACGTATCAAACCTATTTTTAAATCTACACGGTACTCGGGAGTTTGTGCCACTCATCCACAACTCTATTACCAAAACAGTGCTTTCCTATGTCCTTCCTGAATCTAAATTTTTCCGACTTAAAACCATTGCTGCGAGTCTTTTCTAGGCTAGATATTTTTTAACATTCTACATCCCTTTATTCATTCCTGTATTTCATTTATACACCTCATTCATATCCCCGCCTAATTCTACGCCTTTCTAGAGAATGCAGGGCCCTCAGTCTATCCTCATAGGGAAGATTTCTGATACATGGAATCAACTTTGTCATCCACCTTTGTACGTTGTCCAGTTAGGTCTCTAAATAAGGCCTAACCAAAGATGTATGAAGTTGAAAAACAACCTGAGGATTTCTATTATTTATACTTCTTGATATGAAGCCAAGGATTCTTTTTAGCTTTATTGCGAACACTTATGCACTGTTGTCTTGGTTTCAGATTACTGCTAACCAGAACTCCTAAATCCTTTTTGCAGTCAGCAAAATTTAGATCTACATCATTTAGTTTATATGTAGCATGGTTATTTTCCTGTCCAACATTTATCTTTGCATTTATCTATATTAAATTGCATCTGTCACTTCTCCGACCATTGCATCAGTCTATTCAAATCATCCTGGAGTCCTCTAATGTCCTCATTAGAATGACTTGGATGGCCTACTTTGGTGTAATCAGCAAATTTGCTTATGTCACAATTTATTCCCTCATCTATGTCGTTTATGAGGAAATGGTATGGTGATACCGACAAGACGTGGAAAAAGACACTTATGTACAGTGCAGGATTTATTATTAAAAGAAATGTTTCGCCACTATGAAAATTAATTACTGGGATATTGTGAATGTCTTCCTGTGTTTAAAGCGAGTGAAAATAATTATTAAAAAATCGAGCACATTTTATTCTCCTTAGGAATAAGATGCCCAGAGTTATTTTTAAAGGGATCTATCTTATCTCTAATTTTTGTTCTATAAATCTGGAAAAAAAACTTTTGGTTAGTTTTCGAATCCCTAGCAACTTTAATTTCGTAGGTCCGTTTATCTTTTCTTTTTCCCTTTTCAACGTCCCTCTTAATGTCAATATATTGATTCATAAGATGACTCTCACCTCTTTCGATACGCCTATAAATTCCTTTCTTCTGTCCTGAAAGATATTTGAGCCTATTATTTATCCATTTTGGGTCATTTCTATTTGATGTAATTTCTTTATACAGGATAAACGTTCTTTGGGCAGTATGTATAGTTGAGACACTTGGGCAACTTATGGGAATCTTTGTTGAAGAAACGTTTCGCCACACAGCGGCTTCATCAGTCCAATACAAAGCAGAAAGGTGTAAGGAGAGGAATTTAAGGAAATTAGTCCCTCAGCCTGGAGTCGAAGTGTTCAGTCCATCAATCTTTCTAGATGATTGATGGACTGAACACATCGACTCCATCCTGAGGGATTGATTACTTCAAACTCCTCTTCTCCTTACACCTTTCTGCTTTGTATTGGACTGATAAAGCCACTGTGTGGCGATACTTGTCAGGGCGACGCCAAGCTAGAAGTCTTTACATTTTGCTCTCTTGACCAATGGGAAGCAAAGAGACGCCATCGCCACTTAGCTGGAGCTACTCATGGAAGGCTTCTGATTGGTCAGAAATAGAGAATAGGAACCCAGATGCACGGGGGGAGTAGGAGGACATGCGCAAAACCCATGAGTTCTGGTCCGAGCACACTCGGTACCGTTCCCTTACCCTTCCTGCTCATTTATATTTTTACACTATACCTATTACTGTCCTTCATATTGCTAAGATTTATGATAACAAAGCCTATATCAATATTATGACAATCATTATTTTCCATTCCTAAACCCTTACCTGTAATCCTAGTTTAAAGCCCTAACAACATCCTCAACCGAGCTAGCGAGAAAACCCACACCTGGCCTGGATATGTGCACCCTTTCCCTGACATACATGTCATTTCGGCCATAGAAGTGGTCCTAAATGTCAATGAATGGTACTCCATTATCTTAGTGTTTATTTGGCCAACAATTTATGCCATTCACTCTGGACAGCCATTCATTTCCAACACCACTTCTTGGCAAAATGCCACATATAACTGGGCTCCCTCCCTTCCTCCTAATAATGTCTATTGATGCCTTACACTTTCTAACTAAATCCTCACTTCTGCACTTGCCTACATCATTGCCTCCCGCACTAAGGCATATAATAGGATTGATCCCATTATCATATATGATGTTGTAAAGCTGGCTAACAATGTCCTCCATCCCAGCCCCAGGAAAGCACACTCCTCTGTCTCCTACTTCTATCATTCAAGCAAAAGGCCCTATCCATGTACCTAAACTGACTGTCCCCAACAAGCACAATATTTTTACCTTCCTTATTGTTCTTCATTTTGACGTTCCCAGTAGTCGACTCACATTCGTCTGGTAGCAAAGAAAAGGAGTTCAAAGTTTCCAGAGCAGTGTCTTGCTTCATCATTGTTTCTACCTCTTCATTCGTTATCTTGATCTTCAACTTCATTCCATGCTGTCCAGCCACTGCCCAGGCTCCCTTCTCGACCTGAGGACTCATAACAGGAGGATTATCACGAATCCTCTTGTTTTCCTCCGTCAATCGCCGTATCTCGAGCTTCGCTACCATCAATTCCCCCTTAAGCTGCTTGTCAAGTTGCTCAGTGGAGGGCATCTTGGTTCAGTCCAGAGGGAGTACACTAGACACGTCTTCACTGAGCTAAGTACACGTCACCACTGAGCTAAGTACAGGTCACCACTGAGCTAAGTACAGGTCACCACTGAGCGAAGTACAAGCCACTTAAAGGAATTTAATGGCCCACACATATCCACACATATCCTGAGAGTGACCCTGGCCTCACTCGACCACTTAGAGTGACCCTGGCCTCACTTGACCTCTGAGATTTACCCTGGCCTCACTTGACCTCTGAGAATGATCTTGGTTTCACTTGATCTCTTACAATGACCCTGATCTCACTTGACCTCTGAGAGTGGCCCTGGTCTCACCTGACCTCTGAAAGTGACCTTGGCTTCACTTGATTTCTGAGAGTGACCCTTGCCTCACTTGACCTCTGAGAGTGGCCCTGGCCTCACTTGACCTCTGAAAGTGACCCTTGTCTCACTTGATCTCTGAGAATGACCCTGATCTCACTTGACCTCTGAGAGTGGCTCTCGTCTCACGTGATCTCTGAAAATGACCCTGGCCCCACTTGACCTCCGAGAGTGACCCTGTTCTCACTTGGCCTCTGAGAATGACATTGGTCTCTCTTGAACTCTGAGAATGACAGTGATAGGGATGTGTGAGAAATTTTCAATACCTACTTCCTCTCGGTTTTCACCCAGGAAAATACTAGCGATATTCCTTAAATAATAGATTATGTAGAACAGGACGATAATAAACTATGCATGATTGCAGCAACTAGTGACATGGTCCTCAGACAAATAGAGAAACTAAAACCTAACAAATCCCCAGGCCCTGATGAACTGTTTGCAAGGGTGTTAAAGGAATGTATAAAGGAACTTAGCGTACATTTGGCTAATCTTTTTAACATATCTCTACAAACTGGCATAGTGACTGATAAGTGGAAAATGGCAAATGTAATACCTGTTTACAAGGCAGGTGACAGGTCCTTGGCTTCGAACTATAAACCAATAAGCCTTACCCTCCATAATGGGAAAATTTATGGAATCAATAATTGCCAAAGCTATTCGTAGCCATCTTGATAGGCACAGTTTGATTAATGAATCTCAACACGGTTTTACAAAGTGGCGTTCCTGTCTTACGAATTTACTAACTATTTTCATTAAGGTGTTTGAGGAAGTAGATCATGGTAATGAATATGATACTGTGTATATGGACTTCAGTAAGGCATTAGATAGAGTTCCATATCAGAGGCTATTGAGGAAACTTAAGGCACACGGAATAGGAGAAATTTTTTCCTGGGTAGAGGCAAGGCTGACAGACAGGAAGCAGAAAGTTTGCATAAATGGGAAGAAATCAGAATGTTGGCACATCACAAGCAGTGTTCCTCAGGGGTCAGTGTTGGGCCCGTTGTTGTTCACAATTTACATAAACGACATGGATGAGGGAATAAAAAGCGACATAAGCAAATTTGCTGATGACACCAAAATAGGCCGTCCAATACATTCTAATGAGGACACTAGAGCACTCCAGGATGATTTGAATAGACTGATGCAATGGTCGGAGAAGTGGCAGATGCAGTTTAATATATACAAATGCAAAGTTCTAAATGTTGGACGGGAAAATAACCATGCGACATATAAACTAAATAGTGTAGATCTTAATACTACTGAATGCGAAAAGGATTTAGGAGTTCTGGTTAGCAGTAATCTAAAACCAAGACAACAGTGCATTAGTGTTCGCAATAAAGCTAACAGAATTCTTTGCTTCATATCTAGAAGTATAAATAATAGAAGTGCTCAGGTTGTTCTTCAACTCTATATATCCTTGCTTAGGCCTCATTTAGACTATGCTGCTCAGTTCTGATCACTGTATTACAGAATGGATATAAATGCTCTGGAAAACGTACAGAGGAGGATGACAAAGATGATCCCATATATCAGAAACCTTTCCTATAAGGATAGACTGAGGGCCCTGAATCTGCACTCTCTCGAAAGACGTAGAATTAGGGGGGATATAATCGAGATGTATAAATGGAAAACATGAATAAATAAAGGAGATGTAAATAGTGTGACTGAAAATTTCCAGCCAATACAGGACTCGCAGCAATGGTTTCAAGTTTGAAAAATTCAGATTCAGGATGGATATAGGAAAGCACTGGTTTGGTAATAGAGTTGTGGATGAGTGGAACAAACTTCTGAGTACAGTTATTGAGGCTAAAACGTTGTGTAGTTTTAAAAATAGGTTAGATAAATATATGAGAGTTTGTGGGTGGGTGTGAGTTAAACCTGACTAGCTTGCGCTGCTGGGTCTGTTGCCGTGCTCTTTCCTTGAATGGAGGGGGGGACATCGTCCTGCTCTGAGAGTGACCCTGGCCTCACCTGACCTCTGAGAGTGACCTAGGTCTCACTTTACCTCTGAGAGTGACTCTGGTCTCACTTGACCTCTGAGAATGAACCTGGCCTCAATTGACCTCTGAGAGTGACCCTGGCGTCACTTGACCTCTGAGGGTGATACTGGCCTCACTTGACCTCAGAGTGACCCAGTCCTCAATTGACCTCCGAGGGTGACCCTGGTCTCACTTGACTTTTGAGAATGACCCTGGCCTCACTTGACCTCTGAGAGTGATCCTGGCCTCACTGACCTCTGAAAGTGACCCTGGCTTCACTTGACCTCTGAGAGTGACCCAGGCCTAACTTGACCTCTGAGAATGACCCTGGTCTCACTTGGCCTCTGAGATTGACAATGACCTGACTTGACTTCTCAGAGTGACCCTGGCCTCACTTGGACTCTGAGAGTGACCCTGGCCAGATTTGATGTATGAGAGTGACCCTGGCGTTATTTGACCATTGAGAGTGACCCTTGCATCAGTTGACCTCTAAGAGCGACCCTGGCCTCACTTGACCTCTGAGAATGACCTTTTTCTCACTTGACCTCCGAAAAGCACCATGGCCTCATTTCACCTCTGAGAGTGACCCTGATCTCACTTGATCTCTGAGAATGACCCTGATCTCACTTGACCTCTGAGAGTGGCCCTGGTCTCCCTTCACCTCTGAGAAGGACCCTGGCTTCACCTGACCTCTGAGAGTGGCCCTGGCCTCACTTAACCTCTAACAGTGACCCTGGCTTCACTTGAACTCTGAGAGAGATCGTGGCCTCTCTTGATCTCTGAGAATGACCCTGGTCTCACTTGACCTCTGAGAATAACCCTGGCCTCACTTGACCTCTTAGATTGGCCCTGGCCTCACTTGACCTCTGAGAGTGACCCTGGCCTCACTTGACCTCTGAGAATGATCCTGTGCTCATTTGACCTCTGAGAGTGACCCAGGCGTCACTTGACCTCTGAGAGTGTCCCTGGCCTCATGTGACCTCTGAGAGTGACCCTGGCCTCACTTGACCTCTTGGAGAGGCCCTGGCATCACTTGACCTCTAAGAGGGACCCTGGCATTCCTTGACCCCTGAGAGTGACCCTGGCCTCACTTGACCTTTGAAAATGACCCTAGCCTCACTTGACCTCTGAGAAGGACAATGGCCTCACTTGACCTCTGACAGTGACCCTGGTCTCACTTGATTTCTGAGAATGTCTATGATCTCACTTGACCTCTGAGAGTGTCCCAGGTCTCACTTGATCTCTGAGAAGGACCATGGCTTCGCCTGACCTTTGAGAGTGGCCCTGGTCTCACTTGACCTCTGCAAAATGACCCTGGCCCCACTTGACCTCCGAGAGTGACCCTGTTCTCACTTGATCTATGAGAACGATCCTATTCTCACTTAAACTCTGAGAATGACTTTAGTCTCTTTTCACCTTTGAGAATGACCTTGGCCTCACTTGATTTCTGAGAGTGACCCTGACTTCACTTGACCTCTGAGAGTGACCCTGGCGTCAGTTGACCTTTGAGAGGGACTCTGACCTGACTTAACCACTGAGAGAATCCCTGGCCTCACTTAACCTCTGAGAGTAACCATGGCATCACTTGACCTCTGAGAGTAACCCTGGCATCCAATGATCTCTGAGAATGACCCTTATCTCACTTTACCTCTGTGAGTGGCCCTGGTCTCACTTGAGCTCTGAGAACGGCCCTGGCTTCACCTGACCTGTGAGAGTGGCTCTGGTCTCACTTGATCACTAAAAATGACATTGGCCTCACTTGACGTCCGAGAGTGATCCTGTTCTCACTTGATCTCTGAGAATGACCCTGGTCTCACTTGACCTCTGAGAGAGACCCTGGCCTCACTTGACCTCTGAGGGTGACCCTGACCTCACTTGACGTCTGTGATAGACCCTGGCCTCACTTGACCTTTGAGAATGACCTTGGCTTTACTTGACCTCTGAGAATGACCCTGGCCTCACTTGACCTCTGAGAATGACCTTAGTCTCACATGTCCTCTGAGGATGACCCTGGCTTCACTTCACCTCTGAGAATGATCCTGGCCTCATTTGACCTTTGAGAATGACCATGGCCTCACTTGACCTCTGTCAGTGACCCTACTCTCACTTGATCTCTGAGAATCACCCTGGCCTCACTTGACCACTTATAGTGGTCCTGGTCTCATTTGACCTCTCAGAAGGACCCTGGCCTCACCTGACATCTGAGTGTGACCTTGTTCTCACTTGACCTCTGAGAATGACCCTGGCCTCACTTGACCTCTGAAAGTGAACCTTTTCTCACTTGATCTCTGAGAATGACCTGGCTTTACTTGACCTCTAAGAGAGACCCTGGCCTCATTGGGACTCTGAGGGAGACCCTGGCCTCACATGACCTCTGAGAATGACCCTGGTCTCCCTTGAGCTCCGAGAGTGACCCTGTTCTCTCTTGATCTCTGAGAATGATCATGGCCTCACTTGACCTTTTAGATTGGCCCTTGACTCACTTGACCTCTGTGGGTGACCCTGGCCTCACTTGACCTCTGAGAACTGCCCTGGCTTCACCTGACCTCTGTGAGTATCTCTTGTGTCAATTGACCTCTGAAAATGACCCTGGCCTCACTAGATGTCCGATAGTGATCCTGTTCTCACTTGATCTCAGAGAATGACCCTGCTCTCACTTTACCTCTGTAAGTGGCCCTGGTCTCTCTTGACCTCTGAGAACGGCCCTGGCTTCCCCTGACCTCTGAAAGTGGCTCTGGTGTCACTTGGCCTCTGAAAATGACCCTGGCCTCTCTTGACGTCCGAGAGTGATCCTGTTCTCTCTTGATCTCAGAGAATGACCCTGCTCTCACTTTAAATATGTGAGTGGCCCTGGTCTCACTTGATTTCTAAGAACGGCCCTGGCTTCACCTGACCTATGAAAGTGGCTCTGTTCTCACTTGACCTCTGAGAAAGACCCTGGCCTCACTTCACCTCTGAGGGTGACCCTGGTCTCAGTTGGCCTCTGAGAGTGACCCTGGCCTCACTTGACCTGTGGCAGTGCCCCTGGTCTCACTTGATCTCTGAGAACGACGTCTGTCTCACTTGACCTCTGAGAAAAACCTTGACCTCACTTGACCACTGAGTGTCCCTGGCCTCACTTGACCTCTGAGAATTACCGTGGTCTCACTTGACCTCCGTGAGTGACCCTGACCTCACTTGACCTCTGAGAGTGACCCAGGCGTCACTTGACCTCTGAGAGTGACCCTGGCCTCACTTGACCTGTGAGAGTGACCCTTTCCTCACTTTACCTCTTAGAGTGGCCCTGGCCTCACTTGACCACTGAGAGGGACCATGGCATCACTTGACCTCTGAGAGTGACCCTGGCCTCACTTTACCTTTGAAAATGACCCTTGCCTCACTTGACCTCTGAGAAGGTCCATGGCCTCACTTGACCTCTGACAGTGACCCTGGCCTCACTTGATCTATTAGAATGACTTTAGTCTCTTCACCTTAGAGAATGACCCTGATCTCACTTGACCTCTGAGAGTGACTCTGGCCATTCTTAACCTCTGAGAGTAACCCTGGCCTCACTTGACCTCTGAGAGTGACCATGGCATCACTTGACCTCAGAGAGTGGCCCTGGCTTCACTTGACCTCTGAGAGTGACCCTGTCATCACTTGACCTCTGAAAATGGCCATGACCTCACCTTTCGTCTGTGAATGGCCGTGGTCTCACTTGACCTCTGAGATCGGCCCTGGATTCACCTGTCCTCTGAAAGTGGCTCTGTTCTCACTTGACCTCTGAGAAAGACCCTGGTCTCACTTCACTTCTTAAGGTGAGCCTGGTCTCAGTTGACCTCTGTGAGTGACTCTGGTCTCACTTGATCTCTGAGGGTGGCCCTGGCCTCACTTGACCTCTGAGAATGACCCTGGCCTCACTTGACCTCTGAGAGTGACCCTCACCTCACTTGACCTCTGAGAATGACCCTGGCCTGACTTGACCTCTGAGAATACCTTGGTCTCACTTGACGTCTGAGAATGACCCTGGCTTCTCTTTATCTCTGAGAATGACCCTGTCCTCTCTTGTCCTCTGAGAGTGACCTTAGTCTGATTTTACCTCTGAGAATGACCAAGGCCTCACTTGACCTCTATCTGTGACCTTGGCCTCACTTGATCTCTGAGAATGGCCATTGTGTCATTTGACCTCTGAGAGTGGACCTGGCCTCACTTGATCTCTGAGAAGGACCCTGGTTTCATCTGACCTCTGAGAGTGACCCTGTTCTCTCTTGTCCTCCGAGAATGATTCTGGTCTCACTTGACCTCTGAGAATGACCCTGGCCTCACTTTACCTGTGAGATTGACATTGGTCTCATTTGACCTTCGAGAATGACCCTGGTCTCATCTGATCTCTGAGAATGACGCTGGGCTCACTTGACCTCTGAGAATGATGCTGGGCTCAATTGATCTCTCAGAATGACGCTGGTCTCACTTGATCTCTCAGAATGATCCTGGCCTCACTTGACCTCTGAGAGTGACCCGGGCCTCACATGACCTTTGAGAGTGACCCTGGCCTCACTTGGCCTTTGAGAGTGACCCTGGCCTCACGTGACCTCTGAGAGTGACCCTTGCCTCACTTGACTTCTGAGAGTGACCATGGCATCACTTGACCTTTGAGAGTGACCCTGGCCTCACTTGACCTCTGAGAGTGACCCTGGCCTCACTTGACCACTGAGAGGGCATGGCTCTGTTATCATTTGGGCCCTGCATTTGCTTTTACAGTTTTGGAAAATCCTCTACACGCTTGTATGTCCCTAAGGTTTCATCTTTCTATAGTTAATTTCCTTTTGTTCCCATGGTGAATTATAGGTAGTCACATTAGAATCTTCACCACAAATTATACAGTTCATACGATGTTGAATTTACAGTTTGGACCATTGATATTGTTCAGTTCACTCCCAGGTTCATTGATATTGTTCAGCTCACTGTCAAGTTCATTGGTATTCTTCAGTTCACTGTTAGGTTCATTGGTATTGTTCAGCTCATTGTTAGGTTCATTAATATTGTTCAGTTTACTGTTAGGTTCATTGATGTTGTTCAGTTCACTGTCAGGTTTATTGATAATGTTCAGTTCACTGTCAGGTTCATTGATTGTTCAGTTCACTGTCAGGTTCATTGATGTTGTTCAGTCACTGTTAGGTTCATTGATAATGTTCATTCACTGTTAATTTTATTGGTATTGTTCAGTTCAATGTTAGGTTCATTAATATTGTTCAGCTTACTGTTAGGTTCATTGATATTGTTCAGTTTACTGTTAAGTTCATTGGTATTGTTCAGTTCACTGTTAGGTTCATTAATATTGTTCAGTTACTGTTAGGTTCATTGATATTGTTTATTATATTTAGGATTTATACAACCCGTTAGTTATTTACAACACAATGATATTCATAATTATCCAGGGGCATCCACAACTATTAGTCCTCCTACAACACAAATACTTTCACTGTCCATCCAGGTCCCTCCACAACTATTAGGGCCCTCCTACAACACAACATACTACACTGTCCATCCAGGTGGCATCCCCACAACTATTAGTCCTTCCTACAACACAACATACTACACTGGGCCATCCAGGGGGCATCCACAACTATTGCCTCCTACAACACAACATACTACACTGTCCATCCCAGGTGGCATCCACAACATTAAAATCTAAACCAAATACACATGTCCTCCTCATCCCCAAAAATTAACTCCACAACAAACATTCTAAAAACTGTCCATCCAGGGGGCAAACCACAACTATTAGTACCTCCTACAACACAACATACTACACTGTCCATCCAGGTGGCATCCACAACTATTAGTACCTTCCTACAACACAACATACAAACCCGTCCATCCAGGTGGCATCCACAACTATCAGTGTCTCCTACAACATAACATTCTACACTGTCCATCCAGGTGGCATCCACAACTATCAGTGTCTCCTACAACACTAACCCCTACTACATGGGCCACCAGGTGCATCCAAACTATCGGTCTCCTACAACATAACATTCTACACGTCCATCCAAGGTGGCATCCCAACTACAGTGTCTCCTACAACATAACATTCTAAAACGTCCCTCCAGTGGCATCCACAATATCAGTGTCTCCTACAACATAACATTTTACAACTGTCCATCCAGGTGGGATCCACAACTATTAGTACCTCCTACAACACAACAACTACACTGTCCATCCAGGTGGCATCCACAACTATTAGTACCTCCTACAACACAACATACTACACTGTCCATCCAGGTGGCATCCACAACTATTAGTACCTCCTACAACACAACATACTACACTGTCCATCCAGGTGGCATCCACAACTATTAGTGTCTCCTACAACATAACATTCTACACTGTCCGTCCAGGTGGCATCCACAACTATCAGTGTCTCCTACAACACAACATACTACACTGTCCATCCAGGTGGCATCCACAACTATCAGTGTCTCCTACAACATAACATTCTACACTGTCCATCCAGGTGGCATCCACAACTTATCAGTGTCTCCTACAACATAACATTCTACACTGTCCATCCAGGTGGCATCCACAACTATCAGTGTCTCCTACAACATAACATTCTACACTGTCCATCCAGGTGGCATCCACAACTATTAGTACCTCCTACAACACAACATACTACACTGTCCATCCAGGTGTCATCCACAACTATCAGTGTCTCCTACAACACAACATACTACACTGTCCATCCAGGTGGCATCCACAACTATCAGTGTCTCCTACAACACAACATACTGCTACACTGTCCATCCACAATCAACATCTACAAAGCAGCTGCACAGAAATATTATAAAGTTAGAGAAAGTAAAATAAGAAATTGGTTTATGAGTAGTACAGCATTTCCAGAAAGGGACCAGATGACGATAAAGAGTATAAGAAAGTGGAAGATAAATAGTCTTGTTGATAGGGAAACAGTGGAGTTTCCAGGTGATGGAAGAGTACAACAGTGAATTCATTGGTGACAATGAACTTAACAGTAAATTCAATGATAACAATAAACCTGTTAGAAATTGTGGAGTATTTTTTCACGAGAATGCTCAGTGTCTCAGCTCCCCAAGTAACTCCAGGACCTTGGATCAGGAACATATGTTTCTTGTATATTATGAAAATTTACGTCAGCAAAATTGGCTAATTTAGTGGACTGTATAATTATCAAGAAGTTATGTAGACATGAAGGCTTTAAGTATTTCATTTTTCTATTATTCATCAATTATTAAACACATTATTTCAAGTGAGTGAAGAGCATATATTATTACTTACCAAGTTATTACCTTAACGTCTCCAACAAGAATAACAACCAGAAAACTGGTCAACATCCAGCAACCTTACCTCTTGGCAATATAAACACAAATGCAGTATAATGTGATCCTTTATTGACTACGTTTCGCCCACACAGTGGGCTTTTTCAAGTCACAGACAGAACTACCTGGGGTGGAAGGAACGCGAGTATTTATAGTCCGGCTGAGGTCTGCTGCATCTGATGATGTACCGAGTTGGGTTGTAGAGTCTAAAAACTTGGGTAGCTTGGAAAGGAGACTGGACAAGTTTGTGAGCAGACCTTCTACAGTGTTCTTATGTGGGATAGCGATGAAGAAGTTTCTTGGCAAGTGGTTCAGCTATGTTATAGAAGCCACTATTCTGGTTGAAGTTGTCGGATATAGAAATAAGTGATGATTCCAGGATTCTTCGGTATTGAGTGTTGTCTTCTGTGGCGATAAGTCTTGAGTTTCTGTAGTTTATCAAGTGGTTGTGTGAATTACGGTGTTGTACGCAGGCATTCCTTGTGTCGTCAGACCTGCTTGCGTATTGGTGTTCTGAAATACGTGTTTGGAGGTCCCTTGATGTTTCGCCCACGTATAACTTGTTGCAGTCATTACAAGGGATTATGTATACCCCTGCAGAGGATGGGTATACATAATCCCTTGTAATGACTGCAACAAGTTATACGTGGGCGAAACATCAAGGGACCTCCAAACACGTATTTCAGAACACCAATACGCAAGCAGGTCTGACGACACAAGGAATGCCTGCGTACAACACCGTAATTCACACAACCACTTGATAAACTACAGAAACTCAAGACTTATCGCCACAGAAGACAACACTCAATACCGAAGAATCCTGGAATCATCACTTATTTCTATATCCGACAACTTCAACCAGAATAGTGGCTTCTATAACATAGCTGAACCACTTGCCAAGAAACTTCTTCATCGCTATCCCACATAAGAACACTGTAGAAGGTCTGCTCACAAACTTGTCCAGTCTCCTTTCCAAGCTACCCAAGTTTTTAGACTCTACAACCCAACTCGGTACATCATCAGATGCAGCAGACCTCAGCCGGACTATAAATACTCGCGTTCCTTCCACCCCAGGTAGTTCTGTCTGTGACTTGAAAAAGCCCACTGTGTGGGCGAAACGTAGTCAATAAAGGATCACATTATACTGCATTTGTGTTTATATTGCCATTGTGTCGGTATTTTATACCATTTATTTCCAACCTTACCTCTTGTGTTGTTTATAATTCTCACTGCGAGACTTACATTAACAACTGGATGATACATGTGGTAGACTGTGTCATTCACACTGGGAGACGAACATTAACAACTGGATGATACATGTGGTAGACTATGTGTCATCCTGAACAACATTAAACTGTGAACGTGGTAGACTATTGCATCCACGAGACGACATTAAAACTGGATGATACATGTGGTAGACTATGTGTCATTCACACTGGGAGACGAACATTAATAACTGGATGATACATGTGGTAGACTATGTGTCATTCACACTGGGAGACGAACATTAACAACTGGATGATACATGTGGTAGACTATGTGTCATTCACACTGTGAGACGAACATTAATAACTGGATGATATACATGGTAGACTATCATTCCATCCAGCTACCGCGTTCTGTTTTCCATCCATAACATCCTTTTTCTCCCATTTTATTATATATCTAGACAATTCCAAATCTATTTCCTCTTCACTTGTATTGAAAAAATTCGCCGATAATATTTCTATTGGCCACTATTAAATTTGAAAAATATTAACAAAGTCGCCATCTTATCTGCTTCCCATAAAGCCATCTTTGTTTCCTTCTGGTTCTCCTATTTTGTGCACATAATTTTTATTTAAATTTAGTGATATTTCTAGGTGCGTAATAAATTTTTCCTTATCAGACAATTAATTACTTCACTATGACAATAAATCCACTTTACTTAATTAACTTATAAGGTAATTATAGGGGATTTGTTGATTATTCTGTGACTTATCGCCTTTTAAAATTCACTTTAGCATTACACACCTACATTATTATACAAACATTATTATACCTATCAATTATTAGATACAAGTCATTGGAAAATTATCAAAATTATCCACATGACCTAACAGTGAACTGAACAATATCAATGAACATAACAGTGAACTGAACAATATCAATGAACCTAACAGTGAACTGAACAATATCAATGAACCTAACAGTGAACTGAACAATATCAATGAACCTAACAGTGAACTGAACAATATCAATGAACCTAACAGTGAACTGAACAATACCAATGAACCTAACAGTGAACTGAACAATATCAATGAACCTAACAGTGAACAGAACAATATCAATGAACCTAACAGTGAACTGAACAATATCAATGAACCTAACAGTGAACTGAACAATATCAATGAACCTAACAGTAAACTGAACAATATCAATGAACCTAACAGTAAACTGAACAATATCAATGAACCTAACAGTGAACTGAGCAATATCAATGAACCTAACAGTGAACTGAACAATATCAATAAATATAAGAGTGAACTGAACAATATCAATGAACCTAAGAATGAACTGAACAATAACAATGAACTTAAGAGTGAACTGAACAATATCAATGAACCTGACAGTGAACTGAACAATAACAATGAACTTAAGAGTGAACTGAACAATATCAGTGAACCTAACAGTAAATTGAACAATATCAATGAACATAACAGTGAACTGAACAATATCAATGAACCTAACAGTGAAATGAAAGATGTCAATGAACCTAACAGTGAACTGAACTGAACAATATCAATGAACCTAACAGTGAACTGAACAATATCAATGAACCTAACAGTGAACTTAACAATATCAATGAACCTAACAGTGAACTTAACAATATCAATGAACCTAACAGTGAACTGAACAATATCAGTGAACCTGTAATAAAGTTGGTAGAATTACCGACAATATGTAAAGTAAAAGGACACAAGTGCAACTAATGTGACATTTATTGTGGCAACGTTTCGCTCTCCAGGAGCTTTATCAAGCCATTACAAACAATACATGGACACAGGCTAACACCAGAGTCGCCATCGCTTCTAGCACTTCAATAAAGGATCTAACCAGGACAAAATCCAAGCACCACGAACCAGTCAATGCAGGAGTTTACACTATACCCTGTGGAGGCTGCGACAAGATTTACGTAGGTGAAACAGCAAGAAACCTCGACACCCGCCTCAATGAACACATTTACGCATGTAGGAACGATAACTTGAACAACGCCTGTGTACAACACCTAAATTCCACAAATCATCTCATGAAATTCAGAGACGCCAATTAGTGATCAAAGAAACTAATTTCCACAGACGCAAGTGCCTCGAATCAGCACTGATCGCTGTTTCGAATACAATTAAACAAAACAACGGCAGCTTCACCATCTCCGAAGTCTTAGCAAGAATTCTCCTGAAAACAGTAAACCCTGCAATCACATAGTCTCTTCTGTTATACTACACAAAGCACATTACAGAGAGTGAACACTGAAACAAGCTGCCTCTTTCCAAACCATACCCCCGGCCGGGATTGAACCCGCGGTCATAGAGTCTCAAAACTCCAGCCCGTCTACATTTGTCCAACCTATATTTTTATGTTACCAATTAATAGCTTTTAAATCCTTTTACTCAAGTACGAATTAATTGCTCTACCATATTGTATTACTTTTGTCACAACTACTACTACTACTACTACTACTACTACTGCTACTACTACTACTACTACTACTACTACTACTACTACTACTACTACTACTACTACTACTACTACTACTACTACCACTAATGAACATCGAAATGGTACCTCACTAGTATTGCACCTCTCTCTGAGCCTTTATATACCCTCTGTGTCCATGTATTGTTTGTAATGGCTTGATAAAGCTCCTGGAGAGCGAAACGTTGCCACAATAAATGTCACATTAGTTGCACTTGTGTCCTTTTACTTTACATCAACGAACCTAACAGTAAACTGAACAATATTAATGAACCTAACAGTGAACTGAACAATATTAATGAGCCTAACAGTGTACTGAAGAATACAAATGTTGTATTGTAGGAGGCACTGATAGTTGTGGATGACAGTGTAGTATGTTGTGTTGTAAGAGACACTGATAGTTGTGGATGACACCTGAATGGACAGTGTACTATGTTGTGCTATAGGAGGCACTGATAGTTGTGGATGACACCTGGATGGACAGTGTAGTATATTGTGTTGTAGGAGAGACACTGATAGTTGTGGATGCCACCTGGATGGACAGTGTAGTATATTGTGTTGTAGGAGACAATGATAGTTGTGGATGTCACCTGGATGGACAGTGTAGTATATTGTGTTGTAGGAGGCACTGATAGTTGTGGATGTCACCTGGATGGACAGTGTAGTATATTGTGTTGTAGGAGACACTGATAGTTGTGGATGCCACCTGGATGGACAGTGTAGTATGTTGTGTTGTAGGAGACAATGATAGTTGTGGATGACACCTTGATGGACAGTGTAGTATGTTGTGTTGTAAGAGACACTGTTAGTTCTGGATGACACCTGGATGGACAGTGACGTATGTTGTGTTGTAGGAGACACTATTAGTTGTGGATGACACCTGGATGTTCAGTGTAGTATGTTTTGTTGTAGGAGACACTGATAGTTGGGGATGCCACCTGGATGGACAGTGTTGTATGTTGTGTTGTAGGAGACACTGTTAGTTGTGGATGACACCTGGATGGACAGTGTAGTAAGTTGTGTCGTAGGAGACACTGATAATTGTGGATGACACCTGGATGGAGAGTGTAGTATATTGTGTTGTAGGAGCCACTGATAGTTGTGGAGGACACCTGGATGGACCGTGTAGTATGTTGTGTTGTAGGAGACACTGATAGTTGTGGATGACACCTGGATGGACAGTGTAGTATGTTGTGTTGTAGGAGACACTGATAGTTGCGGATGTCACCTGGATGGACAGTGTAGTATGTTGTGTTGTAGGAGACACTGATAGTTGTGGATGACACCTGGATGGACAGTGTAGTATGTTGTGTTGTAGCAGACACTGATAGTTGTGGATGACACCTGGATGGACAGTGTAGTATGTTGTGTTGAAGGAGACACTGATAGTTGTGGATGACACCTGGATGGACAGTGTAGTATGTTGTGTTGTAGGAGACACTGATAGTTGCGGATGTCACCTGGATGGACAGTGTAGTATGTTGTGTTGTAGGAGACACTGATAGTTGTGGATGACACCTGGATGGACAGTGTAGTATGTTGTGTTGTAGGAGACACTGATAGTTGTGGATGACACCTGGATGGACAGTGTAGTATGTTGTGTTGAAGGAGACACTGATAGTTGTGGATGACACCTGGATGGACAGTGTAGTATGTTGTGTTGTAGGAGACACTGATAGTTGTGGATGACACCTGGATGGACAGTGTAGCATATTGTGTTGTAGGAGACACTGATAGTTGTGGATGACACCTGGATGGACAGTGTAGCATGTTGTGTTGTAGGAGACACTGATAGTTGTGGATGGTATCTGGATGAGTAGCGGTATTTGCAGGTACTATGGTAGTGGAAGAATTGTTTTAGCAAAGATAGAAACAAAGATTATAGAGTGGTGAAAAATAGTTTAGTAAATTCTTAGGCAGGATAAGCGAATTAACATATTTTTTTAATGCATCAATTTTAACAAGATTAGGTTAGGTTGGAAGGTTAGTTTTAGTGCAGAATATAAAAGTGTTTACCAAAAATTTGCATAACTATAATAAATCTTGTTTGAAGAAGCTGGTAAAACTTAGGTGATCCATTGTCCTTAAACAGAAAAAAAACGTAAAAAAGCTACACTTGAATACAAAATATCAGAAGAATAACGAGAACTGACCAAGGATTACAAGTGTGGGTGTTTTTGGACGGTTCTCCTCCCACTCTGCCATCTTATTCGGCAGCTTCTTCAGCAATTTGTCAAAGTTGTAGTTCATTCGAAAGTTGATTTTCACATCGCGCATCTGAATGTCTTGCCATAATTTATCCCCATGCAGAAATGTCTCAAGCTCGGTTCCATTCAACCATTCGCCCTGTGTGTGCAAACAATTTTGTTAAAATTATCTGCATTGATTTCTGCAAATGCATTAAACAATTCTGTAAATCAGGGAGTGAAAATTACTCACTGCATTTAGTCGGTACTGGAGGGTGGGGCTCCTGAATCTTGTGAGAAATGAAGCGAAGAGGTAACGCATGTGAGAATCACCAAATATTGACCATAGTTCACTTCTGCCAGCTGTTCCACCACCACCTGCAGCGTTACCACCAACAACAGCACCATCTTTAGCACCAGTACTATTGCTTCTGTAAAAATGAAGATTTTTTTTTTGCCATGGTATTTCGATTAGAGTTTTAATCTAAAAAGTTTCAGTCCCGAATATTTTTAAATATTCCTACTCTTGTAATGCTACCCTGTGACATCTTTATCCAGGGCGTTTTAGTATAAATATGTATATACGCTACCTAATGCAGATTCAGGGCCCTCAGTTTGTCCTCATAGGGAAGATTTCTGATACATGGGATCAACCTTATTATTCTTCTCTGCACATTTTCCAGTACATTTATCTCCATTCTGTAATACGGTGACCACAACTGTGCAGCATAATCTAAATGAGGCCTAACAAAGGATATATAAAGTTGAAGAACAACCCGAGGCCTCCTATTAGTTATGCTTCTTGATATGAAGCCAAGAATTCTGCTAGCTTTATTGCGAACATTTCAGCACAGTTGTCTTAGTTTCAGATTACTGCTAACCAGAACTCCTAAATCTTTTTCGCAATCAGTAATATTAAGATTTACGTTATTTAGTTTATATGTGGCATAGTTATTTTCCTGTCCAATGTTCAGAACTTTGCATTTATCTATTTTAAATTGTATCTGCCACTTCTCCGGCCACTGCATCTGACTATTCAAATCTTCCTGGAGTGCTCTAATGTCCTAATTAGAATGAATTCGACGACCTATTTTGGTGTCATCAGCAAAGTTGCTTATGTCGTTATTTATTCCTTCATTTATGTCGTTTGTGTAAATTGTGAACTAAATAGGGCCCAACAATGACACCTGTGGAACACCGCTTGTGACGTGCCCTCAGTAAAAGACAAACATAGAACAGTGGAAAGACTATCTCAGAGCATTGGAAACACTAAGAGTTTTCCAGCCAGATTCAGACTTGGGAGAACGGCGTGGAGAGAGAGAGTCGAATATAGGCAGTAACATGAGTCTTATGCCTGTACCCGACGATGCCTGAAACATTCACCTACCAACTTTAAATTGTAAGTCTAATTTAGTGATGAAACCTCTATAGACTAATAATATACCACATCCTAAAAGAGTTTAAGCTAAGTTATACATAGAGTAATTTAGCTTAGCATCTACGATTACTTTTATCCCAGCTTACACGACTTACCTTACACAAGGCTAGTACAATGCAGAACATTAATTAATACTCGCTAATTACATTATAACTTGAATGAGGCTACTCTTAGTTATCATTATGTAACGACTCAGAAAATCTTTTTCTGAGATATGGTATAGTGATACCGACAAGGACCCCAATGGAAATAAGTCACTCTGACTTTTTTGGTTTATCCCAGGTTCTCTACACATATGCTGCTATGTATGATAATTCTATGTAACTGTATTTGTGTATACCTGAATAAACTTACTTACTTACTTAAGATGGAAACTTCTTGAACTATGAACTCCACAGTAGCATCTCGAATTGTGAACTACACAGTAGCACCTTGAATTGTGAACTACATGGGAGTTAAAAAAATAACAAAAAAAGGCACAATACCGTGACTGGAGCGATACACAAATAACCCGCACATAGAAGAGAGAAGCTTACGACTACGTTTTGGTCGGACTTGGACCATTTACAAAGTCACACTAACCAGAAGTGGAGCAGGACGGCTATATATAGGCAGGAAGAGGTAGTGGTGGTAGTAGCAGTAGCAGCAGCAGCAGCAGTAGTAGTAGTAGTAGTAGTAATAGTAGTAGTAGTAGTAGTAGTAATAGTAGTAGTAGTAGTAGTAGTAGTAGTAGTAGTAGTAATAGTAGTAGTAGTAGTAGTAGTATTGGTATTGGTAGTAGTAGCAGTGGGGAATAAAGAAGGAGGAGCCAGTCAAATACAAAGAATGGGGAGCACTGCAAGGGAGCTAGGTGCCCACAGAGGGAGAGCAAGTACACAGAGGTGGGGTGAAGGGGAAGTAATGAAATAAATAATGAAGGAACAGAAACGCAAGACAGAAGAAAGAAGGACAACCCAGAGGAGACAAAAAAAAAACTCACTCCCTTTCTTCGTACTTTTTCTCCTGCCCACCTCCGTCACTCTCAATACTTCGTTGAACGGGTTCGCTCTCTCCCGACCTGTAAGACGCTTAGTCTTGACATTGAGTCCCTCTTCACCAATGTCCCTCTCGATGATGTCCTTGATTTTCTTAGAGAGAAGGCCCGTGAAGGGTTTCTAAATCTCCCTATACCTATTGATGTCTTGATCTTATCCGCCTCTGTGTGGACTCTAATTCCTTTTCTTTTCAAGGGAAACATTCTCAAACCTTCGGTGTCGCTATGGGTTCTCCTCTCTCTCCTGTCTTTGCTAATCTTTACATGGAATACTTCTAGACTGTTCTTCTTCCTACCATCGATGTGCGCCCTTCACTCTGACTCCGCTATGTAGATGCTCTGTGGCCTCGTGACTCCAGTCTCTTCCAACCTTTTCTTGAAGCTCTTAATAATCTTGCCCCTTCCATTAAGTTTAAAGCTGAATGGGAATCTAATTCCTTGCTTCCATTCCTTGATATTCATGTCCACCGCTCAGACAGGTTTTTTTTCCGTTTACCACAAACTTATGCACAGTGGCATGTACATTCACTACTTTTCCTATCATGCTTCCCCTGTCAAGAAAAGTGTTCTTATCTCCCTCTTTCTCCGTGCCCTCCGCATCTGTGACCCTCAGTTCCTTCCAGCAGAAATTTCCACTCTTCATAATTCGTTTTCCCGTCTTGGCTACCCTTCCCATTTCATAGACTCTGCCCTCTCACGTGCTAAACGTAATTTTTTCTCTCCCAAACTCTCTACTTCTGGGAACTCTCCTGTCCTCTGCCTTCCTTACATTTCCGGTCTTTCTAATCTCAACAGTTCTCTCCGTCCCTTAGACATCAAGCTTACTTTCCGCCAGACTAACACTCTTCGCACTATTCTCGTTCATACCTCTCCTCCCTCTACAGATGTTCCTGGTGTCTACTCTATTTCTTGCTCCTCCTGTCCTCTTCAATACTTTGGAGAAACTGGTCGATCTCTTTCTGACAAACTTAGGGAACACAAAAATAGTGTTAGGCTTGTCGACACTAACAATGCTCTGTTCTGTCACGTCAGAGATCACAGTCATCCTATTGACTGGTCTTCTGATAAAACTGTCTTCCCTACTTCCAACTTCAATAGTCGCCGTCTGGTTGAATTCTCCCTAATACACAACTTTCCTTGTATGAATCTTAGTCCTGGCTTCGTCTCTGTAGATGCCTTCCTCTTCCACTACATTGTAAAATGCTCCTAACTTCAGAACACCCGTGACTTAACCTGATTCCTCGTTTTTTCTTTTTCTCCTTCTTCTCCTTTCCTATTTCCTTTTTTTTCTCCCCTGGGTTCTTTCTTTCTTCTGTCTTGTGTTTCTGTTCCTTCATTATTTATTTCATTACTTCCCCTTCCCCCCACCTCTGTGTACTTGCTCTCCCTCTGTGGGCACCCAGCTCCCTTGCAGTGCTCCCCTTTCTTTGTATTTGACTGGCTCCTCCTCCTTTAGTCTCCACTACTACTACTACCACCACCACTACTACTACTACTACTACTACTACTACTACTACTACTACTACTACTACTACTACTACTACTACTACTACTACCACCACTACCTCTTCCTGCCTATATATTCCCGTCCTTCTCCACTTCTCGTTAGTGTGACTTTGTAAATGGTCCAAGTCGGACCGAAACGTCGTAAGTTCCTTTCTTCTATGTGTGGGTTATTTGTGTACACAGAAGTTTCTTGAACTATGAACTTCAGAGAAGCATCTTGAACTGTGAACTCGACAGAATTATCTTGAATTGTAAACTTGACACAAAGGCTCGTGAACTTAAACTTGATCAATTGGATCGGAGCGGATATTTATCCAAAGACCATTAAGCCAAATTGTTGTAAATGGTAATAGCATTTAGCTCAATGTGTAAAAGGATGTTTGTGTATAGTTCCGTTCATTTATTAAGGAAAACATTTCGCCACTAGTGACTTCCTCTGGACTGATGAAGCCGCTCTTGGCGAAACGTTTATTTTAATAAATATTCTGAACGGCGCACAAGTGTCATTTTCCACATTGAGCCAAATACACAAAATTCCACACAAATCGAAATGTTCTGCCAGTAACAGCTTGTTGTGCAGTGAGTTTTTCACTACTGTCGTCAGTACATTTGGATCCAACTTTATACATTGAATGTTAATCATATCCTGATGTATACACCTTCCCTTCCTTTAATTAAGATATTTCTTTTTATATTTAAAATAGTTTGTAAACATTGTCAGATGAAAGCTATCCTACCTTCTTACGTTCACAATGTGATATCTGGGATCTCTTGGACTTCCTAGTGTCCAATTTGTTCGCCTCTTTCTCAGTATTTTCGACATACGACATAAGTATTGTCTTTGGTGACTGAATAACCTTCTCGTATAGTTAGTTCACTTACGTCGTCGTCTTTCATTGTGTTATAATTTATCTCGCCTTCACTCGGCCTCTTATCATTATGACAATGATATACAATACCGACGAGTAGACGTGCAAGACATGTGCAGCAGTTTGTTATTTGTATTGTTAAGAAGTTGTGCCTACACGGTAGACTCAGTCAACTACAGAGTGAAGTATATAGTAAGACATCAGGAACAGTGGCGAGGTAAATGATGATGATCCAGTTTATCAACTTTGAAAATGTTAATAGACTGATTACATCATCTTTACCTCACCACTTCACTGCTGTCTCTGTATTTGACTGAAGAAATCTACTTACTCATCTACTCCGTCTGGTTAAGCAGGAATGTTGTCGGAAGTTAGGTTACTCTGTGACTTCGCCTGGATGTTTGCGTTATCCTCTGTCCGGCTGTTGTTATTCGTACGATGGAATTATTTAATTTCTCTGAGTGTGAGGCAGAGAAAAATTTCCGATATCTTAAGAACATAAGAAAGAAGGAACACTGCAACAGGCCTACTGGCCTATGCGAGGCAGCTCCAATTCTCCCACCGACTTAAGCCAATGCCTTTATCTAGTGAGGTTAGACACGTCACTTAGGGAGGAGCAGTGCATCCGATCTAGTAGCACAAGCTAGTCAGGTTCAACTCATACCCACTCATGTATTTATCCAACCTATTTTTAAAACTACACAAGGTCTTAGCGTCTATGACGGTACTCAGGAGTTTGTTCCACTCATCCACAACTCTATTACCAATCCAGTGCTTTCCTATATCCATCCTGAATCTGAATTTTTTCAATTTAAAGCCATTGCTGTGAGTCCTGTCTAGGTTAGATATTTTTATCATGCTATTTACATCCCCTTTATTAATTCCTGTTTTCCATTTATTAACCTCAATCATAACCCCCTAATTCTAAGCCTTTCTAGAGAGTGCAAGTTCAGGGCCTTCAGTCTATCCTCATAGGGAAGGTTTCTGTTACATGGGATGAACTCTGTCATCCTCCTTTGTACGTTTCCCAGTGCATTTATATCCATTCTGTAATACGTTGACCAAAACTGTGCAGCATAATCTAAATGAAGGCTAACCAAAGATATGTAGAGTTGAAGAACAACCTGAGGATTTCTATTATTTATACTTCTTGCTATGAAGCCAATGATTCTGCTAGCTTTATTGTGAACACTAATGCACTGCTGTCTTGGTTTTCGATTACTACTAACCAGAACTTCTAAAGCCTTTATGCAATCTGTAATATTAAGATCTACATTATTTAGTTTATATGTGGCATGGTTATTTTCCTGTCCAACATTCAGAACATTGCATTTGTCTATAATAAACTGTATCTGCCACTTCTCCGACCACTGCATCAGTCTATTCAAATCATCCTGGGGTGCTCTAGTGTCCTCATTAGAATGAATTGGATGGCCTATTTTCGTGTCATCAGTAAATTTGCTTATGTCGCTCTTTATTCTCTCATCTTGTCGTTTATGTTGATTGTGAAAAACAAGGTGCCCAACACTGACCCATGTGGAACACCGCTTGTGACGTGCCCCCATTCTGATTTCTCCCCATTTATGCAAATTCTCTGCTGCCTATTCCTCAACCATGCCTCAACCCAGGAAAAAATTTCTCCTCCTATTTCCGTGTGCCTTAAGTTTCCTCACTAGCCTCTGATGTGGAACTCTATCGAACCTTACTGAAGTCCATATACACAATATCATATTCGATACCATAATCTACCTCCTCAAATACCTTAGCGAAGAAAGTTAGTAAATTCATAAGACAGGAACGCCCCCTTGTAAAACCGCGCTGAGATTCATTAATCAATTTATGCCTTTCGAGATGGCTACGAATTGCTTCGGCTATTATTGATTCCATAAATTTTCCCATAGTTCGAAGCTAAGGACCTGTCACCTGCCTTGTAAATAGGTATTACATTTGCCATTTTCCAATTTTCAGGCTCTATGCCAGTTTGTAGTGATATGTTAAAAAGGTATGCTAAGTTCTCTTTACATTCCTTTAACACCCTTGCAAACAGTTCATCAGGGCCTGGGGATTTGTTAGCTTTTAATTTCTCTATTTGTCTGAGGACCATGTCACTAATTACCGCATCGTGCATAGTTTATTATCGTCCTGTTCTACACAATCTATTATTTCTGGACTTTCGCTAGTATCTTCCTGAGTAAAAACTAAGAGGAAGTAAGAATTTAAAATTTCACACATATCCTTATCACTCTCAGTGATCTGACCAGAGTTACTCTTAAGTGGGCCTATCTTGTCCCTAATCTTACTTCTGTATACCTGAAAGAACCCTTTTGGGTTAGTCTTCGAATCCCTTGCGACCTTAGCCTCATAATCCCTTTTTGCTTTTCTTATTCCTTTTTTATTTCTCTCTTTAATTGAATATATTGATTTTTTAACTGCCCCCCTTCTTTTGATACGCCTATATATGCCTCTCTTTTGACCAATGAGATGTTTTAATTTATTGTTCATCCATTTGGGATCATTTTTGTTAGATCTAATTTCCCTACTCGGAACAAAAGTTGTCTGGGCAGCTAGAGCTATGCTCTGAAAGCCGTCATATTGATAACCAACACCACCTACCTGACCCATAGTCAGGACATCCCAATTAGCCGACCCAGGTAAGTTTTCAGTCCAATGAAATCGACCAAGCGAAAGTTTGGGACAGAGATTTGATTGCAGTTATCCGGGTAATTCTATGATATACTGAAACTAAGCGATTTGTGATCACTTTCCCCTAGCTCATCATTATTAACCTCAAGATTATTAATTAGTGATTCTTTGTTGGTAAGAACCAAGTCAAGTAGATTGTTTCCTCTAGTTGGTTCTTTCACAAACTATTTTAAAAAGCAATTCTGAGCCGTATCAAGAAAGTCACTAGACTCAAGATTTCCTGTCACATTGTTCCAATCAAACCCCGTTCCTTGCATTCATATTATGCTTGCCATAGAATATGTTCCAGTTATCAATGAATGGAATTGCAAGGTCCTTGCAGTACCTATCTAGCCAGCAATTTATTCCAATTGTCCACTCCTCTTCTAGGCAAGACGATACATATGAGTGTGATCCCTCACTTTGACCTGACTACATCTATGGCTGACCTATACTTATCCAGGGGCTCCTGTCTCCTACCATTCCCGATGTCATTTCCACCAGCAGTAAAACGGATAATGGGCTTGTTCCCATTGCCTGACATAATATTATCCAACCTGCTGACTATATCACCAACACCAGCTCCTGGGAGACTCACCATCTGTCTGACCTTCCTATCTCTGTTACGAAAAGCACGGGCCATATATCTTACCTGAGAATCCCCCACAATCAGAATATTCTTACCTTGACTCACGAAATCGTAATGACAGGATTGCAAACAAACCATACCACGGGCGGGGATAGAACCCACGATCAGAGAGTCTCAAAGCTCCAGACCGTCGCGTTAGCCACTGGACCAGCTAGCCACAATAAGATTCGTCCAACTAGGTATATTTCTAGGTATATTCCTATGGTGTAGAAATATTCCTAGTTGGACGAATCTTATTGTGGTTAGCTGGTCCAGTGGCTAACGCGACGGTCTGGAGTTTAGAGACTCTCTGATCGCGGGTTCTATCCCCGCCCGTGGTATGGTTTATTCTTACCTTGTTAAGCAGGGGAGTTAGTGGTACCTTTAGTCACACTAACCACTAAAATGCATTCGTCCTGGAGAACAGAGAATCGATTTCCTACCTTCACATCTTCTCTATTAACCTCCCTTGTCATCCTTCTTCCTGAATTGTGAACCACTTGCCACTTAAAGCAGCTGCCACTCTCCAAATCACTGCTGGTAACATTTTCCTCCTCACCAGCTACAACCATCTCACACTCGCTCCCAAACTCATCTAGACGAAGCTTCAGCCTCCTATTTTTCTTCTGAAGAAGTAGAATCTCCTTTTCAACACTTTAACCTAAAATTTTAAAGCATTACAACAAGGCAGGGTGCTAGGTAACACCCCACGCTAATCCCAGACAGGATATCTTGTGGCATCTTCTAGACTATTACTAGATATACTTGCACTGTGGATTAAATGTACATTCATTATCAGGTCAAGGTCATAAACCAGTCTACTTGATAATCGCTTAATTTCCCGACCAACTCAACACAGAAATAAATCTAACCCGCTTTGCTTAAACTTTAAATCAATATTTCTTTAATAGTGTATTATGTTCTAGCTAACCCTCCTGGATCAAAGGAATTCTTGTTAACCTTACATACTAACATCTCTTTGTTTAGCAGGTGAGTGTTGGCCTTTGTAATACACTTGTGGATCAATCTTGTTAACCTGCACCATCTTAGTTACTCACCTCTCCTTGTTCAGCAGGTGAGTGTTGGCCTCTATAATACACTTGTGGATCACACTGAAAGAATCACTGAAGTTGGTTGCCCTGCAACATATGTTCTCGGCAGTGAGGTTTGCGTGGTACTTGTAGCAGCTTTTGTCATAGACTGGGTGGTGTTCCTTAGTCTTTTGTTGTGGTGGTGCTGGTGTTTGTGATAATGGTAGTGGTGCTTGTGGTTTTAATAATGATGCTAATGGTGGTAAGTGTAAGCGTGGCAGCAAGTAAGGACTCAGGAGCAGCAAGACAAGCGCAGTCATCAGCACCAGCCTCAACATTAACACTTGTATCTGCCTCATCTTCGCCATCCTTGTTTACACTGTAACCTGGCGAGCAATAAGAAATACTGTAGTTCGTTGTTGCAAAACTATGTTATAATAATTATATGGAACACATACATACCTAATACACAACCAAAAATACAATGAAGTGAAGCTCAGGAACAAGAGAGCATCGGAAATAATAGAGCTGTTGAAATATCTGGCTATGTCGCTAAGGTACTATGTACTCTGATGCTAAGTTTGCAGGTTCGAATCCTGTATTTATATATATAACAACACTGCACAAGCCAAGGATTCGAACCCACGTTGTACTGGCCTGCCTCATGGTAAGCGAGAACCAAATGACGCTTTAAACTACAGGACCACCCAACCCTAGGGTTGGGTGGTCTCATGGTTTAAAGCGTCATGTGGTTCTTGCTTACCATGAGGCAGGACAGTACAACATGGGTTCGAATCCTTGGCTAGCGCAGTGTTGTTATTGATCAATTCCACTCGTTCGGGGGTTTACAATAATATATATATATATATATATATATATATATATATATATATATTATATATATATATATATATGTATATATATATATATACATATATATATATATATATATATATATATATATATTATATATATATATATATATATATATTATATATATATATATATATATAATATGTATCTGAGAGAGTTAGAGCAAAGGAAGGGGTAGCAGTAATGTTGAATGATCAGTAGTGGAAGGAGAAAAGAGAATATGAATGTGTAAATTCAAGAATTATGTGGATTAAAGTAAAGGTTGGATGCGAGAAGTGGGTCATAATAAGCGTGTATGCCCTGGAGAAGAGAGGAATGCAGAGGAGAGAGAGAGATTTTGGGAGATGTTAAGTGAATGTATAGGAGCTTTGAACAAGTGAGAGAGTAATTGTGGTAGGGGACCTGAATTCTAAAGTAGGAGAAACTTTTAGAGAGGGTGTGGTAGGTAAGTTTGGGGTACCAGGTGTAAATGTTAATGGGAGCCCTTTGATTGAACTTTGTATAGAAAGGGGTTTAGTTATAGGTAATACATATTTTAAGAAAAGGAGGATAAATAAGTATACAAGATATGATGTAGGGCGAAATGACAGTAGTTTGTTGGATTATGTATTGGTAGATAAAAGACTGTTGAGTAGACTTCAGGATGTACATGTTCATAGAGGGGCCACAGATATATCAGATCACTTTCTAGTTGTAGCTACACTGAGAGTTAAAGGTAGATGGGATACAAGAGAATAGAAGCATCAGGGAAGAGAGAGGTGTGAAGGTTTATAAACTAAAGAGGAGGCAGTTAGGGTAAGATATAAACAGCTATTGGAGGATAGATGGGCTAATGAGAGCATAGGCAATGGGGTCGAAGAGGTATGGGGTAGGTTTAAAAATGTAGTGTTAGAGTGTTTCAGCAGAAGTTTTTGGTTACAGGAAAGTGGGTGTGGGAGGGAAGAGAAGCGATTGGTGGAATGATGATGTAAAGAGAGTAGAAAGGGAGAAAAAGTTAGCATATGAGAAGTTTTTACAAAGTAGAAGTGATGTAAGGAGGGAAGAGTATATGGAGAAAAAAGAGAGAGGTTAAGAGAGTGGTGTAAGCAATGTAAAAAGAGAGCAAATGAGAGAGAACAATGGATTTGTCAGTTAAAAATAGGAGAGGAGAGTTATTAAATGGAGAGTTAGAGGTATTCGGAAGATGGAGGGAATATTTTGAGGAATTGTTAAATGTTGATGAAGATAGGGAAGGTGTGATTTCGTGTATAGGGCAAGGAGGAACAACATCTTGTAGGGAGTGAGGAAGAGCCAGTTGTGAGTGTGGGGGAAGTTCGTGAGGCAGTAGGTAAAATGAAAGGGGGTAAGGCAGCCGGGATTGATGGGATAAAGATAGAAATGTTAAAAGCAGGTGGGGATATAGTTTTGGAGATGGTTGGTGCAATTATTTAATAAATGTATGGAAGAGGGTAAGGTACCTAGGGATTGGCAGAGAGCATGCATAGTTCCTTTGTATAAAGGCAAAGGGGATAAAAGAGAGTGCAAAAATTATAGGGGGATAAGTCTGTTGAGTATACCTGGCAAAGTGTATGGTAGAGTTATTATTGAAAGAATTAAGAGTAAGACGGAGAATAGGATAGCAGATGAACAAGGAGGATTTAGGAAAGGTAGGGGGTGTGTGGAACCAGGTGTTTACAGTGAAACATATAAGTGAACAGTATTTAGATAAGGCTAAAGAGGTTCATGTGGCATTTAAGGATTTGGAAAATCCATAAATAGCTGTTTATATCTTTCCCTAACTGCCTCCTCTTTTAGTTTATAAACCTTCTATTCTCTTGTATCCCATTACCTTTTACTCTCAATGTAGCTACAACTAAAAAGTGAACTGATATATCTGTGGCCCTCTATAAACATGTACATCCTGAAGTCTACTTAACAGTCTTTTATCTACCAATACATAATCCAACAAACTACTGTCATTTCGCCATACATCATATCTTGTATACTTATTTATCCTCTTTTTCTTAAAATATGTATTACCTATAACTAAACCCCTTTCTATACAAAGTTCAATCAAAGGGCTCCCATTTATCATTTACACCTGGCACCCCAAACTTACCTACCACACCCTCTCTAAAAGTTTCTCCTACTTTAGCATTCAGGTCCCCTACCACAATTACTCTCTCACTTGGTTCAAGGCTCCTATACATTCATTAACATCTCCCAAAATCTCTCTCTCTCTCCTCTGCATTCCTCTCTTCACCAGGTGCATACACGCTTATAATGACCCACTTTTCGCGTTTCCTTTGGTTTTGGGGCTATACATGTTTGATTATGAGTAAAAGGAAGTCTTTAAACACCTGAATCTCTAGCTTCTATCATAGGGCTTCACAAAGCTGGGTACCCGACGTCAGAAATAGTGGAGAATGTGTGTGTGGCTTTTCATTGAGGAACTGGGTGTAGCGTTTCGAGGCTGCTGGCGGTGTCGAGTTACCATCTGCCAAACCCCCATCTGGCCCCTCAAAAAAGGCAAACTGTTCGTACTCTAGCTGTTTTTTTAAAAAAGTAGTTAGAGAGTAACTGCTTATATAACTGTAAGGTAATGAACTGGACAGTCCATGAAGCTGGAACAAATAAATAAATGATTATATATATACATACATACATACTTTACATATTTAATATATATACATATATACATATATATATATACATATATATTATATATGTATATATATATACATATATATGATATATATATAAAATATATATTATATATATATATGAAATATTTTATTACATATATATATATGTTATATATTATACATATATATATGTAAAATATATGTATATAATATATACATAATATATATACATATATATATATATGTATATATATACATATATACATATATATATATATATTGTATATATATATATATACATATATATACATATATATATATACATATATATATATATATATATATATATATATAATATATATATATATTATATATATATATATATATATATATATATATACATATATATATATATATATATATAATATATATATATATATATATATATATTATATATATATATGCAATAAGATCACAGTAAACAGGTGATTTCAGAATATGCAAAACAACCACTCTGAAAGAATAGAGAAATTCCAAGTTCCTTGATAATGTGAGTAGTCACGAAAGCGCTTGGAATTTCTCTATTCTTTCAGAGTGGTTGTTTTGCATATATATATATATATATATATATATAATATATATATATATATATATATATATATATATATATATATAATATATATATATATATATATATATAACATATATATATATATATATATGTTATAATTATATATATATATATATAATTTAATATATATATATATATATATATATATATATATATATATATATATATATATATATATATATACATTTTTATATTATTATCACACTGGCCGATTCCCACCAAGGCAGGGTGGCCGAAAAAGAAAAACGTTCACCATCATTCACTCCATCACTCTCTTGCCAGAAGGTGCTTTACACTACAGTTTTTAAACTGCAACATTAACACCCCTCCTTCAGAGTGCAGGCACTGTACTTCCCATCTCCAGGACTCAAGTCCGGCCTGCCGGTTTATATATATATATATATATATATATATATATATATATATATATATATATATATATATATATATATATATATATATATATATATATATATATATTAATATATATATATATTACATTATATAATATATATATATATATATATATATATATATATATATATATATATATACATATATATATATATATATAATATATATATATATATATATATATATATATATATATTATATATATATATATATATATATATATATATATATATATACTATATATATGTCGTGCGAATAGGCAGAACTTGCGATCTAGGCTTAAATAGCAACGCTCATCTTGCCATATAGGACAAGCGAAAATTTGTGTATGCAATAATTTCGCCAAAATCATTCTGAAACCTAAAAAAAAAAAAATTTTCCCCTGTTGTTCTTAGTATTAAATTATTGTAAAACAAATCTAAAAAATATTTAGTTAGGTTTGACAAAAAAGAAAAAAATATATCTTTAAACATATAAGAGAATTTTTTAAAATTTCACCATCTTAGTTACCCCAACCTCTCCTTGTTCAGGGGTGAGTTTTGGTCTTGTAAACACTTGGGATCAATCCTTGTTAACCTGCCCCATCTTAGTTCCCTCACCTCCCCTTTTCAGCGGGTAAATTTTTGGGGCCTCTATAATAACTTGGGGAAACACACTGAAAAAATTTCATAAAGGGTTGGTTCCCTCCCAAACCAAAAGTTCCCCGGCAGGAGGTTTGGGGGGTTTTTACTTGTGCAGTTTTTGTCGGGACGGGTGGTTTTTCCCCTTATTCTTTTGTTTGTGGTGGTGTTTGGGTGTTTGTGTTTAAGGGTAGTGGGCTTGTGGTTTTAAAATAAAGCAAAAGGTGGTAAGTGTAAGCGGGGCCCAGCAAGAAAGGACTCAGGAGCAGAAAGAAAAAGCCCCAGTCATCAGCACCACCTCAAAATTAACCCCTTGTATCTGCTCATTTTCGCCATCCTTGTTTAAAACTGTAACCTGGCGGGGGCAAAAAGGGAAAATACTGTAGTTCTTTGTTGCAAAACAAAGTTATAATAATTAAAAGGAACACATACATACCAAATTACACAACCAAAATAAAATTTAAGGTTAAAGCTCAGGAAAAGAGAGCTCGGAAATAATGGGGGGGGGGGGCTTTTTGAAATATCTGGCTATGTCGCAAAGGGTACTATGTACTTTGATGTTTTAATTTTTCCCGGGTTTCGAATCCTGTATTTATTATATACAACACTGCACAAGCCAAGGGGTTTTGAAACCCCCGTTTTTACGGGCCCGCCTAAATTTTAAACAGAACCCCAAAAGACGCTTTTAAAATACAGGCCCCCAACCCTAGGTTTGGGGGGTCCCATGGTTTTTAAAACTCATGTGGTTCTTGCTTACCCTGAGGCAGGGAGTCAACGTGGGGGTTTGAATCCCTTTGGCCCGGGGCGTGTTGTTATTGATCAATACCACTCGTTCGGGGTTACAATAATATATATATATATATATATATATATATATATATATATTATATATATATATATATATAATATATATATATATATATGTATCTGAGAGAGTTAGAGCAAAGGAAGGGGTAGCAGTAATGTTGAATGATCAGTTATGGAAGGAGAAAAGAGAATATGAATGTGTAAATTCAAGAATTATGTGGATTAAAGTAAAGGTGGGATGCGAGAAGTGGGTCATAATAAGCGTGTATGCACCTGGAGAAGAGAGGAATGCAGAGGAGAGAGAGAGATTTTGGGAGATGTTAAGTGAATGTATAGGAGCCTTTGAACCAAGTGAGAGAGTAATTGTGGTAGGGGACCTGAATGCTAAAGTAAGAGAAACTTTTAGAGAGGGTGTGGTAGGTAAGTTTGGGGTACCAGGTGTAAATGATAATGGGAGCCCTTTGATTGAACTTTGTATAGAAAGGGGTTTAGTTATAGGTAATACATATTTTAAGAAAAGGAGGATAAATAAGTATACAAGATATGATGTAGGGCGAAATGACAGTAGTTTGTTGGATTATGTATTGGTAGATAAAACACTGTTGAGTAGACTTCAGGATGTACATGTTTACAGAGGGGCCACAGATATATCAGATCACTTTCTAGTTGTAGCTACACTGAGAGTAAAAGGTAGATGGGATACAAGGAGAATAGAAGCATCAGGGAAGAGAGAGGTGAAGGTTTATAAACTAAAAGAGGAGGCAGTTAGGGTAAGATATAAACAGCTATTGGAGGATAGATGGGCTAATGAGAGCATAGGCAATGGGGTCGAAGAGGTTTGGGGTAGGTTTAAAAATGTAGTGTTAGAGTGTTCAGCAGAAGTTTTTGGTTACAGGAAAGTGGGTGCGGGAGGGAAGAGGAGCGATTGGTGGAATGATGATGTAAAGAGAGTAGTAAGGGAGAAAAAGTTAGCATATGAGAAGTTTTTACAAAGTAGAAGTGATGTAAGGAGGGAAGAGTATATGGAGAAAAAGAGAGAGGTTAAGAGAGTGGTGAAGCAATGTAAAAAGAGAGCAAATGAGAGAGAACAAATGGATTTGTCAGTTAAAAATAGGAGAGGAGAGTTATTAAATGGAGAGTTAGAGGTATTGGGAAGATGGAGGGAATATTTTGAGGAACTGTTAAATGTTGATGAAGATAGGGAAGCTGTGATTTCGTGTATAGGGCAAGGAGGAACAACATCTTGTAGGAGTGAGGAAGAGCCAGTTGTGAGTGTGGGGGAAGTTCGTGAGGCAGTAGGTAAAATGAAAGGGGGTAAGGCAGCCGGGATTGATGGGATAAAGATAGAAATGTTAAAAGCAGGTGGGGATATAGTTTTGGAGTGGTTGGTGCAATTATTTAATAAATGTATGGAAGAGGGTAAGGTACCTAGGGATTGGCAGAGAGCATGCATAGTTCGTTTGTATAAAGGCAAAGGGGATAAAAGAGAGTGCAAAAATTATAGGGGGATAAGTCTGTTGAGTATACCTGGCAAAGTGTATGGTAGAGTTATTATTGAAAGAATTAAGAGTAAGACGGAGAATAGGATAGCAGATGAACAAGGAGGATTTAGGAAAGGTAGGGGATGTGTGGACCAGGTGTTTACAGTGAAACATATAAGTGAACAGTATTTAGATAAGGCTAAAGAGGTTCTTGTGGCATTTATGGATTTGGAAAATCCATAAATAGCTGTTTATATCTTTCCCTAACTGCCTCCTCTTTTAGTTTATAAACCTTCTATTCTCCTTGTATCCCATCTACCTTTTACTCTCAATGTAGCTACAACTAAAAAGTGAACTGATATATCTGTGGCCCCTCTATAAACATGTACATCCTGAAGTCTACTTAACAGTCTTTTATCTACCAATACATAATCCAACAAACTACTGTCATTTCGCCATACATCATATCTTGTATACTTATTTATCCTCTTTTTCTTAAAATATGTATTACCTATAACTAAACCCCTTTCTATACAAAGTTCAATCAAAGGGCTCCCATTATCATTTACACCTGGCACCCCAAACTTACCTACCACACCCTCTCTAAAAGTTTCTCTTACTTTAGCATTCATGTCCCCTACCACAATTACACTCTATCATTTGGTTCAAAGGTTTCTATACATTCACTTAATATCTCCAAAAATCTCTCTCTCTACATTCCTCTCTTCTCCAGGTGCATACACGCTTATTATGACCCACTTTTCGCGTTTCCTTTGGTTTTGGGGCTATACATGTTTGATTATGAGTAAAAGGAAGTCTTTAACACCTGAATCTCTAGCTTCTATCATAGGGCTTCACAAAGCTGGGTACCAGACGTCAGAAATAGTGGAGAATGTGTGTGTGGCTTTCATTGAGGAACTGGGTGTAGCGTTTCGAGGCTGCTGGCGGTGTCGAGTTAC
>NC_069444.1:7341655-7343535 GCF_026875155.1 Cherax quadricarinatus
TTTCTACACACTCCAATCTTTTCCAGTGTATCATAACTTTTCACTTCTATAATTTCTTTTATAATATTCACACATTACCTTTAATTTCAGTAAAATACCCCCATATTTCATTAAATTTTTAATACAACCCTCCCCATTCCCCTCTCCGTCTAACCCACATTTCTTCACACCGACTCACCGGTCTCCCAACACACCTCTTCAGAACAAACACAAAAATCACATTTCACATCCATAAATGCATCTCATCACCCATCTCAAATCCACTAAAATCACTGTAACCAAGATATTCACAAAATTCTATGACCAACTAACACACACAGACAACTCACTTTACTCTGAACACCTTCAAAACACTCTCATACATCATCATTTGAGACCACCTTTTCTCAATATCTCTTAAGAAATATTCTCTCATCGACAACCTTTATCATCTCACTACAGAACAACCCACAGATTACTTCGAACACTCTCATAAATCATTTGAATATTCACATAAACATCTTTGGACGTTTTCCAAACACACTGAAACATTTCCAAGTGAACATTTTGATTACTCCCAAATGAGATTTGACATCTCTAATTTATCTCCACTTACATATTTCATTAATTACAACTCATCCCCCAAACTCCTCCCACACTCTCGAGATTTTTACAACAGTATCACAAAAACTAACTCATACACTTACGTCATGAGACATTACCAACACTAACACACACACATCACACATTACTTTGTACAACACCAAAAACATCATCAATTACCTTTGATTACTCCAAAAACATCATTTGAATGCATTCAAGAAACATCATCAAACTCCTTTGAATACTCCCAAAACACCACTGATCGCTACCAAACACGCACCGAATACTGCCCAAACAACACTAAAAATCACCAGAAACTAGGATCAACACCACCAACTAACACCCATTTTATAGAAATCCCCTCAAATCACTATAACCAAGACGATCCCACTCACCTCAGACTATTATATATCATGAGCGCAAAAAATAAAAAACATTCTCATAAATCATATGAATGCTCACAAAAAACACCTTTGAACATTTCCAAACAACATCGAAACACTTACAGCAGGATCACCACCAACTGAAAACATAACATGTACACACACAAAAAAAAACTAAGACATCCATAAACTATCATCAACGACCACTCATTTTTATAAACATTCACACAAAAAATCACAATCACCAACTCCATACAATATCTAATACACTCCTCTCACTACCACCAACACATACCAGCACAGATAGGGATACCTCCCATGACTTCACACTCCATCCTGTGTTTACTTGGCGACGTCACACCCCACTTTTACTTCATTTAACTTATTGAGAGGAAGCTACTTGTTACAACCTTTTATATCTCCAATATCTAAGATCACCACATTCAAGACGTTTAACAAATTCTATAATCCCACCCCTAAGATCACACATTTTTGTACACATTCTCTTAAAACATCATCATAACGAAGATCACTAAAACTATCTATACTTTTACTAAGATCACATAACATTTTGTCTTCTCTAACTCACTCGCCAATTTACATTCTCATTCACACTTACACATTTCATTAACCAAAATTACATCTCATCCACAAAACTCCTCCCTCATTCTCCAGACTTTACAACATTAGCACAAAAAAAAACTGACTCATACACATATGACATGAGACATTAGCACAACTAACACACTGACTAACTTTGAACCAACTCTGAACATCACCAAAACACCACTGAACATCTTCAAAAAATACTCTGCACATCATTTGAACACCTTCAAAAATACCATCAAACGCCCCCCAAATACTCCCAAAACACTACTGAAATTTCACAAACACCCTTTTTTTTTTTTTCCGGGA
>NC_069444.1:7344035-7369058 GCF_026875155.1 Cherax quadricarinatus
GTACAGATATGACTGGGGGTCCCAACAGCTGCGGCGCTACACTGGATGTTGGCTACTCAACATATATACATCAGCCAAGGTGCCGAGGCGGCTGTTGCTGTGTACAGGAAACACATTAGAAGCATGAAGGGGCAGCTCACCCGCCTCGCCTCAAGAACCACCGTAGTCTTCAAGCTCCTCGACGACCTGAGGGTAATGTATCGTGACTCTTGTTTATGCTGGTCAACCTCAATATAAATTATATTGCCTGCTGTAATTGATATATTAACGGAAGACACTCAAAATATACGAGAAATTAATTTTATAGTGGGTCTGAAGAAGATAAATTATGTAATATCACAGTCACTGCAAAATGGTTATGAAACAAATAGACCGACTGCAACAAAATAAATCGCCAGATCCTGATGAATTTTCTTCAAGGGTTCTTAAGGAATGCAAAATGGAACTCTGAACTATTAACTAATATTTTTAATTTATCTCTCCAAACAGGTGTAGTGTCCGATATGTGGAAGATACCTAATGTAATTCCTATGTAATTCCTTGTACCTCGTTACCCTGTACACAATGACACCAATCAAACCCAGCCCGTCCCACTCACATATTTGTCCAATCTCTTGGGTAGATTTAATTAATCACAATGCCTTGATCATCCTACTCGAAAGATTGTGCCACGCATCCAAAACTCTGTCTGAAAACCAGTACTTACGTACGTCCTTTCTAAATCTAAATTTATCCAGCTTAAATCCATTATTTCTGGCTCTTACCTGGTTTGACACCCTCAGTACTTTATTAATATCTTCTTTGTTTATGTCCATCATCCACTTATACACTCAATGATATCTCCCCTCATTCTAGTCTCTCCAGAGAGTGAAGATTCCTTAAAACAGTAAATCTTTTAGTCATTCTTCTCTGTATGTTCTCCAATAACTCTACATACAACCTGTAGTAAGGAGACCAAAACTGAGTGGCATAATCAAAATGAGGCCTCATTAGTGATTATAGAGCTGTAAAAATAATTTTTGGATTTCTGTTACCTATACTTCCTGAAATAAATCCAAGTATAATCTGTTAGCCTTATTGCAAACACTTAGGCACTGCTGTCTTGGCTTTAGATTTCTGCTTACCATAACCCCAAGTTTTTTCACACTCTGTATGATAAAGCTGTACTTCACCTAGTTTTAACTTCGAGCGTTTTTTTCATTACTAAGGACTAGTGTTTTAAACTTTTGTCCACATTGAACTTCATCTGCCGTTTTTCAGACCAAGACCAAATCCTCCTGGAGTTCTTTGGGTATCCTGCTCAGAATTAATCACAATGCCTATTTTTGTATCATCAGCAAATTTGCTCTGCCACTTGTAATTCCTTCACAAGGTCATTATGAAAATTATGAAAAGAGGGACAAAACTGACCCTTCTGGAACGCCACTAGTGACAAATTTCCCCGTTCAGTTTTAAACCCCATTAAGGGAAACTGTTATTTTTATTGGTAAGCCAAGCCTCTATCCATGCTAGAACTTTACCTCCTATACGTTGAGAAATGGCATTACCAGCTAATTTTAAAGAGTTTGTACATAACTTTAAAGACAGCTCATCGCCTACACAGCCGCCCCTGCAGACGAGGTCTTGAGAAGCTGTCGAAGTCATCTCTCAACGGGCTGTAAAATTATAATTTGTAAGATTATAAATTACCCCTGGGGGGTGTTAGTCAGCATATTTCATTCACTGATGGCTGACAAACTTACTTGTGTGGACTCAAAAGTCCGCCCCTTTAACTGCCGGGACTATAGGTTGATTACAAACTCCTTGCGACCCCAAGAACTGCGCAGTCCCCCATTACTACAAAGAAATTCTAACCTACCTTGCTCTTGTAGCGTGAGCTAGGTGTTTCTTCACACCTTCGACAGATATGGGTGATCTGATAGAAGCTGAAGTGTCCCTTGGATGTCCACGTCTTCCATAGTCTAGGAATACGCACACTGGTATACTATGTTCCACAAGATTTGTCTTTATTGTTCAAAATCTTATCACTAAAGAAGCTGATCACACTTCTCTTAAGTGCTTATTGTGTTTCATGAGATACTTTGTTCACACTAACGCACAGATCGTTCTTTGTGTTATCCGGGCTCAGTGGGCACTCTCAGTAGAGTCAAAAATAATCTGAAGACGCCAAAGCGCCCCAGCCTTTAAAATTTAAACCCCCTACACAAAGAAAAAGCTGACCTAGTACTTTTGCTTCCTTGCCACTTCCTCGATGAAGCAAAGCAGAATGTTTAAATCTTGCTGTCTTAAGCATAGACAACAATGTCCACTATCTTTACTATGGTAATAAAGTGGGAGCAGGATTTTCCTTAATTGTACTGCTAAAGTAAGAGATGTACTGTCTCTTATTAAAATACACTTTGCAACACTGCAAGGAGCGTCGGTCGAAGCGACCACTTTCCATACTCATACTGCATCTGCTATCAATTACTCGCTGTAGCAGTAAACAAGACGCTTGCCCCTTCTGAGAGGGCTGGGTCCCTCAGGGCCGAAAGGGCTGAAAGGGGCTGATACCCCCCTCCTGGAGAAATTTTCTCCACACTGGGGGACGGCGGAGGTTCGCTGCAGGTGAACTATTCATCACTTAACATTAATTTAATTTTCTCACTCGCCACCACTGCTGCTTGTCTTTTCTGAACAGCTTTAGTCTGTGTGGTTTCGGGAAAGAATCACAATTTTTTTTTTAAAACTCTGTGTATTTCTAACGGCACTAGTTTATTTATTGTCCGCTTATTCACTACACCTTTGCTCAAAACATCAACTGTCCTGATGATTCCATTTGCATCAGGATATATGGTCACAATTTTTCCAAGTGACCATTGGGACCTCGGACCATCATTGTTAATAATCACTATGTCACCAGGTCTTAAGGACTTATGATTTTCAGGAACACCAGCTCCATAGAAGTGTTCTTTCAATGAGGTGAGATAGTCTTCTCGCATAGTCTTCTTGTCCCAACGTTCAATAACTTTATTAAGGTGTTTGAATTTACGTCTGAGTTGCTCAGGTTCGAAATAAGTAGGATCCTCTATGATTTCTTTATCATTCATGGGAGGAGCAGGTTCGAGCCTTCTGCCATGGAGTAAATGAGATGGACTTAACACTTCTAAATTGTCCAGATCATCGTTAACATAAGTTAGAGGTCTGTTGTTGACTCTATTTTCTATTTCAGTCACAACTGTACGGAATTCTTCTAAGTCGATTCTTTGACGATGAAGAGTCTTCCTTTAAAAACAACTTTTAAACTAGCCGATCTTTCTTTCATAAAATCCGCCGTGCCATGGGATTTAGGAGGAATGTATTTCCAACGACAACTGCGTTGATTCAGCATCTGTTGTACTTCTGGTTGATCAAAGATCTTGCTTATATAACAGCACCCAGCAAAAAAGTTCGTTTCATTATCTGAAATCATCAGTCTGGGACATCCCCTTTCTTGGCTGCAAACCTTCCGAAAAATTTGATAAAGGTTTCAGCAGACATGTCAGTGGACTACTTCTAGATGTCTGCTCTTAGTTGTAGCACAAGTGAACAAACAGATGTAACACCTTGATGGGAACTTTGTCAACTGTTTTGGTTTTAAAATTATTGGTCCAGTGTAATCTACCCCTGTCACCTCAAATGGATTGATATGAAAAACTCTTTCAGAGGGATATGGAGGTGGACCGGGAAATACGGGATACTCGCATATCGTAGTGACGACAAGTAATACAGCCCCTTATTGTTTTTTCACACTTTGTCGACCTTGAGGTATCCAGTAGGATTGTCGTATATGACAAAGTGTGTCAGCTACCCACCATGTAACACTTTTACTGTGGGCGTTTTGCACAATCATTTTTGTTAGCCAATGATTCTTGGGATAAATATTGGATTATGGCTTCTTTAGGTAGTGAAGAATTATGAATTCTTCCTCAACATCTTATAATTTTTTGGGCTGAGTCGAGATAAAGTCCTAAAGAATTAATCATGACAGGTTTCTTGGGGATTTATCTTGTGTTTCTAGAAATTTATATTCTGTAGAGAAAACATCTTTCTGTATTAGTTTCGCCCAGTATATTTATGGGTTCAAGATATTCATAACAGTTTTATTCCTTTAATAAATTTTAAAGACAAGAGCTGAAAACTCTTAAAGTTTACCCAAAGAGAGTATTTAGATCCATCAATGACTATTTCTGTTGTGTCTGCAGTATTTACACAACTTATTTCTGCTGTGTTCAAGCAAAACTGTTTCTTCTGGCATAATGTGAGCTTTTTGCTGAGGCCAGTTATTTTCATTAAAGAGCCAGTTCGGTCCGTGGAGCCATAATTTTTTATTCACAAATTTCTTGAGTGGGACACCACGTGACAACATGTCAGCTGGATTCTCTTGGGTAGAGACTGGAGAAAAGATAATCTCTCGCATCTCTTTTATTTCTGCTACTCTGTTCTTTACATAGACCAATTTACTCTTATTATTTCTTAACCACGGGAGAACTGCTTCATTATCACTCCAGATCAGGGTTTTTTCAATAGCGAATGATCAATATTTTGGGTTGAGATAGACAGCTAATTTTGTACCTACATAGAGTGCTGTCAGTTCCAATTGTTGGTACTGTTCTGACCTTCAAGGTGCTACGCTGGCCTTTGAAGTAATTAGTGTACTTCATTCAGCATTACTCATGTAAGCTACACGCCATAACCTCGGTTGACGCATCACAGAACACATGTAATGTGTACTTGTTTCCCTCTTGACCTATTTGTGGGGGAAAAATTTAATTTGATGAAGTTGCTTAAACTCCTTGGATATTTCATCCCATGCTTGACTCATTTCTAGAGGCAAGTTCTCATCCCATCCAATTTTGAGCTTCCATGCATCTTGCATAAGTATTTTACCCTTTATGGTAATTGGTGAGACGAGTCCTAGAGGATCAAAACATTGTGATACCTGTGACAGTAAACTACGTTTAGTGAGTGTACTGCATGATTTCTTGTTTATCTTTTTGAGACTCAAAGTATCTTCCTGTGTGTTCCAATTAAGTCCCAGCATATTGTTGCAATCAGGAATTTCAGCTTCAGGGAAATCTTCTTTGATAAGTTCTCTTAATTGCTTTGAATTTGTATTCCACATCCTTAGAGGCATATTTGCTTTTTTCATCTCCTTGTTAGCTTCTCTGTATGAGGATTTCAAATCCTCCTTTTATTCACAGTACCTTGAAGATTGTCCACATAGAAACTTTTCTTTAAGATTTCTTTGAAGGGACTTTCAGATTTCTTCAAATGTGTATTTAGAGTAGCTTCAATTAAGAATGGAGAGGATGTTGCACCAAATAATACTGATTTGAATCGATAAGTTTTCACAGGACTTTGAGGATCATGGATTTTCAGGGCCCCAAGAATCGAGTATAATCTCTAAACTATTTCTTGTAGCCTAAACCCTTTAAGAAAGCCTTGGGAAAAATCAGCCGTGTAGGCATATGGGTTTGTGGGAAATTTTTATAAGCACGTCTCCAAGCTTCTCAGTTAGTGAGGGTCCGGTCATCAGACAGTCATTAAGCTTGCTACATCTTTATTTGCACGTGCACTGCAATTATATACAACACGTAGTGGAGTGGTTTCAGAATCTTTTTTGACTCCATGGTGCGGGAGATAATGAGCTTCTGTCTTTAACTTATCTTCGACTATTTCCTCAATGAATTTAATTGTCCAACTGTTCTTGTATGATATTAAACATAGACAGTCCAGTAGCTCTGGATTCTTTTCCCGGGGCTCAGTATTTGTCTTTCACTGTCCGAAAGCCATGCGATAATTGCTAGGCAGATGGGTGGATTTAATTTTTCCCTGTAACCCAACCCAATACTGTCCCCTCTTTATATTTGACAGTGTCCAAATATTGGTTATAAGTTTTGAGACTCTTGTGGGGTTGGGTTTTCTTACATCCCAATAAACCCATCGCTCTAAATCCCACAACTTATCAACTGGGTTTAATTCAATTCTTCCAGTAATGATAATTTTTGCTGTGGTAACATGATCACGGTTATTCTCGTAACTGGTACATTTCCACTGAATCAAAAATCCCGCTTCTTTCCCACTTTGAGAGGGAATGGGACCGCATATCATGTGGCCTCCTGCTGTTTCAGCAAGTGAACATCATGTTTAAATTACTATATTTTGCACAAAAAAGTGATAATAATCACTTCCAATGATTAAATCAATTGCACTAATTGTGTCCGTCTGTATGTCAGGACAGGCTAACCCTTTACCTTAGCTGCTTTCAGTGCTGCAACTGCGTCTTTAATCCCTGGATCTGCACAGACTTAGGCAAATCATCTACTAAACCACAGCTTCTCTGTCCTTTTTCCCTGTTTCCTAACCAACAGTGATTCTGGCCAGGTTTATATGTCTGTTACCAGAATTGTGGAAAAAACCAGCTATATCTAACTGTATTTTTGGCATAGGGGTTTTTTATTCAGTTTCTGCAACACTGATCTTCTTATGAAGACCCTTTTTGAGCCTTGATCAAATAGTGTTAGCACATTGGTTTTTTGTAATTATTAGATAAAATCAACTCGGGATCGGGAGAGCATTGCTTTAAACTTATCTCTCACATTTAATGCTGCTGCTTGTTGACTTCCTGATTCTGTGGAAGTCTTCTGCTGTTCACAAAAGTATTTGGGCATAATGCTGTATGATGCATACCCTTGCATTTAAAACACTTCTTCAGTGAGCATTTTCCTCCTTGTGTTCACCTAAACACTTGATGCACCTTTACAGCTGAGAAAACGTTGTTTACGTGCCTCCATTGATGTGTATCGAATACAATACTGTGCCAATGTTTCCATCACAAAGTCCACATTTTGGAGTACGTTTTATGTGCGACAGTTTGTTTTTCTGTCTGTTGTATTCACAGCTTGATAAATGCCTATATGGATTTCCCATTCTGTGGTTTAGTGGGAGTAGGTATACTCTTTTTATACTGAGTTTTAAGGTTACTACCCCATGGATTTGTTGATTTTCCATCTTGTTCTCGTTGCTTGCTTGCATGAAACTATTGTTTGTAAACCATTGCTAATTTCTTCACAAGTGAAATAGCGTTTATTGAACATAAAAATTTAATTGTTCAATTTTTGTGTGACAACTTATCTTGTACAATACCACTGATAAGCCAATCACATTGCCCTTTGGTCATATTTAGCACCTAGAATCTAAGGGCTATTTTCTAATGTGATTCTAAATGCCTGTAATCTGAAAACAATGTTTGGGTGGCTTCAAGCTTGATATTAAGACTGCATGTCTAACTCTAGCCTTGTCAGCATCGAAGTAATTGTCTGCTAAAGGGACGTAAGGGTATTTGATAATTACCTTTAACCACCGGAAAGACCCTTTAAACAGTTCATAGGGGTTTTCCCTTTACAAGACATTTAAGGTAATTGAACTTAGCAATCTCATCTATGTCAGTTCGTGAATTTACTATGGATTGAAAACGACTAATGAATTCTTCATAATTATGACCTTGGAAAATAGGTAATGACAATGTAGGTAAGCTTGGTAATGGGACACTTGTTGTTGTTACAAGTGTAACAGGTGTTTGACCACTAGTTACAGTAGGTCTCTGTGACAGAGTTTTACGGCAGATAGCCTGTACTCCTGTCCACCTTAATTGTTGATTACTAAATGTATCCAAAACATTTTTAATTTCATCTTCAGATGGATCTGATTCAAGAAAATTCTTTTCATGATGTGTATAGTCTGAATTAATTATTTTCAGACGTTGTGTAAGTAATCCAAATTTGACCTCGAGATCATCAAAATCTATGTTTGTATCTTGAGTTAATCCTATACAGACTGAAATTAGATTTTCTAATTGTGTAATCTTAGTCTGTTAAGACTGAAACTGAGTTTTCAAACAAGCCATTTTAGTGATGTATAGAGCTGTAAAATAACTTTTGGATTTCTGTTACATATACTTCCTGAAATAAATCCAAGTATAATCTGTTAGCCTTATTGCAAACACTTAGGCACTGCTGTCTTGGCTTTAGATTTCTGCTTACCATGACTCCCAAGTCTTTTTCACACTCTGTATGATGAAGCTGTTCTTCACCTAGTTTACAACTTCGAGCGTTATTTTCATTGCTAAGGACTAGTGCTTTACATTTGTCCACATTGAACTTCATCTGCCGTTTTTCAGACCAAGACCAAATCCTCCTGGAGTTCATTGGTATCCTGCTCAGAATTAATCACAATGCCTATTTTTGTATCATCAGCAAATTTGCTCATGTCACTTGTAATTCCTTCATCAAGGTCATTAATGTAAATTATGAAAAGAGAGGGACTAAAACTGATCCTTGTGGAACGCCACTAGTGACTAATCCCCGTTCAGATTTAACCTCATTAATGGAAACTGTTATTTTTATTGGTAAGCCAAGCCTCTATCCATGCTAAAACTTTACCTCCTATACTGTTGAGAAATGGCATTACCAGTTTAAAGAGTTTGTACGTAACTTAGAAAGACATCGCCTGCACAGCCGCCCCTGCAGACGAGGTCTTGAGAAGCTGTCGAAGTCATCTCTCAACGGGCTGTAAAGAGTTATAATTTGTAAGATTATAAATTACCCCTAGGGGGTGTTATGTCAGCATATTTCATTCACTGATGGCTGACAAACTTACTTGTGTGGACTCAAAAGTCCGCACCTAACTGCCGACTATAGGTTGATTACAAACTCCTTGCGACTCAAGAACTGCGCAGTCCCCGTACTACAAGAAATTCGTAACCTACCTTGCTCTTGTAAGGTGAGCTATGGTGTTCTTCCCCACCTTCGACAGATGTCGGTGACTTGACAGAACTGAAGTGTCTTTGGGTGTCCCTCTTCCATAGTCTAGGAATATGCACACTGGTACACTATGTTCCACAAGATTGTCTTAAAGTTCCACAATCTTATCACTAAAGAAGCTGATCACACTTCTCTTAAGTGTTTATGTGTTTTATGAGATACTTTGTTCACACTAAAAGCACAGATCGTATTTTTTGGTTATCCTGGCGTCAGTGTCAACTCTCAGTAGGGTCAAAAGTAATCTGAAGACGCCACAGCGCCCCACGCCGTTACTCCCCTAGCACAAAGAAAAAGCTGACCTAGTACTTTTGCTTCCTTGCCACTTCCTCGATGAAGTAAAGCAGAATGTTTGATTCTTTTTGTCTTAAGCATAGACAACAATCCCACTATCTTTACTATGGTAATAAAGAGGGAGCAAGGATTTTCCTTAATTGTCCTGCTAAAGTAAGAGATGTACTGTCTCTTATTAAACTACACTTTGCAACACTGCAAGGAGCGTCGGTCGAAGCGACCACGTCCCATACTCATACTGCATCTGCTATCAATTACTCGCTGTAGCAGTAAACAAGATGCTTGCCCCTTCTGAGAGGGCTGGGCCCCTCAGGGCTGAAAGGGGCTGAAAGGGGCTGAAGGGGGCTGATACCCCCTCCTGGAGAAAATTTCTCCACATATACCATGAGCTGCCACTTTTCTTAAGAATCTCTTGTGAGGTACTCTATCGAAGGCTCTACTAAAATCCAATTAAACTATAACATATTCTTCATTATTGTCTACTGCCTCAAGTGTTCTGTTGAAGAACGTTAGTAAATTTGTCAGGCAGGAACGACCTCTCAGGAACCCATCCTGAAATTCATTAATTAAATTAAGCTATTCAAGGTGACTTCTAATAATATCAGCTATAATTGATTCTAATAATTTGCCTACTATAGACGAAAGGCTTTTTGGACGGTAATTTGAAGAAATGGACTTATCCCCTGATTTGAATATAGGAAGTACATTAGCCTACATATTAGGGAAGGGTTGTTGAGGGGATTCGGACATGTAGAGAGAATGGAGCGAAACAGAATGACTTCAAGAGTGTATCAGTCTGTAGTGGAAGGAAGGCGGGTAGGGGTCGGCCTAGGAAAGGTTGGAGGGAGGGGGTTAAGGACTTCCAGCGGGCATGCGTGAACGTGTTTGATAGGAGTGAATGGAGACAAATGGTTTTTAATACTTGACGTGCTGTTGGAGTGTGAGAAAAGTAACATTTATGAAGGGATTCAGGGAAACCGGCAGGACGGACTTGAGTCCTGGAGATGGGAAGTACAGTGCCTGCACTCTGAAGGAGGGGTGTTTAAAGTTGCAGTTTAAAAACTGTAGCAAACCACCCCTTTTGGTTAAGACAGTGATGGAGTGAATGATGCTGAAAGTTTTTCTTTTTCGGTCCCCCCTGCCTTGGTGGGAATCGGCCAGTTTGCTAATAAAATTTAAAAAAAATTAGCCATCTTCCACATCTCTGGCACACACCAGTAAGGATGAACGCATTAAACACACTCGTTAATGGCTGACTAAGTTCCATTTTGCATTCTTTATGAACCCTGGAAACAACTCGTCTGTTCCAGGGGACTTATTTTGCTTCAGTTTTATCTATCTGTCTGATAACCATGTCCCTCGTTGAGAGTAAATTTTCGTTAATTTGATTTCATCTGGAACTGAATAATTGTTAATTTCTGGAATCTCATTTAAGTCTTCCTGCGTAAAACCTGACGAAAAATATTTATAAGAACATGTTTTATTTGGGGACAATCAGGTTAAGTTATGGATAGGGCTTTTTGTCTTAGGGAGTTGAAAGATGAGTCAGAGGGTATGTTTTCCTAGGGCTGGGATGGGAGATATTGTTAGCCGTCTAGACGATGTCATGAAAGGTAATGGGAGCAATCTATTACATGCCTCAGTGAGGAAGCAACGATCTTGGCAGACGTAGGAGTGAAGACCTGATTAGCAGGTATAGGAGAGCATTAGAGATAATTATGAAGGATGATAATCCTGTGATATGTGGCATTTTGCCCAGGAGAGGAGTTGGAAATGAATAGCTGTTGAGGGCAACTGGTGTTAATTGCTGGCTAGACAAACACTGTAAAGACAACTCGGACCTCTTCTATGGTAGAAATGACATGTATACCTGGGATGGGGTTCAGTTATCTAGGTTTGGGGTGGGAGCACTGGCCAACGCAGCAGAGAGAGCTGCTAGGTCTCTAAACTAGAAATAGACAGTGGTATGGTTTTTGTGGAAAATCAATGAATTCTCAGTGTAGCAGTAGTGTGAGTTTTAGGGAAACCAGTAATAGGCAGAATGACGTAGAGTTATTGGTGAATATTGGAAACCTAGTGGTACGAGGTGACAAGGACAGTAACAGGTATAGTGGAGGAACAGAAATCAGCAGGAAGAGAAAAGAGAAGGGAGGTTTTTTAAATATATTTTACACTAATACACGTAGTGCTAGGAATAACATGGACGAATTGAGATTAGTTGCAAGTGCGGGTAACACTGATGTTTATGACATAACTGAGGCTTGGTTTAATACGAAAAATCGGGACATGTCTGGGGATGGTGTGGCACTCTGTGTCCGAGATCGTTTAAATTGTTGCATAAAAACAGGAATAAAGTCTGAAAAAACACATACAGAGTTTGAAGATTGAGACAGTTATGCAACATATGGGAATCTTAATTGAGGAAATGTTTCGCCACACAGTGGCTTCATCTGTCCAATACAAAGCAGAAAGGTGTAAGGAGAGGAGGAGTTTGAGGTAATCAGTCCCTCAGCCTGGACGAAGACCTACTGAGACTAGTAGAACCATCCACTAGTTTTAGTAGGTCTTCGTCCAAAGGTTGGATAAAGTGTTGAGGAATTCTTTGTATCTAGATCCCATGATGCTGCAGTGTCTGACAGATGTTGATAATGGTTTAAAAACCCTGTAAGTTGAAGATTGAGACACTTATGCAACATAAGGAAAGTGTCTCTGTAAGTCTCTCAATCTTCAGCTTGTCGGTTTTTAAACCATTTATCACATACAGAGTCTATCTGGATAGAATTTTCAGAGGGGTATGAAAAATTTATTTTAGGCATGATATACCGTCCCCCAAACTTAGATAGGGACCAAGGGAAACTATTTTGGGAGGGAATTGTTAAGGCCATAAGGCACAATAACATAGTTATTCTATGGGACTTTAACTTTAGTCAGACGGATTGGAATTTTTTGACTGGGAATGTTGAGGGAAATGCTACAAGCTAAGTCAAAGATTAAATAGTGGACTGTAATGGAACTTATCTTGAAAGACAGCTATCGCCTGCACAGCCGTCCCTGCAGCCGATATCTTGAGAAGCTGTCGTATGCATTTCCTAAGGGCTGAAAATAAATATATTATGTAAGTTTAATTACCCCTAGGGGGTGTTATGTCAGTATTTTCATAACTGAATACTGACTGGGTCCACTGAATCCTACACTCACGTGTGTTGGGCTAAAAAGCCCGCTTATTACCGGGGTTTATGGTAATCTGTTTAGCTCATTGGAACCACCATTCATTAAACAGACTTACCTGGGTTTGTGTATCGGACCCTTACACCCGGGTATCATTGTCTTGATTGAAGAATAGTGTCTTTCAGAATGTCTGCGTCTTCCACAATCTAGAAATACGCACACTGGAACATTATTTTCCACAAGGTTTGTCTTTCGCGGTAATGTCATTAAAGAAGCTGATCACACCTCCTTGTAATTCTTGTGATGTGTTATGGAGATTATCTGAGGTACAGCAATACACGATTCACTTCCTTTGTTCATTCTTAGCGTGAAGTAGTTGGTGTTAGAATACATATAACAGTATATAGCATATAACAGCACCACCATCAAATCAACTGCACCAGTGTTAATGAGAGGGGAAACACAAAAGACATCGCTAAATCTACAAAAGAAAACTCCAAGGACACTATCATATAGCCACGGTTATCCCTCAGTGCCAAATCACGGGAAGTGAATGGTTTTATTCTTAAATTAGATTTTTTATTTCCTTGCAAGTTTATAATGTGTTTTACAATTGTAGGAAGCATATATATACATAGGTAGTTAGGTAGTTTACAGTGAGGATTTACAATGATTTGCACTGCAAAGAGAGCCACTATCATGCCTTGGGATTACGGGCAGTCTAGACTTAACATATTACTGATTACTTAACACTAGACGCACAAAACATAGTTTGATCAGGTGCACTAATTATAAAATAGGTTATACTTATGACAAATCTATATTATTCAACATTTGCATTTAAGATATTTGTGTTAAAATATGAGAATTTATTGTACTCTGAACATTTACTTTTGGGGTTCTGAGGTTAAGGGAGTAACACAGTGAGCAATTATAATTTGAGTGAGGAGTGATTTGGTAGCTTTTTTGGTAGGGTTAAGTGCGGAGTATTTAGTTCTGGGTGAGCAGGTGGCTTAAGAGTCTTGAATTGATTTGCAGACAGGGTTCCTTTGGTATTCACTGGCAATGAATTTCAATTTTTTGGGCCCTTTATGTGCAAAGAGTGTTTACATGGTGTGAGATGGACACGGGGAACATCAAAAGTGATCTGTGTCTCGTGTTATGGTCGTGTGTCCTGTTAAGGTTGGTAAGGAGAATTTTGAGTGGAGGGTTTAAATTTGAGTATAGTGCTCTATGTATGTAGTAGGCACAATAATAGGTATGGATGTTCTCTATGGTAAGTTTAGACTTTTGAATATTGGTGGAGTGCTGTCGGGAGTGGGAATTTGTTATCATTCTGACGGCAACCTTTTGCTGAGTTATTATTGGTCTGAGATGGTTTATTGTTGTTGAACCCCATGCACAAATTCCATAGGTGAGATAGGGGTAAATGAGTGAGTGATACATGGCCAGGATGGCTGATTGTGGAACATAGTATCGCATCTTTGATAGTATGCCTATGGTCTTAGAGATTTCCTTGGAGATGTGTTGTATATATGTCTGAAATTTGAGGCTACTGTCAAGGGGGATTCCTAATAATTTTCCCTCTTGTACAGAGTACAAAAGCTTGTAAAAGTGCAAAGGCAAAGTACTACTTCTCAAAAATTAAAGAGTACAGGAATAACCCCAGAAAGCTCTGGCAACAAAGAAAACAGTTGAGATATAGCCATAAACCAGTTGATAACGACGTATGCCACGAAACAACTAAAGTAGAAAACTGTTCTAATGCCTACTACACAACTGTCGCTTCTTGAAATGACAAGTTTCTGGCTGTTATGATATTAAATAGTTGTTTTCCTTTCAAGTCACCCAGAGGAATACCAGCTCCACAGTTTAAGAGGGCAGGGTGATGAGCATTAAAATCTCCCTCTAGAATTGTTGGAATATTTCTGCTTAATATCCTATGTAGAGGAATTGACTCTATAAATGGTTGTCTCGGGGGGAAATATCCAGTTCCTATCAATAGTTGTCCATGAGACGTCGTTAGTTCGATTGCAAGAATGTTCTCTTCATTAACATGAATATTTCTAAATGCATAGCCTAATAGGGTCACTATAGGGTCCTCTCGATTTCTCCTCAGTAGAATAACCACGTAATTTAATATGTTGATCAACTCCCGCAGCTGTCTCATTCAAGGATTGTAATTATGTAGTTCAACTTTAAGGAGGTAACGGTTATTAAAGAAATGTTAAACATTAAGTTGGAAAATTGTAATCCCCATTATATCTTGCACTTCGCACGTGTACTGTGGTCTGAACGTCTGCAAGTAAATTCATGTTTGGTGTACACACTATCCCTGCTGGACTCGTTAAGGGGAGGAGGGAAATTCTGAGTAGTTGCTTGTGTACTAAAAGTGTCACCATCCTCACTAGAGTTGGTAATATTAACAGAATCATTAGTCATTAGAGTCATCATCAGAAAACTGAGGTGTAATATTCCCAGTTTCAGGAAGCAGAGGTTCATGAGAGTTACTGGGAGACTGTGGAGGCTCCAAGGGAAAATTTGATAGGCCAGGTGAATTACCCTGGGAAAGTTCCTGTTCAACAGGATAAACTGCAAGAGCGGAAGAGTAAGCACCAATCTCTGGGGCATGGTTAGGATCAGGTATTGACTCATCGGGCTGAGGGGAGTTGACAACCTGGGTATGCGAGGCAGGTGATCCCTGTGCATGGGATGAATTAGGCGTATTTGTAGAAGTAGCGTAGGGCACATACTTCCTGTTTTGAGAGGGCTGGGCCATAATAGCCTTAACATTATCTGGGATAGTAATGGGAGTGATCCCATTAGCCATTAACAAATCATTGAAAATATTAGTGAAGAGTTGAATATCACTGCCTGCTATGTCCTTGTCCATCATATACATTAGTTGTGCTCTCGTCATATCCCCGGCTGAGGATACCTGAGACATGGGAGGTGAGGCTGGACCTTGTGGTTGCGTTTGTGTATGTTGTAGGTGAGGGTTAGAGTGGGGCACTCTAAGAGGGGCAGAATTCCAAACATTGGAACCGGTGGAAGAGACCTGAGGAGTCCCACTAAAACCAGGCAAAGCTGGGAAGGAAGTCTGGGACATTGTTGGAGGTGCCTGGGGAGTGGTCTTCGAAGAATTGGATAATCCTGACAAACAGAGACTGTGACCTCTTTCATTGTCGTATCTCTCCTGGTGGAAATGTAGGATCTGACCATATCCCAGTTATAATACAACTACAGACTTCTCCATTTAGAATACCTGTACCCCCTAAACCCAACCTCAACACCCTAGGATTTGACCCCTTTAGGGCATTTCTGGGTGAAGATGAAATTGTGTCATTGGAAAATCTACCTTCCACTGCAATTGACCACGCGATCAGGTCCCTTCACAATCGAATAATTGATGCTACTAATGCAACTTGCCAATTAGCTTCCACAAAGCTCTACCAACAATATAAACCTACGAGGGAAATTAGAGATGGTATGAGAAATTATCAAACAGAATGTTGAAGGCATCTTCAAACGCGGCAACCACCAGTAGCTACATTGCATAGACTGAGGCAAGAATTAATTAACATGATTAGTCACCCACAAACGTGGCTTATGGAAATTGTTAGTTCTGAAAGCTAATCAGTATAAACGAGAGCCTGCAAAATTTTGGAGTAAAATTCGGCAACTTTTAGGTGCAAACCACAAGGGTCCTACCTACCTAATTCATACCTTCACTGATGATGATGATGAAGAGGTTGAGATTAAACTCGATGATCCACAGGACCAGGCTAATTTGATGGGTGATGTATGGGAGAAAATTCTCTCCCACAATAACAGTCGTCGATTTTAATAATAATCACTATCAGTTGATCAATGAATGGAGAGATGAGAACTTGGCTGATCTACAACCACTACTTACCATCGATACATCAACTCTTGAAGAGGCCCACCCGCTTACTATACCTATCACTCTACTTGAGATAAGTCAAGTTATTGGAAGAATGCGAAATAGAGCCCCTGGTCTCTCTGGAATAACAATGAAAAAAATAAAGTTCCTACCCAGAAATTGTAAACAGTCTTTGGTAAATATCTTTAATGCCATCTTGACCTCCGGACATTTTCCAGTGGTTTTTAAGACTGCTAGGATGATCTTTCTTGCTAAAACCCAATAAAAACATCCATCAACCAGAAAACAATAGACCTATATCCTTACTTGAAGTCACTGGGAAAGTTCTTGAGAAGATCATTTCCAACAGACTGAACTACTATATGGAGTTTAATCACCTTTTTACTGAAAAACAGTTTGGCTTTAGGACACATAGAGGTACCATCATGCAATAAATATTATTTTTGATACTGTAGCGAGTCTGAAACATCAAGGTAATCTTGCCCTAATTGTCACCAGAGATGTTCATAAAAGTTTTGATAGCTTATGGCATGATGGTCTTATATACAGACTTATTGACCTTCGCTTCTTCGCTTCTAATGACCAGAGCTTTGGTAAGATGGGGAAGGAAGAAGGATGGGTAAGGATGGAAATATTGGAAAAGGGTTGGAGGGGGGGGGGAGAGGTAGGATATAAAAGGTAAGTGGCCCAACCACTTTGGTGTAATTTAAAAAGTGTATTTGAATTGATAAGATTATTTTTTAAGAGGTATAATACTAACCCATCAGAGTCACATAAATATAATAGGTATATAAGTACATGACTCTGAATTGGTTGTAGTTATACAAGTTGCAATTGTTTTTTTTTTTTTTTTTTTTTTTTTTTTTTTTTTTTTTTTTTTCGCGTTTGCACAACGGATATTTAATCGACAAGAAAGCATATTTTCTGGCCTTTTATGAGCTCGTGACAATAGCTTTTTTAAATTGGTGGTGGTCCACAAAATAGTCAATAGCTTAATTTTACATTAGAAAGTTATTTAAGATGTCTCCCTAATTGGGGGCGATGATTTTCTCAGTATTACATAGAAGGGTTCTGGTGGTTTCCAATCTTCTTCGTCGGGTAAGTTACTCAAAATCATGGGTCCGAGGGTAATCATCTTTATGAATAAAACGACAAAACCCTCTGTGGGAGAGTCATTCTTTGAGTCCTGTGAGGCGGAGTATTGATGGTGTAATCGGTGGTATTTATCACTTGTATAGGATGTTCTCTATCTGGCATGTATAAGTTCTTGCATTGTATAAAGTTGTTTTTTTTAGGGTGTCAAGGCGTACATTTATGGCAGTGATATTTTGTTGTGTGTGTAAAATCTGCCATTTTAACTCTGTCTCTCCTCCTGGTTTTGGGTAATAAAGCGAAGAGCTCTATTCTGGACCCTTTGTAACCGTAGCATGTTGGTCTTTGTTTTTTAATGACATGGGACACAAGGGTATTCAAGTATAGGTCTTATTATCATTTTTATACAGATGTTTTTTTGACTTTGTTGAGGGGCTTGATTGAATCAAAAGAGTCTGCTAAGCCCGGGTTTTGGGCTGTGTTGATCTTTTTAGTTACATGAGATGTTGAGTGGGGCAGCCTGTCTTTTTTCATATCCAAGATTTTGTTAGGGTTTCTAATGGCTACTTGATGGAGATACCCCCTTTATCTTCAATGGTTGATGCAAAAACATCCTATCGTGCTAACAAGGACCTTGTCAGGATTAGTCGTAATTCTCCATTTCTTTTCCCCCAATTAGATGTTCGACGAAGTTCAATATTCATTTTTTCTATGACTCTCTCATACTTGTATTTACCTGTTACTGGAGTTGATGAGACACATGAATAACATCATCTGCAAACTGTGTCACAATTGTGTCATTAAACTCGGGTTGAGGAAGGTCATTCACATAAATGTTAAACAGAAGTGGACTGAGACAAGAACCTTGTGGGACACAGCAGTCGGTATAAAAGGTTCTGTCGACTTGCCATGAAAGGTGGGAATGATTTTTCTTTGAGTTAAGAAATTATAAATTACTCTGAGAAAAGTCCATTTTATGGTCGGTAGGTCAATGAGTTTGTATATAAGGCCATCATGCCATAAGCTATCAAAAGCTTTATGAACATCCTGGTGGAAATTTTAAGGCAAGATTGCCCTGCTTTTTTTAGACTTGCAAACAGTGTCAAAAATAACATTTATTGCATGATTGGTACCTCTATGTGTTCTAAACCCAAAATTGTTTTTCATTTAAACAAGTGATTAAACTCCATATAGAAATTTCAATCTGTTGGAAATGACTTTCTCAAGAACTTTTCCAGTGACTTCAAGTAAAGATATAGGTCTATAGTTCCCAGGTTGGTGGATGTCTTTATATGGGGCTTAGCAAGAAAGATCATTCTAGCAGTCTTAAAACAACTGGAAAATGTCCTGAGGCCAAGATGGCATTAAAGATATTTACCAAGGACTGTTTGCAATTTCTAGGTAGGTATTTTTGTTTCATTGTTATTCCAGAGAGGCCAGGGGCTCTATTTCTCATTCTTCCAATAACCTGACTTATCTCTAGCAATGTAATAGGTCTAGTAAGCGGGTGGGTATCTTCAAGAGTTGAAGTATCGATGGAAGGTAGGGGTTGTAGATCATCCAAGTTCTCATCTCTCCATTCATTACAACTGAAATGATTATTATTAAATTGACGACTGTTATTGTGAGAGGAATTTTCTCCCATACATCACCCATCAAATTAGCCTGGTCCTGTGGATCGTAAAGTTTAATTTCAACATCTTCATCATCCTCATCAGTGAGGTATGAACTAGGTGTTAGGAGCCTTGCTTTCCCCCTAAAAGTTGTCGGATCTTACCCCCAAAATTTTGCTGGTTCACGTTTATATTGATTAGCTTGAAAACAAAGAATTTCCATATGTCTCGTTTGTGTTGACTAATCATGTTAATTAATTCGTGCCTTAATCGGTGCAGTGTAGCTGTGGTGGTTGTCGCGTTTGAAGATGCCTTCGACATTCTGCTTGATAATTTCTTAAAGTGTCTCTAATTTCTCTAGTAGGTTTATATTGTTGGTATATCTTTGTGGAAGCAAATTTGGGCAAGTTGCATTGGTAGCTTCAATTATCGATTGTGCAGGGCCTGATTGCATCATCAATTGCACGGGAAAGGTAGATTTTTCCAAAGACAAATTTCATCTCACCCAGATATGCCCTGAAGGGGTCAAATCCTAGGGTGTTAAGATTGGGTTTAGGAGTTACAGGTATTCTAAATGGAGAAGTTTGTAGTTTTATTATAACAGGGATATGGTCAGATCCTACATTTTCCACCAGGAGATATACGACAGTGAAAGATATCACAGTCTCTGTTTGTCAGTACTATTTTCTGGGTTTCTGGATGAGGGGCCAATGTACGATTTGAAGATGGACCCTTTAAATGACAAGTTTTAGCTGTCATGATATTAAAGAGTTGTTTTCCTTTTAAGTCACCCAGTGGAAACACAGCTCCACAGTTAAGAGGGCAGGGTGATGAGCATTAAAATCTCCACTAGAATTGTTGAAATTTCTGCTTAATATCCTTGTAGAGGAATTGACTCTATATATGGCTGTCTCGGGGAAAAATCCAGTTCCTATCACTAGTTGTCCATGCGACGTTGTTAGTTCTATTGCAAGAATGTTATCTTCATCACATGAATATTTTTAAATGTATATCCTAATTTAACCAAGATGGCTACACCACTAAGGGTCCTCCCATTTCTCCACAGTACAGTATCCAAAGTAATTTAATATGTTGATCAACTCTTGCAGCTGTCTCGTTCAAAAGTATAACATCGGGGTTGTAGTTATGTAGTTCAAACCTCAAGAAGGTAACGGTTATTAAAGAAATGTTGGGAAAATTAAGTTGGAAAATTGTAATCCCCATTATTGCTTATTCTTCGCTCGTACACTGCGTTTCTGAACGCCTGCAAGTAATGTATGTGTTGTATTACACTATCCCTGTGGACTCGTCAAGGGGAAGAGGGAACTTTTGCGTGGATGCTTGTGTATTAAAAATGCCATCATCTCACTAGAGGCAGTAATATTAACAGACTCATTAGAATCGTTAGAGCCCTTAGAGTCATCATCATAAAACTGAGGTATGCTATTCTCAGTTTCAGGAAGCAGAGGCTCGTGAGAGTTAATGGGAGACTGTGTAGGCTCCAAGTGAATATTAGATAGGCAAGGTGAGTTACCTTGGGAAAGTTCCTGTTCAACAAGGGTTTAGCTACAATAGCGAGAGAGTAGGCACCACTTTCTGGGGCATTGTTATGTTCAGGTGTTGACTTATTGGGTTGTGAGTTGACAACCTGGGTTTGCGAGGAGGGCGATCCCTGGGCCAGGGATGACTTAGGCTTATTTTTAGATGTAGAGTATGGTACATACTTCTTGTTTTGAGAAGGCTGGGTCATAAGGCCTTCACATTTTCAGGGATAATGATGGGAGTGATCCCATTTGCCTTTAAAAGATCATTTAAAACACGAGAGCAGAGTTGAATATCACCCCCTGCTGTGTCTTTGGCCACCAAGTACATTAGTTGTGCTCTCGTTATATCCCCGTCTGTGGATACCTGAGACACATGAGATGCGACTGAACCTTGTTGTTGTCTGTTGTAATTTAGGGGGTTTGATTGGGGCTCTCCAAGAGGGCAGAATTCAAACATTGGAAACATTGGTAGAGACCTGAGGAGTCCCACTTGATCCAGGCAGAGCTGGGGAAAGGAAATTGGGACATGGTTGGCGGTGCCTGGGGGGTGGTCTTCTTAGAAGTGGATAGTTTCTTGGCGTCAAGAATTTTCTGCATTTCCTTTTTTTTTTGGACAAATAGCGAAACACCCTGATGTTTCCATTACAGAGGACACATTTAGGTATTTTTATTGTACAATCACGATAGGAATGTTGGCCAGAGCAAATGCTACAAATTTGCCCCTGTATACTGCAGTGTGACATTGTGTCACACTGACAAAACGTTCCATAGAAATTTGGTCAGATGTGCATCTGGTACTGAAACATTTGAAGCCATTTGACACACAATTTTTGGGCCCCCTCAGGTGTCTCGAATATTAATTTTAAAGTTACCTTATTGTTGTTGTGATTCGAGAATTTGTGTGCTTCTACAGCCCTAAAGTCAGAATTCTCGGCATTTAAAGTTATCAACAATTTCATTAACAGTGCTTTGTTTTATAAAACTTTGATTCTGGCCACAAACACAGTCCTTTTGAGCTGATAGCTGTCAGGTGCAACTGGGATAACACCAGAAGTCTTCAGTTTATCCAAGACATCATGCTTTAGGAGTTGAAGTAACCTTCTTCCGAAGAGAGGAGAAGTACTGCTCCAGCGTGGGTTTTGAAAAAAAATCCACTGGAGCAACAGTTGGGTTTGAGCAAATACAATTAGAATGTCTTTATGGACATTTTATTTCCATTAATACGTTAATCTTACACGTATCCTCGCATGATGCCTGGGAAGGTGCATCTGGCAGAGGAGTTGCTTAACAAAAAGGTATCTTTCCTTAATGTTAGCCTAACATCCTATTTCAGCTGACTTATGAAGGTCAGCCCCTAAGATAGCCTACCCTCGAGTAGTGAGGGGAAAGGGCCCAAGGCAAAGATCAGCTGGATTTTAAAAAACCCACACGGGTACCAGATGGTCAAAATGCCTTGTGTTAACTCGCCAAAGCGGGAAATTGCCGAAAATAAGAAGATAGGACAGTCAGAAGGATAGCAATGTATGTAGTGTGTTAAGTGTGTGGGCCAGTGTTGATGTATGGGTGAGGGGAGGATGGGGAAGGATGGGGGGATGGGGATGAGAGGGGTGAACAAGCAAGCAAGTCACCGCCTTACCCTCTTGATGGGATGGGGCTCGAAGTGACTGCAAGCAAGTCTCCTCTCAGCTCTGGTGAAGAACTACTCAGGATAACCCAAGTAAATTCTCGAGCAACAGTGTTCAGAGTTGCTCAGCTGAAGAGCGAACGACGACGTCTTCTCTCCACGGTGGCTGGGCTGCTACTCTTGTCTGTATTCTCAAGTGACCTACCAGACCATAACTGGACATTTCTCAGATTTATATATAACTTCTTAACTCAAAGAAAAATCATTCCTACTTTTCATGGCAAGTCAACAGAGCCTTTTACGCCGACAGCTGGTGTCCCACAAGGTTCTTGTCTTAGTCCAATTCTATTCAATATTTATGTGAATGATCTTCCTCAACCAGAATTTAATGATACAATTATAACGCAGTTTGCAGATGATGTTATCCATGTCGTCTCGTCAACTCCTGTAACAGGAAAATACAAATATGAAAGAGTCACAGAAAAAATGAATATTGAACTTCGTCGAACATCCATTTGGGAAAATAAATGGAGAATTGCGACTAACCCTGACAAAGTCCTGGTTAGAACGATAGGATGTTTCGCATCAACCATCGAAGATAAAGGGGGTATCTCCATCAGAGGTACACCTGTAGCCATTAGAAATCCTAACAAGATCTTGGGATATGAAATAGACAGGCTGCTCCACTCAACATCTCACGTCAATAAAAAGATCAACATAGCCAAAGCCGGTCTTAGCAGTCTCTTTAGATTTAATCAAGCCCCTTCACATGTGAAAAAACATCTGTATAAAGTGATGATAAGACCAACACTCGAATACCCATGTGTCCCAATGTCGTTAACAACAAAGACCAACATGCTAAAGTTGCAACGAGTGCAGAATAGAGCTCTCCGCTTTATTACGGGTACCAGGAGGAGAGACAGAGTCAAAATGACTCTATTCAATGCAAGAACTCTACATACCAGATAGAGAACATCCTCTCCAAGTTGAAAATACCACTGACTATATCTTTAATATTCCTCCTCACAGGACCCAAAGAATGACTCTCCCACAGAGGCTGCGTCGCTTCATCCATAAAGACGATTACCATCGACCAATGATCTTGAGCAACCTCCTGCAGATGAAGATGATTGGCTAACACCAGAACTCTTCTATGTCTACTAAGAAAATTATCTCCCCTAATTAGGGAGACATCTTGTATAACATTTCTACTTTTATATTTACTATGGCGGGACACCACCTTGAAAGAAGCTAACATGTCAAGTAATTCTTCATGAGTTCTACAGACAATTACCGCCTTGCCTTGCCGTTTAAGTATTCGTTATGCAATTGCAAAAAAAAGCAATTGCGACTTGTATATCTACTACCAATAATTCAGAGCCATATACTTATATCTGTTATATCTATGTGACTCTGATGGGTTTGTATTATACCCCTTCAAGAATTTTCTATTATTACACATACACTTTTTAATTTACACCACTTCTCTTTTATATCCTACCTTACTCCTCCCTCCCACCCTTTTCCAATATTTCTATCCTTACCCATCCTTCTTCCTTACCCATCTTACCAAAGACTCTGGTCATAAGAAGCGAAAACTGTCGCATCAACACTAGTAAGTAAACTACCAGCTGCATCAAATACCTCTAACACAGTATTGGTATACTGTTTAAAACATACTACACAAATAAAGGTGTAACACCAAACAGTTGTCAACTAGTAAGTGTATCTCATGACTTCGTTCAAAAAGAACTAAGCAGGTTAAACCCAACTAAGAGCACCGGCCCGGATAACATCCCGTCTAAGTTCCTAAAAGATGGTGCTTCTGAATTGTCAATCCCTATTGTTCACATAATAAATTTGTCCCTCACCACTAATACCGTACCGGAAGGGTTCAAGGAGGCCAGAGTTACTCTTATCTTCAATAAAAATAGTAGGTCTGATGTAAGCAACTATAGGCCTGTTAGTATACTCAGTGTGATATCCAAAATTCTAGAGAGGGCGGTGTACTGTCAAGTAGTTAAGTACCTTAATGACAACAACATTTTCCACAGTTATCAATCAGGTTTTAGAAGATCTTATTCAACCGACACCTCCCTAATTAATCTGATGGATTACATGAGAACTGAAATGTCGATCGGGAACCTCATAGGTATGGTAACCTTAGACTTGCAAAAGGTCTTCACAATAAATTATGTAAGAAATTTCAAGCTATCGGTATGGGTTCTGTAGACTGGTTTAAGTTCTACCTTAGCAACAGGAGACAAATTGTCAAAATCAACAAAAAAGAATCAGAACCCCTGCCGATAGAATGCGGAGTTCCCCAAGATAGTATTGGCTATGTTAATGACATGTCCATCAGTGTAAAGTGCAAACTTCTACTGTATGCAGATGACAGTGCTGTGTCAGGTAGACCCACAAGTTATATCTAATGTATTATCACAAGAACTGGAGTCCGGCAGCAAATGGTTAGTAGACAACAAACTATCGTTACACCTCGGGAAAACTGAAGCCATTCTCTTTAGCACGAAACATAAACTGAGAAGGGTAAATAATTTTAATGTCCAGTATAATGGGGAACCATCACTTCAGTTTCTTCAGTAAGATATCTAGGAATCCCTTTTGACCCATGCATGTCAGGAGAACTGATAGGGAACAGTGCAGTAAAGAAAGCGAATGCCAGACTGAAGTTCCTCTACAGACAAGCACAGTGTCTACCTACTGAGGCTCGCAGGACCCTATGTCTAGCCCTTATACAGTGTCATATGGAGTACGCTTGCTCTTCATGGTACTCTGCCTTGACAAAAAACTAAAAGATGAACTGCAAATCACCCAGAATAAAATGGTAAGATTCATCCTGGACCTGGGTCCAAGAGAACATATAGGCCAGGATAAATTACAATTGATATGTTGTGTTGAAGACAGAGTAAAGCAAAATTAAATT